>NC_061158.1:18450016-18565016 GCF_022113875.1 Hydra vulgaris | reverse complement strand
TGGATTAAAATATAAAACGCTTAGCATTTTTAAATAAAAACATTAACATTTTTAAGATACTCTAATTTGAGTTTCTCCTCCGCTTACGTTTTCATAACATAGTTTTCAAAGCGATTAAACTATATGAGCTTTAAACTTTTTCATTTCAAATAACAATAAAATTGCATTAAAAATATTTTTAAATAATAAAACAAATAAATGTTTAAAACATAATAACATGATTTTAAAAATAAGAGTAGAACAATAAAAAAAATATTATTAATTTTTGAATATATGAATTAAAATTTTGAATGAATTGACCTTGTTATGCAATAAATACGCAATGTAATAAATCTTTTTAAGTCTATATAAAAGAAAAATACAAATATTGATTGTCAAATGTTATAGTTATCGCTTGTTTATGAAAATATAGTCTTTATATTAGTAAGCGAATAAAGCAAGTAAATGAAAATTAGCAACGAATTGATGTTGGCGTTAAAGCCGTCATTTTTTATTAAATGTAATATTATTTTGGTTAATTATTTACATTTTTAATAGGAAAAATGTAAAATGTTAAGGCAAGTTATATTATATATAAATAATTTTATTTAATTTGTGTAAAAAAAAAAAAAGGTCCTTTTAAGGTAGGCAGGATTTTTAGACCGGTATGCGTGAAAAATTTCTGGATATGTCACTGGTGTGTATACATGTATATCAATCAATCAATCATATTTATTGACAGGCTCAAGGTCCAATATAATAAATATACAATGGGTAAAAGAAAGTGGTTATAAAAAAATAATACACTTGAATATAAACAAAATCCAGGGGAAAAAAAAAAGTGTTATAAATATAGCTTAGCTCTCCATTTAAATAACAATGGAGACTGCAAGAACCTCTCAGAGTTAACAAAAGCTTTTATGACAATATCTAGCGAAGTCCATTATTATATGCAACACAAAGACGATGAAATAAGTCTTTTCTACAAAGATACCATAACTGACATCCATAGGTTGGGCTGCAAAAGGCATTAAATAACATGATCTTTGTTTTTATTTGTGTAGAACTGAACTTTCTATGGATGAGGTTTGCTTTAGCATACATAAAACGTATGTGTTTTAAGATATCTTTATCATCCTGCATATCGTTTGAGATCAAATGACCAAGTTTTTATATTGACAAGTGTATGTGAGAACCATGTCAGATAAGGTGAAATGAGGGCTATTTACAAGGGATTCATGAATTTTATAGTATATATCAAACCTTCTCGGGAAGTGAGTGGGGTTGCATGCCTTGTTTGTCCACATTTAAAGTAATTTTTTAGACAAACTGACCACAGCAGTTTGCATCTTTTAACTTATAAAGCATTTCAAAAAGCTTATCTATTTAGAAAATAAAAACAATCCTAAAAAAAGGTAACAAAATTGTAACGAAATATCAACTTTAATGAAATAAACAAGAAAATGTAATAATTAAAAAAGTAAAAAAAAAAATCTTTTTTTTATAATTTTTTTATACAACTTTGTATTCTTTTTTTTTAGAGTCATTGTTGAAAAAAAACTCTTTTATAACGATTTAAAATTGAAAACGATTTAAAATTGCAAAAATTGAAGCTTTGATATGCAATTTATTCACGATATTTATCAGTCCATATAATAAAGAAACTAATTTGCTATGTATGCTAAAACTATGAGAAATTTTGTTAATTTTTTTTCTTATGTTTATTCGTTTTGTACGTCTTTTCACTTTTAAAAATGTTTTTGTATAGCAAACATTTTTTTTTCAATACTTTTATAATAGGAAAATAAATTTTTTTTTATTTATTTGTAAAATATATTATTTGATTAATAATTTTTGTAATAATTGAATAAATTAGATAAAAGAATAACATGGTTTCTTAAATAAATGTATTTACCACATGCCTGGAATTGTTTCTTTTATAATGCCCAATTTCCAATGTTAATAAGAATAACATTGAACATAATGATTGCTCTGTTTAAAAAAATGTATTTAAAAACTTGAATAAAAGCAAGTAAACATTTTGTTCAAAAATGCTTCTAAACATTTTGTTAAAAAAGTTCAATAAAGTAACAGTGCACTAGCCTAATTTTAGAGCAACGTCAATAGCAATAGTTCATCAGGAAAAAAACTTTTGTGTTTAAAGGCACAATTTGGATAATCCTACAAAAGTGCAGGCTATTTCAATAGGAGTATCAAAAACAACCAAATGTTTTATATTTAAATATTAGTATTAATTTTTTTACATGAAAAACTTGTTCAAAATTTTTTTTTTTAAAAATAAATAGCTATTAGTTTTCTCACTTTCCTGTGAATCGATAAAAACAGTAAAGTTTAGCAAAAATATTTGAAAAACAAATTTAAAAATTGATTATGTTTCTAGAGCAAATAATAAAATATTTCCTTAATATACTGACTGAAAAAAGTTGCGAAAAAATTGTTGATCAAAAAATATTTTTATTTTCGTTACATTCTTACCTAATTTTTTCAGCAACTTGTATCAATTTTATTAGTGGAAAATAACAAACGCCTTAAAAATAAGAAAACCAAAACAATGAAATATTTAGATATAATATTTTTTTGACAACAGTTTTTTTTTTTAATATTCCATTTTTTTAGCTAATTTTATTTAGATTTTCTATTTCTTTGGTTCTTTTTTTCCGGTATTGCTATTTTATTCTTTTTTGTTTCTTATAGCTTTATTTTGCTGCTAATTCTTAAAATGCTTATTATATAAAAACGTGGTCAAGTTGTCTAAAAATTACTTCAAGCATGGACAAACAAGGCATGCGACTGCACTTGCTTACTGGGAAGGCTTGATATATACACTGTGTCAAAAAAGTTTTCATACCTATCTTGCACATTTTAAAAATGCAATAAATTTTTATTCAGCAAAGATGTTATCATGATATAAACTAAATCATATCATTTAAACATTTAAGAAATATTGTACAAAAGTATTTTTTTAAATGAGTAACAAATAAAATACAACATTTCAGAATGAAAGATAGATATTTTTGTCCCAAAAAAGTTTTCATCCACTTTACAAAAATCAAATAAAATTGTTTTCGAACTCAATTTGTTGTATTTTAATTACTTGTGTTTCCACCACGAGCTTTTATTACTTCGTGTAGTCTGTTTTTCATAGAACCAAATAATTTTTTGGTAATTTCTGAAGTGATTAAGCCCCACTCTTTCATAATTACTAATTGTAGTTGTTGTTTATTCCTAACATTGTGGGTGCTAATTCTTCTACCTAATTCATCACACAGATGTTCGATAGGATTCAAATCTTAAGATTGCAGGGGTGTATGAAGTTGCTTAGCTATATTCAATATAAGTCATTCTTTGACATGTTTAGCTGTTTATTTTGGATCATTATCTTGCTAAAAAATAAATGACCTAATAAGTCCCAATTTGTGCGCATTTTCTACCAGATTATTTTTTAAAATGTTTGAATACGCATTTTGATCCATATTTCCATTAACGAAAACCAAGTTACCTACACCTGAAGCACTCATACACCTCTACACTAAAACACTTCCTCCACCATGCTTCATTGTTGGACACAAGTTTTGTTTTTTAAATGCTTCATTTGGTTTTCTCCAAAGTTTAACTCTTCCATCTGATGAAACACATTAAAATTTGACTCATTGCTGAAAAGGAACATTTCCCAGAATGTTTGTGGTTCATTAATATAAAGTTTCGCAAAGTGTAGTCGTTTGGCTTTGTTGACTTTACTAATGTAGGGTTTTTTCAATAGTACTCTACTATTGTATCCAGCTTTTTTTAAGATTATTCTAACTGTTTCAGGGTCCACTTTTAAATTGTAATCGTTTTTTAGCATTCTAGCAAGTTTCAGAGCACTTATTTTAGGATTTTGGATGACTGTTCTAAAAATAGCTCATTGATGCAATACTTGAATTTTATTTGGATGTCCTGTTTATAGCTTATCAGAAATTTTTTTGATCGTTTGGTATTTCTTGATAATTGACTGCACAGTTGCACGTGATTTCTTTACTATTTCTCCTATTTTTCGCTGCGATTTTTCCCTCCGTACATAGTCTAACAATAAGCGATCTAATTTCCTCTGCAACTCTCATTTTTTGTTAATAATCTAACACAAATAAAAAATATAAAGATTCATATAAAGAAACAATGATACAAAAATCTTACTAAATCTAATTTATATTTTAAAAATGAAAACTTTTTTGTCGCTAAAACGGACATTGTTTATTTTAAAATGCTGTATTTTATTTTTTATTTATTATTTTGTAAAGTCTTTTTATACAATACTTCTTGAATAATTATCTGATATAATTCAGTTTAAATTGTTCTTATATCTTTGCTGAATAAAAAGTTATCACATCTGAAAAATGTACATAACAGGTAGTTAAAAACTTTTTTGACAGAGTATATATATATATATATATATATATATATATATATATATATATATATATATATATATATATATATATATATATATATATATATATATATATATATATATAATATATATATATATATATATATATATATATATATATATATATATATATATATATATATATATATATATATATAATATATATATATATATATATATATATATATATATATATATATATATATATATATATATATATACATATATATATATATATATATATATATATATATATATATATATATATATATATATATATATATATATATATATATATATATCGGAATTAGGAAAATTGAGGTCAAAAGATTGAGGCTGGCAATAATTTGCCGATCTCAATCTTTTGAAAATTGAGGTCAAAAGATTGAGGTCGGCAAATACAAAAGTCTTACCATAAAACATCTAAACGAGGCAAAACCAAATTTTTTTTGCCGACTGCAAACATGTTTAGGTCGGCATTTGCCGACCCTGATTCCGAGGGTTATATATATATATGTATATATATATATTTTTTTAATGTTGATTTTAGGTGCCCCAAGAAGTCTTTACGGTCTTATCACAGAGCACCGCCGAAGAGCATTTAATAGGAAGTTAACGCCTCCTTCCCACCCGATGTTGCAAAACTTGCCCAGAGGTGGGGTTTGAACCACGGATCTTACGTTTCTGAGGCAAGTGTGCTACCACTGCGCCACGGCTCTGTATATATATATGTATATATATATATATATATATATATATATATATATATATTATATATATAAATATATGTATATTATATATATATGTGTATATATATATAATATGTTTATATATATATATATATATATATATATATATATATATATACATATATATATATATATATATATATATATATATATATATATATATATATATATATATATATATATATATATATATATATATATATATATATATATATATATATATATATATATTGCATGGTCGTCTTTAAGTTTTCACCATAAAATGTCAGTTTTAATTTTTTTTTTATTTTAAAGACCGAAAAAAATTTTTTTTTTTAAATTATTTGATAGACTGCCTGCCAAACCAAACCTTCAGTCGATGTAGCAGCACTCTGTTGCGAGTCATGCTATTTATCAGTCAATGTAGCAGCACTCCGTTGTGAGTCAGGCTATAAGATACTTGATGTAGTAACACTCCCCGCATGTATTACAGTTAAAAAAAAAACAGAATGTTTTTAATTTAAAAAATAAAATAAAAACATTCTAATCTTTTAACTTGTAGTTTTGTGGTTTAATTACTTCCTGCAATTAAATTAATGCATTTTGACATAATCTAACTTTAATTTTGTTAGCTTTAATACCACAAATTAGCGAAGAGCCGTTTTTTACCACAAATTGTATATCTAATACCTTTACTATAGATAAATTTTTTATTTCCCACATAAATTTTTTAAACAATCAATTTTACTAGTAGCTGCATAAAATATTGTTCCTTTTAATATAAAAATCATTTTTTGTTATGAAAGTGTTTGTATAGCTCATCTCTAAGTTCTGCCGAATTTTATTTTTTGTTTGAGTAATTTGAATAAATCCAAAACACAAAACTTCCATTACATCTGCTCTGTTTTTTAATTTGTTCGGTATAATAATTACTAATAATGTTGTATTTCCATTGTTTTTTATGTAAACAAATGTAAAAAAACTTGTCAAGCATATAATGATGCAAACAACACCAGCTTATATTATTCTTGTATTTTAATCTAAATGTCTTCTTTTTTAAATATTTATTTAACATAAATACTGCAAGATTGAAATAAAAACACTAATTTACAACTTGAGATCTAGTAAGTAAACAAAAGTCAGTTATTGTTCCAAATCATATATATCTTAAACAATGTTAGTTTCTAGAAATAAAGTAACAATAAATATAAACTAAACATTTCTTGAAATAAAATAACAATAGAACAACAAATATAAACAACAACAATAAGATGACAAGAAATGGATAGTGTATTATATACATATTTCTACATCCCCTTTCATGTTTTTAAGTGTCAATCGATATAAATATAATTTTCTGATTCATTTCTTGAAGTTCTCTAACGCCAAAGATTTACCGGATTCAGGTTGGTAGAATCTTTTCGGGATATGTATCCTTGTTGAATGCTTTAAACCTCCTCCAACCTTGGTATTCAATAGGGATGGCATTGTTAGATTAGGTGTGTTTATTGATGGGGGTATTGGTATAGGTGACAGCAGGGGTACTGATGTTGTTGGTAGAGGTGATGCTGATGCTGTTGGTGCAGATATCAGGGGCAATTAGAGTACTGCAGATGGTGTTGGTTTCGGTTCAGATGATGTGACTTTGTTAGATTCTGATACATTGTGACTCTGTGAATTGTGGCAAATCTACAAATTTATTGTGATTAAAGCTGGTTCTTGATGGTTTGCGTAACGCAACTTAATTTTCGTGTGGTTTTAGTGGTTTCAGAAATTTTCTTAAAAATTTTCTATTTTTTACTGTTAGTCTACCTGTTCCTTCAACTTTAATATTGGTCATTTTTTTTTACATACGACGACTTTCCCACTGCGATTCCATTTTTTAGGGTTCCCTACTTGATTTTGTATAAAAACACTATCTCCATTGTGTAGTGGTGCAAGGAACCGTGTATGTTCTTGAAGTGATTCAAGGGTCTTCGCATATCTTGTTAGTAATGCTTCTTCTTTTGCTGACCATGCGTCATGAAAACGTTATTATTGAGATCACCATTCGGTCCCACATTATTTTTTCAGGAGGCGGTTTGTTGATTTAACTGCAACTTCTGCTCTTCCATTAGATTGTGGGTGATGGGCTGATGAAATGTGATGAGTTATGCCTTATTGTTGTAGAAACTCTTTTGTTTCACCATTAGTAAATTGAGGACCACCGTCAGTAGATATTTCCTCTGGGACCCCAAATGTTGTAAATAGTTTATGTAAACACATGATTAAACCTTTTGCACTTATTTCTGATGTTCCTGATTTTATTCTCTAGGCTTCAGTCCAACCGGAGAGTTGGATCGAAGATCTCCAATGACCAGAAAGTTCTAGCCATGGAATTCAAAATAGTCAGCAAATAGGCATTCAAATGGAGTCACAGGGATGTGAGGTTGGATGGATGGTAGTCGTGCATTAGAAGGTGTGTTTTGATTACAGCTGCGACAGCCATCACGGTTACTTTGTATGGTGTAAGTGATACCCGGCCAGAAAACAGTAGCTTGAGCTCTGGCTATCATTCCTGATACTCTTTGGTGGGTTGAGTGCAGTACGCCCAAAATATCATTTTGTAAAGTGGGTGGGATTACAAGTCTGTTGTTGTAAATTATAATACCGCAAAGACTTGACACCATCAAGTCTTTGCGGTATTCCCAGAATGGTAAAAGGTTTGGTGAGAAATTATTTTTATCTTTTGGGAAGCCGTTTTCTATTGCTAACAGTAATGCTTTAAAGTCAGTGTCCTTTTCTGTCTCTGTTCCTACACTTTCCCATGTCATTGCAATCATTTTATCTAGGTCGTTTCGTATTGAGGCTATTATTTGGGATTCCGTGTTGTCAAAATCTGTATTTTGATGTCAGGTGAAGGAGTTCTGCTCTTCTGATACTAATAGCCACTGGGATAACAGCCAGTTTTTTCATGGCTTTTAGAAATGTGTCTTCATTTTCGTTAATTATCTTAGGGTTTTCTTTCAGGAGTTGATTTCCAAGGTCGTCTTCACAGCATTGAAACAGCTGTGCTGTCATCTCCTCTTGTCTAATGTCTGTACATCTCTTGAACAGTGTCCAGCGACTAATAAAATTTGCCCACTCTTCTTCTGATATATCCTGACTGATGTGGGGATGATTCATTTTTGGTGCCTTCTGCTTTGAGAAGTCTGAATGAATCTCAATCTAGTTTGGAGGATGGTGAAGTTGGTGACTGTTAAATAGTGCAATTAAAATTGCTTCGCTGGGGCCTTCAATGATGACCTTGCATCCTGGAGCCTGACAAGGTAAGCTTATTGTGGACATATTGTGGAAGAGAAAAAGGTTAGCAAAATCCTACCTTTTTGTGCATACATTAACAACTTCAAACAAAATAACATAAAAGAGTTGCGATGTCAAACTTTGTCAATACGTTTTTATCTTTTGTAATACCAGTGTTTCTTTGATGTTCGATTGGATACATGAAGAAACTAACATTAACAAAAGTTAGTTGTTGTTTTTCCAAATCATATATATCTTAAACAATGTTAGTTTCTAGAAATAAAGTAACAATAAATATAAACTAAACATTTCAAGAAATAAAATAACAATAGAATAACAAATATAAACAACATATATAAACTACAACAATAAGATGACAAGAAATGGATAGTGTCATATTTCTACAGTAAGAATATATCAAGATGATAATATAAATAATGTATAGTAAACTTTACCATACATAAGCTAATTTACTTTGCAATCGAATGAATTTCCAATACAATTAGAATTTGAATGATGTGCTTAAAATGCGAAGTAAGACTAATATTATTCTTATCATATGCTTACTTTTTAAAAAACCTTATTTGTTAACCTAGTCTTACCTGCTTAATTAAAAACAGGGAGAGGTTTAAATAGTTATGGAGAATAAATAAAACAAATTCTATGAAGTCAGTTGTAAATATATTTATTTTCTGTTTATTACATTAAAAACGTCTGAAAATGCCTTGTTAATAATAACTTATTAATATAATTTGAAATTAGAATATTTAATTCATAAAAAGTTCCTAGAAAATAGTTTTATTAGTGATTAAAAAATATATAGGAGAATATAAAAGATTACTTCAAAAAGAGTATAATACTCTGAAAATGAGTCTCCTGTTTGTGGTGTGCAAATTTGTAAAGATTGTGGGAGGAGGGAAATGGTCAATAGATTGGTTGTGGGAATGAAGGCTATTTTTTATTTAATTTTTTGTATTCAATTTTTTTCATAAGGGCACTTTAATTTTATATTCTGTTCACTCGAAGGAACAGGAATACAAATGTTTCTACTAAATAATGTTTACAGCGACAATTCCACAAATTTTTGGTGGTGATGAGATTTGATTTTTTTTTTGGCATCACAATTAAAAAAACAATAGTTGTTACTATTGTTTAAAAGTGGTACACAATGTTAGGCATGATGATGGCAGGGGCGGCGTAAGGGACAGTTAATTTCGAGTAGCAGATGTCTAAGAGGCACAAAAGAAAAAGGAGGTACCTAAAAAATAAGGTCCTTCAATCATGATATAGAAGTATTTTGAAAAATATGGGCTCTAATTGGGGTTGGAATATAGAATACTTTTTTTAGAATTTAACGATTGTGCCCTCCTTCGAAACTTGTGTCGTCGGCCCTGGTTGTAACTAGAGAAATAAGTAGGAAAAATGATTTGTTAAAATTCAGTTTCAGTTAAAAATTTGACATTCAATCCATGAAAATGCTTGCAATGAAAATTTATGAAAACTCTTTTTGGACTCAGATGTCATCATTATATTTTAGAGTTATCTATTTTAGAAAATATTATTTTAAAAAGAGACAATTGATACTTTATAGATTTTAAAACTATTAAATTCAAGAAGCCAAGGCGCAGTGGTAGTGCGTTTGCCTAAGATGCAAGGGTTCCGTGGTTCGAACCCACCTTTGAGCAAGTTTTGTGACATTAAATATGAAGGGGGCATGAAATTCATGTCTTCCCAAGTGCTCTTTGATAAAACCGTAAAGTTTTTAAAGTGGTTGAAAATCACAAAAAAATTATAATTAGAAGCATTTGTTTAGTGATTTACCACAATGCGATTATTAACTGCTTTTATAACCCCTTAAATGATATAATGCCTTGACTATATATAATTTATTTTATTTAGAAAAAAAATTTATTTGAGGACAATTCAAATAATGCGTCACAGTCTTATGGGGAGGGGTTTCGAAAGTTTTAACAATTGTTATATGATGAGGGGGGTCGCTACAGTGTGACAACAAAAAAACTTTTTATTTCAATTCTTATTATAGCAGAAATAGTAAAATTTTAGCAAAAAAAACAAACAAACACGAAGTTATATTTTATTTAAAAATAATAGCATGGCACTTACAAGATGAGGGGGGAGGGAGAGTTAATAAACATGTCACAAAATGTTAAATGGGGGAAGTCTAAAAAAGCTTAAAAATGTATTGCTTATTATTTAAACAGCCTCTAATGACAAATAGTTGCTATAGATATACAAATCATAATTGTTTTCACTTTAATACAAATACCTAGTTTTGACATAATTTATGCTAATAATCAAATAAAATTCAGCAGCACTTAATAATGTTTTTTTCCAATTTTTTTTTAACAGTTTGTTTTCATATGTGAAAAGGATCCTATTTTTTTCAAACGTGAAATTTTCAAAACTTTTTGTTTTTGGCCTACCCTAATATATATATATATATATATATATATATATATATATATATATATATATATATATATATATATATATATATATATATATATATATATATATATATATATATATATATATATATATATATATATATATATATATATATATATATATATATATATATATACATATATATATATATATATACATATATATATATATATATATATATATATATATATATATATATATATATATATATATATATATACATATATATATATATATATATATATATATATATATATATATATATATATATATATATATATAAATATATATATATATATATATACATATATATATATATATATATATATATATATATATATATATATATATATATATATATATATATATATATATATATACATATATATATATATATATATATATATATATATATATATATATATATATATATATATATATATATATATATATATATATATATATATATATATATATATATATATATATATATATATATATATTAGGGTGAGTCATAAAATTCTTATTTCTTGTTAAAGGCTCTAAACATTGCTAATAGTTATTAATATTGATACTATCAAATATGAGAATGATTGTGGTAGATTTAAAGGGCGCAACTTTATTGGGAAAATTACTGGTACCCTAATATTTTGGAGAAAAAAAGTTTTTCAAAAGTAGGTCAACCTGGTACTCAAAAGAAGCGAAATTTTATAAAAAATTCGAAAATAATTGTTTTATAAAAAATATTGTTTTATAAAAATCATATTGCTGAAAAAAATTGTTATTAAAAAACATGTAAAAATGCACCTTTTTCACTTTTAGGTAAAAAACTATAGTTATTATGCAATAAAATCTAAAAAAATAATTTTTATATAAAAAAATTATTATTTTTTAAATTTTTATAAAATTTCGCTATATTTAAGTACCTACATCACATAATTTTTAAAAACTTTTTTTTTGAATAATAATAGGGCCTGCTAATTTTTTTTTTAATTATAGTTATTTTTTTTTAATTATAGTTGCGGGTGGAAGACATTGTTCAATCCATAAAAGTAAATACTTTCCTAAATTAGTACATAAAAAAACAACTTTCTAGACCATAGCCAGGTTAGCAACTCTAAAAAAATTTTATGACCCACCCTAATATATATATATATATATATATATATATATATATATATATATATATATATATATATATACATATATATATATATATGAATATACAGGAAGACCTGGGATCGCAGGTCTTTATATGACCAGGCAAATTACATTTTGCTATGACAAATTGACCCCGGCTAATTCAAAAAACATTTTAAAAACCCGCTAAATGAAAAATATTCTGAAAAAGTGATTACATCAAAACTTTTTAACAAATGTTTTTATATTAGCAAAACGCTTTTAAATAAAGTAATAATTTACTGATGTTTTTTTTTTTTTAATATAATTGACAGTTGTATATATTTTTTTAATTTATAATATATAAATTCTTTAAGTTTGCATTTATATAATAAACGTTATGAAAAAATAAAAAATAATTCTGTTTTTATAAACGATGATATTATACGACTACAAAAGTTTCTTTCACAAATTTTAATATAAGAATAATTAAAGTTAATACATTTAAAAAGATAAACAAAATTTTGTTGAAAAAAGAAAAGTTTTAGAAAGTCGTTACAATTAGATAAGGTTGATCTTAAAGGGATCCCCAACTGCCGAGACAAGTTGTGTTCATATTAAAGAAAATGTTTAAAGAAAACATTTGGACTAAATTTTTTCTATTAAAATTGTATAATGAATGCACAACATTAAATTTAAAATTCACGTTTTAGTCGAAGCTTGCTGTCTCCATTTTTTTTTGGTTCTCAGAGTCTGTATAATGTTAGCTGCAATCTGCAGACTTCATAATTTATTCCCTGCGTGTTTAATTCATAACAGTTTTGGTATATGACGTCAGCGTATAAATTTTTTCTTTTAAGATGTCGTATTATTTTTTTGCCAAAATCAACAAATCTGTTAATTGTATAACTTTTTACTAAATCCCAAAAAAAAAATTATGATGCAATTAAAAATTAAATTTATAAAATTTCCAAAAATAAAAATTTAATATATAACAAATATTTACAGTAAACGTAGTGGTTTAAACTAAATATAAGCTAAATACTAAAAGAATAATTTTACAAAAGCGTATAAATCAATTTAAAGTAAACTGAAAGAAAAAAAAATGAGTGACTTAAATAAAACATAAACTAAACCAAGTAAAAAATAAATTATTAAACGACTTATTCTACTAATAACCGTTCAAATCAAACTAAATTAAAGTTAAAACAAGTATTTGTACTAAAATATACAAGAAAGTGTATAAAATATAAATATAAAAACAAAGAATCGCATTAAATTGTTCGCTACCAGCCGAACAAAAATCTTTTTGTAGCAACCGCACATTTATTTGAATAACATTTGAATAGCATAACATTGACAATTAATTAAAATTCAATAATAATAAAGTTTTTAACACGCATCATTAAACAATAATAAATGCAAAGTGCTTAAAACTATTATTTTTGTAAGTAGTAAATAAAACATTAAGTCCAAATCAAATCTCATTTAATGAATAAAAATAATACTTTTTCTTCAAAATACTTTGGTAATTACTTAACAAAATACTTAACACTTCTACAAGTTAATTTTAACACTTCTACAAGTTTTACAGTGTTAATGCTGTTTTATTTTTTAATTAAATTTAAAGTTTTTTATGAAGTTTTTTTATGATTATTCAAGATTTTTTAACTTTGTGATGTTTTTTTTAAACATTTTCTTTAATATGAACACAACTTGTCTCGGCAGTTGGGGATCCCTTTAAATCTTTTATATTATCGAAACGCTTTTCAATAAAGTAACAAAACACTTCTAATTAATTTTTAAAATAAGTATTAACAAACTGTTGTTTTTTTATTTATATAATTATGCATTTTTTATGAGAAATGTTTATCTTTTGAAACATATTGAGAAAAAAAAGTACAAATGTTAAAATATATATATATATATATATATATATATATATATATATATATATATATATATATATATATATATATATATATATATATATATATTGTGTTTTTGCTTTAACTAAGTATTTTTTTTTATTTTCTCTTTCGTTAAGATTATTTTTCTTTTTACAATTTAGTTTAGGTAAGTTTTTGTAGTGCATTTTTAAATTTTAAAAATATATCAAAAGCCGTTGTTAAATCGTTAAAACATATTATTTTTGGGGGGGTCATATAAAGATCGCACGCCTTCCTGTATATACATATATACATACACACATTTTAAATCTAATCATTGAGATTCGATCCAAAAAATTCAAATAAAAAGGTCTAGCATCTTTAATTACAAGGGAAAATAGGACAAATAAAGGTTGAACAGATTTTAAATAAATTATAATAAATGCAATTTCTACTGTCAAAGTAATATACTGTCAAGTACTTTGACATCTGGGTTATCTTTGATAGTTTTTTTTGAAGTTACTATTTCAGTATTATCTTTGTAGTATTTTTTACTATATTTTGTAATTTTCAGTGTCTTTAGTTTTAAAATTAATTAAGTTTTTAAATTTTAATTTAATTTTAAATTTAAAAAATTTTTTACTAAGATTTCATAACATCGTACTGTTTTGGTGACGTCAAATTGTTTGTTTGTCTGAATATCAATCCCACAACCACTAATATTTTTAAGAAATTTTTTTGTTTCTGTGCAATGTTTGTTCTGTGCAATGTTTGTTCTGTGCAATGTTTGTTTCTGTGCAATGTTTGTTCTGTGCAATGTTTGTTTCTGTGCAATGTTTGTTCTGTGCAATGTTTGTTCGAATATCAATCTCAAATGCCTTACGTTACAGAAAAAAAAAAATTTCTAGAACACAAACTTTAAGCTATTTGAAAGATAAAAACCAGATGAAAATTTTTAAAAAATTTGAAAACTTTTTTTAAATTGTATAAAAGTGTGAAAAAGTATTCTAAACATTAATAAAGTACTTATAATAACATATTATTTTATACAAATAAACAGTTCTTGTTAAGAAGTGTTATACAGCTTGCATTTTTCGTACAAAATGGTGATTTGTGTATGCGTTCAGCAGTTTTATGTTAAGAGAAAAAAAAATTTATGGACTATTTTATTTTTTTTTAATATCGTTTATAGAAAGTATTAGCCCGTAAAAAAAAGCATTTAACGACAACTGAGAATTTTTTAAAAAGACAGAATTAAATAAAAATAAATAAATATGTCTCTCCATCATACATTAAATGCGAAAATAAAAAACTTTTTTTAAAAAAAGTGTTTTTGTTTAAGAGAATTTATTCACAAATGTATTCAAAGTTGTTTGTTTCTTATAAATTCAATTTCATGTTTCTTTTGAAGTAATTTATATATAAACTTAAAAAATGGAAAAAAACACATACTGGAACTTTTTAGTCCCTGTGTAATAAGTTTAATAAACTCACAACAAGAGGTAATTCACTGTTATTCAGGGTGGTAGTCCTCTCAGCTATCAATTTTAAGTTCACAACAAGAGGTAATCCACTGTTATTTAGGGTATTAGCCCTCTAATCAAGAGAGTAGGCAATACCAATTAACGAATGAATTTAGATTTTCTTAAACAGGACAATTGGCCGATATTGGGTGCTAGTTCACACTCTCAAGCAACTAAAGACATTCATAACTGGTGTAGCCAGCTTTCTAATGCTTTTTTGGAACTCTTTGATCACGTAATAAAACTAGAAACAGCAAAAACTGAAAATGATGAAGACATTAAAAAATTGAAAACAGAAGTAAATAAAGCAGCTGAGTCAAGCAAGTCAAACCAGTCGCTTATTGTCAAACAGAGTATACAAAAAAAGAATCCTACAGAACAGCTGATGGTAACAAATATAGCCATTAATGAGTTAGACAAAAGAAAAAGAAGAGCAAAAAATGTCGTTATTTATGGAGTAGCCGAATCAACTAAACATAGCATAGAAATGAAATCAAAAGAAGACGAGTCAAAAGTAAATGAAGTTTTTAAGCTCAAAAATCAAGAGAATGCAATACCAAAATTTGTCAGACGACTGAGATCTAAAACTAATAAACCAGGTCCAATTCTTGATGAATTAGCTGAGGATATTCTTCACAACACAATATTAGCATCAGCTAAAAAATTGAGAAGTAATATCGCACATAAAGATATTTATCTTAGTTCAGATTTGACTGAGGCTAAAAAAGACTCCAAGACTTTAACCTCAGAACTTAAAGAAATAAAATGAATCAAGCAAGAACAGACAATGACCCCTTTTGGTATAGCATCCGTGGCAATAAAATCATAAAATTTAAAAAGAAATCAGATCAATAAATTTCTACATAATTCAGTGTAAGATTGCAATGAAATTAAAATTCAAGAAATGTTTGATGAACTGATTTTTTATACTGAGGTGGCATGTAATCATTTCACTCCAATTAAAAAGACATTAAAATCTTTAAAAATTAGACCAGCCAGTTAATGCTAGGTTAAAGTTTCTTATAAGAAGCAAACAAGATTTAATATATAAAAACTGCTCATGTAAATGGAAAAACCCTGTTTTGAAATCAAAATTCAAAATGGTTTGCAAAAATGTAGCAGGCAGGATTAAAAAAGTGATTAACAAAACTTTGAACTTAATCTGGTAAAAAGAGCCATCAAGAATCCAAAACTTCCAAATCCAAAACACTCAAAGATACTATAAAAGCATTACAGGGAGAAAATGGTAAAACCACTCCACATTCACAAATTTACAAGCTGCATTTTTGAAAGAAGTTGAAGAAGTCTTCTGCCTTCTTTTAATTTAAGAACTACTAAAACATTCATTATGACAAATGAAGATTTAAAAAACTTAAAAGATAACAAATCAAGTGGTGTTGATAATTTACATTAACCTATTTTAAAGAATTGTGCATCAGCCTTTGCCATTCCACGTATATTTTTAAAAAGTCGTTTGAAACCAGCAAACTGCCAGTGCAATTTAGATCAGCAAATGTCACTCCTCTGTACAAAAAAGGAGAAAAAACCTTAGCAGGAACCTACCGACCGGTATCACTCACCTCAATTGCATGTAAAATATTGGTATAATCAGAGGTATAAGGTATAATCAGATGTAAACATGAAACTTTTCTATATAAGTTCAAACTAATAGTCAAGCAACAGCACGGTTTTGTTAAAATAAATCATGCTTAACGAATCTACTTGAAACACTTGATTTTGTTTCAACCGCCTAGAGAATGGTAAACCTGTGGATGTTATTTTTTTGCATTTCGCCAGGGCATTTGACACAGTGCCCCATAAAAGATTGTTGCTTAAATTTACAGCTTATGAAATATCTGGTCTGACTATACAATGGATTGAAGATTTAAAAAAAAAAAATTTAAAACAAAGAGTTGTGATAGGCGAAAATGTATCCTCTTGGAAAGAAATTACCAGTGGTGTGCCACAAGGGTCAGTAATTGGACCACTCTTTTTTATACTATTTATAAATGATTTGCCTGAAACTCTAAAAAATCTAACCAAACTGTATGCAGATGAAATCAATATTTTGAATGAAATGCTTTTCTTTGCAATCACATCTTGATTTAGCTTTTAAGTGGTCTCAAGACTGGTTTATCAAGACTGGCTTGTGAAATTTAATATTTTGAAATGTACGGTCATGCACTTTGGCCGGAATAACAAGAAATCACCCCTTTATATCAATGAATAAAAGTTAAACATAACAGAATCTGAAAGTGATCTTGGAGTAATCTTTTCAAGCAGAGAAATACTGAGAATACTTTATGTTTCTTTTGTGTGGCCACTGTTAGAGTTTGCAGTACAAGTTTGGTCACCTACTCAAAAGGGAGAAATTGAGTTATTAGAAAGATTTAAAATTCTTAAAATGCCTGCTTTCTATTACAATAATAAAATAAAAAAACATTTGTTATAAAGAGTAAAAACTTTTATAGCTCTTTGTCAACTTCTTTATCAAATAAGTAATCCCCATAACATTTTAAAGTTATGTAATGTAACAAAAACAAGATTGGTTATGTTAAGTGCAAAATGTACGTTATTTTTACGTAACTGAGACAACATTTTATGTAACAATATGTAACACTGTAACTTAACATTACATGCAAAATGTCTGTTTTTTTTTATGTAACTGAGATATAGCATATTATATAGCAACACTTAACATTTTGACCTAATTAGGCATAATATTGAAACATATGGTATCTTTCTAATTAAATACTTAGAAGTTTTAAGGGGTAAACAGATTCTATTTGTTGACCAGCCTTGCACCCCTTCTTCATTTATTAGGCTGGATGATTTTTAATACATTGTTTCCAGATTAGGATGTTGAATGCTGGATCTTTTTGACTCAATGCATGGGCTTTACTTGTGTCTCTGTTTTTATGACAAATTAGCTCATTCTATTATCTCCTAATGAGGGTACAGCTCTAAAACTCAGTTTTATGGTTCTGAGGCTGGCTGGTAGTCAGGTTTCAACTCTGTGGTAGCTCTCAGAGAGACTTATTCTATTACCAGCTGAAAAATATCAAAGTATTAACAGTGCCATTTTATGCATGGATGGTGTCCCTGTTTGTACTTTTGGTGTGCATTGCCAAGGCCACATTTGGAGCCCTTTGTTATGGCTTAGGGTTTAATGATAGTAATAAGAAAATTGCTTGGGCTATTAAACAGTGTACTGAATACTATCTATGCTTCGACTCAAGTTCTTTAACAAATTTAAAAATGAATAAACTACCAAAAAATATAAAATACAAAAAACTGTTGTCATCACCAAGTTCTCTAAACCTATCATTCACTAATATTTGTGGTCTTCAAAGTAACTTTTCTTATGTTAAGTCTTATCTCTTGCAAAGTTCACCAGACCTACTTGCTCTTTGTGAGACTAATTTGAGTTAAGCTGTCTCATCTTGTGATTAGACTACAATAGTCACATGCTTGGCCTGGACATTTACATTCGTAAGAATTCACCCATTTGTCAGGAAACTAGGTTCGAATCCACAGACTGCTCTTTTATGTGCTTTTGTTTAGCACCACTTCACTCTATTGCCTTTCTCTTCATTCTATATCGCTCTCCTTCATCTCAAGACTGCACTCTTTTTGATGTTATTTCTGATCATATTGATCAAGCCCTCTCTCTTTATCCATCAATTAATATTATTGCTGTTGGTGACTTTAATGCTTATCACACTAAATAGGTTGGCTCTAGAGTCAGTGACTCTGCAGACATTAAAGCCCACAACTTTTGTCTTTCTCAATCCCTAACTCAAATAGTCAACTTTCCAACTTGCTTTTCAGACAACCTGAATTATTTACCTTCTCTACTTGACGATTCCAGGTCAAGCTTCAATCGTCTCGACGATTCCAGGTCAAGCTTCACTCTTCTCCATGGTTTTCCTCAAATTGTGCTGCTGCAATTGCCAATCGAAACTGTTACTTCCATATCTATCAGCAAAACAATTCTTTAGAAAACAGACATCTGTTTATTACTGCTAGAAACCATTGTAAAAAGGTTTTGTCTAACGCCAAAGACCGCTATTCTCAGGTCATGAAATCTCATGTTTCATCACAAAAATTAGGCTCTCGTGACTTCTGAAGAATCTTTAATAGTATCAATAATAAGGGCAAATCTGTAATTCCACCTCTCTTGTATGATTCAGACTTTGCCACCTCGCCTAAAGACAAAGCTGAATTGTTTGCTAAGAACTTTTCATCAATATCATCTTTTGATTCCACTAGTTGCGTTCTACCTAATACAGTCGTCAAACAGGTTGATCCATTGCTTGACATTTGTATCACTCCAGCTTCTGTATCTAAAGTGATTTCCTGCTTAGAACTCTTCTATAGCTTGTGGCCTGGACAACATACCTGTTATAGCCTTGCAGAAGTGTTCTCCGGAGCTGTCGTCTATACTTTCAAAACTATTTAACAAGTGCTTATCAGGGTTTTGTTTTCCAGTCTGTTGGAAAGCAGCATCTGTTATCCTTATTTTTGAAAATTCTGGAGAGTGATCTGATTCGTCTAACTACCACCCCATTAGTCATCTTCCTATCATAAGCAAGGTTTTTGAATCTTTAATTAACAAACACTTAATCTCTCATCTTGAATCTGATAATTTACTTTCTGATCATTAATATGAATTTTGATCTCATTCTATGGCTGATTTGCTAACAGTAATAGCAGATAGGTTTTATCGTGCATTAGATAATGGTGGAGAGGTTAAAGCTATCGCTCTTGACATTTCCAAAGCTTTTGATATAGTTTGGCATGCTGGTCTTCTCTAAAATCTTTTTATGGTGTATCTGGTAACATCTTTAAGATTATTGAATCCTTCCTTTCCAATCGTAATATAAAAGTTGTCCTTGATGGACAGCACTCTTCTTTTTATTCTTTAACCTCAGGGGTTCCACAAGGTTCAATCCTTGGCCCTGTACTCTTTTTAATTTACATTAATGATCTTCCAGATATTCTCACATCTAAAGTGACATTGTTTGCTTATGATACTACAATTTAATGTTGTCATGATAACAAGCCAACACTCTCAGGTGCAAAAACTCATTGTAAACATAGTTGGATCTGTTCTTGCAGCCAACCTTCAATTATTATCACACTGTCATAACGTTGCTTCTCTTTCTATTTTCTACAAATACTATAATGGGCAAGTAAAAAAAGTACTAGAGATAATTAGTCCAAGTCGCATTAGGCTGACTGAATTGAAAAAAAGGTTCTGCACTAATAACTTTAATTTTTATTGTACTGAGTTTAATGCAAAAAAATACTGAAAAAAAAAATTATGAATGCATATATTGAACCCTTGGCAAATGGCTGTTTCATCTGAAAATGCTGAAGAAAAAGTGGTTTCCTTTCATTTCAGAAAATCAGTAACAGCTGGATGCTAAACATCCGATTTAACATAAAATTTATTTGTTGTGTAAATGTTCACGCAATTAACATATTTTATGCAAAAGATTTATCATCAATGCAATTTTATTAGCAAAGCAAAATTTCTTTTAAATATCAATTATTAAATGTAATAAAAAACCATATTTTTAATCTTTAAAAAAACTCATTCGCAAGAAGATGCAGTCTATCCATCAATAAAAAATATTAAATAAAATACTTATACTATCATGCTTCAAAACAGGCAATTAATATATCTATTTCTCCTTTTTTGACATAAGATCAGATTCGCTATTTATATAAACTAGCTGAGATCGGACCCGTAAAAATACGGGTCTTTGTAAGTCTATTCCAAGCAGAACTTTTATATACTTTTTCCCTATAAATCCTAGTTTTCCGGATCCATAAAATACGGGTCTTTACCAAACCTACTATTTCTATACATACCTATTCCACACCGATTATTTTTATACCTATTCCTTATTTACTTCATTACTTTTTAGTAAAATAATTTTGTTCTGAAAAAAAATTTTAAGAGAAAAAAAAAACTAACATGCGCACCTTTTCTGCATACGTAGAGCTTATAAGACACTTATAATTAGGCTTGTTTTTTTGCTAAATGTATTTTTCATTGATAGCTCATTGGTTAAGTGCTCTGTCGTCAGTGTTGTTTTAGGGGTTTAAGACCTTCTCTTTGCGTAATAAATTTTAAATTTTTTTGAATCTTGCATATATATATATATATTTATAGCAAAATAATAATATTATAGCAAAAAAGATTTCTAAAATTTAAAACAAAATTTTAAAGTGTTCTCATTTTATAGATATATTATACGCAATTATTCCATATAATGCCTGCAAACTCAACATATGCTAAAGACACTTACAGACGTTTGTACGTAATGCTATACAAATAGAACTAAGAAGATCTTAGACCACTAAAACAGTCATAAAAAAAAGTCATTCTTTTCATTATGATTACAAACTAAAGAATAATATTAAATGTTAATCTAAAAGTTAAGCGAAAAAAATTTTTGCATTGATGTCAGTTTGTGGCAAAAGTAAACTTTTATGCATCAAGTTTCTTTTGCATTTATCTTACATTTTTCAAATAATTTTAATTTTGTTGCATACAAATGCATAAAAATATGTAAAACTGGTACAGATATATCATTTCACGGATAAGAGATTGTATTTATTACAATAGTAATAAATAAATAGTTTTTGTCTTTATTAGAATGTTTCCTATATAAATATATATTATATATATCTTTATTAGAAGAGGATTTTTAAAAAATTTAAATAAAACCTTTTTTCTAGTTTTTTGCCACAGAGTGATGTCACATATGCAAAAAATATTGAAGCTGTTTACGAAAAAGCCTCAACTATCATTTTTAATGGTCTAAGAATCAGATGACATAATTTTAGCTATTAAAAATTATCAAGAGAGGGGCAAATCTAAAATAGAAGTTTTAAATTTTCCACTTGGATGAGACAATATCTTTTGTTAGGGTTCACATTCTCCTCTTTTTTCTGTAGGAAAACGCAGTGAAAACTTCAATTTTAATTAATTTAGTGCCACTCTCTCCTACAAAAAAAAAAGGAGAATGGGAACCCTATGTTTAGTGCTTTTTCAATCTTTTAAAATATAATAACATACCTACAAAAAATCAAAACGTAACAGCTTGAGCAAAAAAGACTTGTTATTTTTAGAAAAGTTTACTTATATTATATACTATCCTGAATAAAACTTTATATAATTGGATTTTTAACATTTTATAAACAATATATATAAACAAATAACGTATTTATACTTTTTTTTTATTTTTTTTGTTAATCACCTCCTTAGAATAAAATACTTAAAATAATATATAATACAAAAATTAACCTAAAAAAATAAAATATTCAAAGAATGATAAAATAAATAAAGGAAAAACCAGAAAAAAAAAATCAAAACATTTATTAATTGATGTAAACTTAATTGTAAATGAAAGTAAAAAAAAAAATTATCTCAGCTCTATAATAATCTTTATCATTCCTTCCCATAAATAATTAGACTAATACAAGGGCAAATCCATTGTGAGGGTCCCCTCCACTCTCCTCAGATTTTTTATTTATTTTTTTAGAAATTGATGTTTAAAAACGTAAGTAATTTAGGCTGTTTTAAAGTGCCATGAAATTTAATAAATTTTGTGATGCAAGTTTAAAATTTTATTAAAAAATTAATAGAATACAGGGTGCGACAAATTGATAAATTTGCGCGCATTTCTTAAAAGACAGACAGAAAAACAAACATGTTTCTTTAATTTTGCTTATGCAAACATTGCCGTTTGATTAGGATTTTTCAAAATGAATGTATTACTTCAGCAATTTTTTTCAAAATAACTTTGCGATCATTAGTTTTTTATTTATTATAAGACACATATTTAATATGAAAAACAATTAATTTCACAGACTTAAATTAATGCCAAAATGTACTTTTTTCAATAGCGTCAGTAAAATAACTAAATACGCTATAGAAAAAAGTAATTATGTTTTAGCATGGTTTTTGCATGCACTCATAGAAGCATACATAATTTTACTTAAAATGAATGCAAAAACTTCATGCTCAAACATTTCGATTGCTTTCTTTTATTGAGAAAAGCGATCGTAATGTTTAACAATGGTTTCTTTTATGTTTTTAGCAATTACATTAAAAGTTTAAAGCAAATGTATTCATTATAAAAAAATTTAACTTTTTTAAAAACTTTCTTATTTTCCATAAAGTGAAATAATGTTTGTTTGCATATTAAAACTTTTGCACTTTTAAAAGTTTTTTTATTGTGCATTTATCATTAATTTGCGCGCATTTTGCAAATGTGTAAAAAAAAGGTTTTTGAAAAATAAAAATTTAATAAATTTACCAAGCATCTTTTATATATTTAATAACTTATTATTTAGAATAAAAATTATTTTAATTTTATTTGACATAAATCTCTTAAATTAGACATTTGTCAATAAATAAAGATACGTAAGTCAACGTTCATTAAAAAAAAAGGATATGTCACGCCTCGGGATAAAAAATAGTTGCTAGATGCAATTGTTTGAAGATTATTGTAATTCCTTTTTTTTAGTAAATAATTTCTTAACTAAAAATTATATTTCCTTCAAAAATGGTTTGTAATTATTTTTTGATAGCTTCTGTACTCATTTTGCCTTTAACTCTAATCTAAATATTTTTTTGAATGATTGCCTTTAATTAAGTTGTATTAAAGTATTCAGGAAATTTTGTGGCAGTTTTATTGTAATTATGGAATCAATTAATTTAAAAATCGCATTTATTTATTTTTTAACGCATTTTTTAAACGCGCTAATTATCAAAGCTTGCAAAGAGCCATGGTCAAGTTGTTAAAACAAAGAACTTTATGCGTGGTCATATAAGGCGTGCGATCGCACACCTCTTACAAGAAGGCCTGCTACTTAATAGTGGTTATAACCCTCTCTCAAATCTATAACTCTGAAACACGAACCCTGACAAACAAGGCCGCTGTGCAGATAAATAAGTTGAGCGCTGTACTACCAGGGACATGGTAAGGGATTGAACTTGGAACCTCTCGCTTATGAAACGAGTGTTTCACCACTACACCACTACCGCATATATGTATAATTATGTTATCTATATATATATATATATATATATATATATATATATATATATATATATATATATATATATATATATATATTATACTATATAATTATATAAAACACTTATCTAATTTTTAGTGCTTTTCAACAGCATGTTTCACCATCAGTAGGTTCATTAGGAAGTGATATATATACATATATATATCGTTTATATATATCGCATATAAATATCGCATTTATATATATATATATATATATATATATATATATATATATATATATATATATATATATATATATATATATATATGGTTAAGCGCAACAAAGTTTAAAAAAAAATTAGTTTATGTTAAAATTAAAAATGATTTATATAATTTTTTCTTTGCAAACACCAATACACTATACTTAAATTTTTTAAGTACACTGAACTGCAATTACTTTTAATTTTTTTGGTTTAGTGGCTTTTGTTAAGAGCTTTTAAATTTTGCGTCAAATTATCTGGTTTCAACATATTTGTTGTATCATCCATACTGCAGCCGTTTTTCCAAATGCCTGATGGTAAAAAAAATCAAATTTGACTTTTTTACAAAATGAGCTAGTTTAGACATCTACAAATGTTATTGATTACATATTTTTAAAGATATTTGAAAAAATTCATTAAAAGTATTGGTTTCAAAAAACGTTTCACAAAGAGTTTCTCCTAATAATTTTTTTTTTAATTGCATTTTTCTTAAAATATGTCATAAG
This sequence comes from Hydra vulgaris, assembly GCF_022113875.1. Lineage (NCBI taxonomy): Eukaryota > Metazoa > Cnidaria > Hydrozoa > Anthoathecata > Hydridae > Hydra > Hydra vulgaris. The sequence continues at coordinate 18,539,773 of NC_061158.1, read as the reverse complement.
CATATTAAGGCATTTTGAAAAACAATTGCAGCATATATTTTTAGTAAGAAAGTAAATGTAGCAAAAGTTTTTTTTTTTTTGCCTCCACAGCAGCACTTGAGTTCTTGAGTAACAGGAATTTCTTATTTAGTTTTTTCTTTATTAAGTTTCAGACAATTTTTTTTTCAGATCATCCACAGCTTATTAGGACTAATTACCTGAGCACATTAATAACATAAATTATTAATGCGCTCAGGTAATTAGTACTTAATAATCTCAATCATGACACATACGCAACAAATTTTTTCTCCCAGTGATAGTTTTTTTGATGTTTTATGAAATTTTAGCTTTCTTAAAATCTATTCTTTTGTACAAGTGTATAATATTGTTACATCTCTATAAAACTTCAAAAGTATTTTGTATTTTAAAATAATTGAAAGAAAAAAAAATGTCATCTGTGGTAAGAATCAACCTCAGCTTGCTTGTTCATACACTGGGCGCCTTACCCACTCAGCCACACTGGCACATTCTTAAGCAAATATTTTTTAAATGATATAATAATTTTTTTACCGGAAAAAATGTTATAGATCAAAATTCAGGAGAGCTTGACACAATGCAATTTTACGTACGTTAGATATTTGAGTACACTTTCGTTGACATTTTCTTATAAAACAAAGCTGCTGCAACTCTTTCTTGCCATTACCTTGGTTGCAATGATTGCCAAGGGTACAGGCTTGAAAGCGCACTACTATTAAGTTCAGTATGATTAAATAGATAGCCAATTTAATTTCAAGTAAAAAAAAAATCTTATGTAAAAAAAAATTGTAAAGATGTAAATATAAAAAAAATATATATATATGTAAGTATTTATATGAATATAAATTATAATAATATAAATATAAGATTTTTTTTTTTTAATAGAAAATATTTTTATAAATACATTTATATAATTATAAAAATTTATATAAATATTTATATTAAATAAATGTATATAACTTAGAGCATTTGCTTATTTATGTGAAAGTTTGTTTTATTGTGTTGTAACAAAATTTGTCTGGTAACAATACAATAAAAATTACAAATTGTATTAAATATTATTTGTAATTTTGTACTAAAAAAAGTTTCTTTACAATCTTTAAAAAAAATGTTATTTTACTTATTCAAACATTTTGGCAATGTTTAAATTACAATGACTAATTGTGTGAATAAAAGTTATAAAGTGTAAGTCACAAAGAAATATTTACATAAACAAAAAGGTTTGTAAACACAGGCAGAGTGGCTCAAAGAAGATACATATTGCATCACCACAATACCTGCTGATAATTGATTGTTGATTATTTGTTACTTCACAATCTGATTATGTCATTTGGTTTTGTTAGAAAAATAAAATGTATTTTGTATATTTTGGAAATATACTATATTATAAGACATTTTGTATTTTATGTATATTTTGGAAAATTAATTATTTTTGCTAACAATGGACACACCCACAAAAAAAAATTTAGGAGTAAACATTGTTTACAAAGTATAACAATTTATATTGTTTGTAGAAATGTTGTACACAAAGTGTACAAACAGTAGTATTTGTCAATCGACCATAAATTATCTACATAGAATAGCTCCAATGGTAAACCAACACTGAACTCTTTAAAGAGAGCTTCCAAAACAATCTTAAAAAGCAAAGGATTGAGCACTGAACTCTAAATTGTCTCAGTCTCCCCCACTTCCCATTCTTTCTAGATAATCTATATCCACCAAATCAAAAAAACTAGATGGTTTAGATAAGCCCCTGTTCTTATGTCACTCACCCAGTTTCTATCCTGCATTTTCAATTTATCCCATAAGGCTCCAGAAGGGGCCAGCAAAGTCAAGGGAGCTACTCTATTTTTTAATTTAATTTTTCTTAATTTTTTCTTTATTTATTTGCCACCCTCTCTTAACCTTAAACTCCAAAACACCAAACTTGTTTAACTACACTGTGGAGATAACACTTTGTGGAGATAACAGCTTGATAACAGGATATAAAAGGTATTATATTATATATGCAGGGGCGTGCAAAGACTTATATCTGTCATCTGATGATGCGCCATAAATGTGATACCCGGGGGAAACTGACACTGATCCCCCATCCTCTGTGTGCCCCTGTATATATATTCTATTATATATAAAAGTTAAAATATGTGTAGTATCAACTGAAGGATTTTGTTAATGACATTTTGTATTATATTTGTATTTTAATTGCTGTATTTATCCCTGCATGATTATGGTTAGGTATCCTAAGAGAGTGTGCTAAATTACCAGTCAGTCAATCATACTATAATTAAAGCATGACCGCAAATTAAAAATTAAGAACTAAATGTACTTGACAGCTGATAGCAAAAATTTATTCAAAGTAGAAATTAGCATGCTCTCTTTTGTAATAGGAAGATGTCTGTTAACCCAATTTATGATACATCACTCATGATACATTTTTGAAATAGGAGTAGGCAGGAGCAAGTATACATAGATTAACAGATAGGTTAGCATGTATGCAGATAGTATCTAGGTTTATTATTTAATTTTTTTTTATTTAACTTTTCTTTTTCCATATAGTTATATTGTATTCAAGTTTTTCAAATTGTTATATAAATATATATATATATATATATATATATATATATATATATATATATATACAACAATTTGAAAAACTTATATATATATATATATATATATATATATATATATATATATATATATATATATATATATATATATATATATATATATATATATATATATATATATATATATATATATATATATATATATATATATATATGCATATATCTATGCATAGGCGCCCGCAGAAAATTTTCTAATGGGGGGCAAAACATTTTTTGTTATTGCTTTTTTTCCTGTTATCTATTATGTAAAAATCAAGATATGTAAGATATAAAATAAAGAGAAGAAAAAAATTATATGTCCGTGGAAAAAAGAAGACAATTTAAACTTGTCAGCACCGTTTTTGTGTATAAAATATTCACATTTTTTTTATTGATCTTTATTAAATGTAAGGAATTAAACAGACATTGGCTCCAAAAAAGATGAAGATGAAAATACAGGGGGGGAGGCAAATGCCCCCTCCTACCCCCCCCCTCCTTTGCAGGTGCCCATGTATATATGCATATATATATATATATATATGCATATATATATATATATACATATGCATATATATTTCAAAAGTTAAGTGCAAACTTGAATACACTGTAGTGAACATTCTTTTATTCTATTTGTTTACAAAAAATATTTAGCTGCAATCTTTTACAAGGCTAGCAGTTCCAACTTCAAGAAATGATTCTTCAACCAGCATATATTCCTTAACTCGTCTTGGTATGACATCTGTGACAAGTAAATTGGTTAGTAAATGGAAACCTACTCAAAGCAAGCAATCACTTACTGAGGCTTTCAAGAATTCTCCAACACAACTATTAAACCACAGTCTATGTAAGCAATATTAGTTATGAGAGATTCAAGTGTTAAGAATATTTTTCAATATTTAGCTTTGTTTTTAGCTATGTCAAAGATAACAAAACAACAAAGTCCATTAACTCGCAAAACCGTTGTCATTGAACCCAAGTAAGTGACCTAAATAAATTTTATTTTAATTTTTTGCTCAATTTTTTTCTTTGGTTGAAATTTGAAATTATATAAATTTCTAAATAAATTTTATTTAAATTTTTTGCTCAATTTTTTTCCTTGGTTGAAATTTTAAATTTTAAACTAAAATTGGTTTAACAAAATACTGTCTTCTTTTTTTTTTTAGTTATGTAATTGCCAAAACTGTTTTGGATGGTATTATTAGAAAAGTGGAAAAACATGATCGAAAGGAAAAACGCAAACATGAAAAGATGATGTCTGTTATAAATAAACTGCGAGCCAAAGAGTTTGTTAGGCGGCAAACTGTTCTTATGGTCAAACGTAATAACCTACGATATGAGATAATGAGAAAACGTGAAATAATGGAAGCACTATTGATTCAAGAAGTAGAGAAAGAACTTTTCCCAAAACTTGAATGTATACTCAATTTAGAAAAGGTTCTGCTTTTAAATTAATCAAAAGTTGTTATTTTAAAATTAAAAAGTAATTAGAAATTAAATTATTTAATTACTAATTTTTCATACATAGCCTAATGAAGAAGAAGGAATCAAAATAAAGCATAATAAAAAAGTTTTAAAATGTAAACGAAAAACATCTAAGAGAGCTGCTGATATGATCAAAAAGAAAAAATCAGTTGATACTAAAGTTGACTTGTATTGCATTTGTAGAACACCTTTTGATGAAACACAGTGAGTGTATATTGTTTTCAGAGAATATCTTTTTTGGGGCAAAAAAGGGAGTAATCTTTTGTCAAAAATACCTTTTGAATATAAAATATTTAAAAGCCTAAAATCTTAATTCTAAACTCTAAAACTCTAAAAAAGTTCTAAAACTCTTAAAACCCTTAAGTCCTAATTCCAATAATTTAACGAGATACTTTGCAGAAATGTTTCTTAAAAACTCCAAAAATTGAAAAAAGTGAAACACAAATATCTTTAGAATTAAAAAAGCTACAGAAATGGTTGAAACTATTTTTTGGGACGACTGAATAAGAGCGAATTTCATAAGTGCGAATTGGCATAAGTGCGCCAAATAAATTTGCAAGTATTGGCATAAGTGCGAACTTGCGTGCAAAATACTAATTTGCACTTATGCCAATATTTGAAATTTTATTTAGCACACTTATGGCAATTCGCACTTATGCCAGTTCGTACTTATGCCAGTTTTTATAACTGCTTTGCACTTATGCCAGTTTGCACTTATGTCAATTCGCACTTATGCCATTGTTAGCAAAATGTTTTGACTCACCTCTGCCAATTTGCACTTATGCCAGTTTTTGCAACGTTTCGCACTTATGCCAGTTCGCACATATGCCAATTCACACTTATGCAGCCTCCCATATTTTTTAAATGAAATATCTTAAAGAATGTACATATTAAATAAAAAGTTATTTAAGTTGAGTATAAAAATTGCCTAAACTTCCTAATATTATGACTGTTATGCAAAAATAGTTTCTATAAATCTGGTTATGTGTTAGTTGTTTACAGTTACATTTTGTTTATATTTACAGCAAAAGCACATCAATTTTAAGGTTTATTTTTCAGGTTTTTAAAGAAAAGGTTTTCAATTTATAATTGAAGAGAATTATATATTATAAAAACATTTATGTGAAATCAATTTATAAAAAATAAATACTATTAAAAGTTGTGTTTTGTGCAGAACTATTTTTAAATTTCCTTTATATAAAATTTCAAACATTTTTTAATGTAATAAATTTGTTTAAAATAATATTAACTAATTATGTATTCAGTATAAGATATTGGTTGTAAAATAATAACATATGAAAAACCTAAAAAAAGTAAATGATAAAATAATGAGTGTAGTATCAAACAACGCCAGTAACATATGTAATTGTCTAAATTCTTTAAAAGTTAGTTTAAACATTAAACCAATAAGATGCGTGGGGCATGCTATGCAGTTAGTAGTAAAAAATGACATAGATTTGATTTAAGAATTTGAAAATTATAGTTTGTCTAAATTCTTTTTCATTACAAAAACATTAACTTGAAATAAATAAAAAACACTCTACTTAACTTAATGATTTATTAGAAAATTAAATGCAACAAGGAGTCAAATCATGCAACAAGGAGTGCAACAAGAAGTCAAATCATGCAACAAGGAGTGCAACAAGGAGTCAAATCATGCAACAAGGAGTGCAACAAGGAGTCAAATGCAACAAGGAGTCAAAATAAATCTTTTGTTTGATTCAAGATGTGAAAAGTCACTGGCACTTCATGTTTCTAATTGCAGAAAAAATACTCTCCCACTTAAAAAATATACTTAATTCAAAACAACAATACAAACATATGAGAAATTTTCTCAATGAAGATGAAATTGTTAAATTAAAAGAAACGGTAAATGCATTAGCAAGCTTAATCGAGTAAGTGTTTTACTTTCAGGAGATACTTATGCAGCATGTTCTTTAATTGCTCCAAGTATAAAGTACCTTGAGAAGCTACTAAATAAGAAAAAAAGTGATCCCCCTCCTTTAATTGTGCTATTAAAATTGTATTTAATAGAATTTTCACAAACTTACAAAAATTCACATAAATCAAAGAATATTTTGTTTTCATTACATGCCACTTTTTTGGATTTAATAAAAGAACAAATTTTTGTCGGATTTTTATCTGACAAAAAAAGTTTGTGAAATAGTTCCAGTTAAAAAGGTAACAATCCAATCAAAAAAAGTTATAATTAAAAGTATATATATAAAAAAAAGTAATGATTCTGAAATATTAGTGACAAATGTTTTAGGTTTAGGTTTAAAAAAAGATTTTAGTTACTATATAAGACTGTCACTGCATGACGTCACTGCATGAGCAAAGTGTTTTACACTTTTAGCATCAAAATCAACATGTATTTCCAATATTGTTTTATACTTCAACAATGATTTTATTTACACCTGCTACCAGTACACTAAGTGAGCACCTTTTTTTTGACACATTAAACAGTTTGTATGCAAAGTGAAACAGGATGACAACTGAATGTTTTCAGATGTTGATGTTTTTCTTTGAAAATTTGAAATTTTTTAATTTAGTTTAAAATTTATTAAATGTAATATGGAAGCACTTTTTGTGATAATTATTTTTTAATTTATTTTGTTCTTAAATAAATATTCTTAAATTTAGTATTTGAACTCATTTGTAAACAATTGTTAAGTGTTGTAAATAATTATTTGTGTTGTAAAACTACATTGTTTTATTATTTACATTTGGACTTTTTTTTATTTTAAGTAAACATATTAACTTAGTACTAATAAAAAGTAAATGTTTTAGTTTTATATTTGTATTTAATTTATTTATAATATGTCTTAGAATTGTTGGTATTTTAAAAAGGGTTTTTCTAAATTTTCTCGTCTTCCTTTTTCTAAATGCCACTCGAAGATTTTTTGATTTTCTGATTTTTGCATTTACTAAACGGCAGTTATTTGTTCAATAAAAAACCCAGCTGCAACCATGTAATCTTTATGATATATTTTTAAGTTCAAAATCAACGACTTTTTTTGCTTTTATAAAAAGACCAATTTAAAGTTAAGATATTTGTTTAAGGAATATAGTTTTTTTTTTTTTTTTTTAATTAAACACATCAAACCGTTTTTGTTTAAAATAAACTTTTTTTATTATTTTATTGTTTTCTAAAAAGTAAAAAAAAAGAATATCATTTCACTATAAATACGTAAAAATCAAATATTTAAGTATTCGATTCCAACCAAATGGAATTAATGAATTTAGGAAGTATAACGGTTGTTTAATACTATTAAATAAAATCAGCTGCGACTAGCTATAACTTAAACTTAAAATCAATTTTGAAATTTCAAGATTTTAGGCTAATTTAATTCTTACTTTACAATGCATTGTGACGTGAAAAAAATTATTTGACTAGAAATTTGAAGTTTATATGATACTATATGATTATATGAAGACTAATTAGTTGATAATTGCAGCGATTTGATTGCAATTATGTTCCAAAAGTAATAAAATTATTTGAATAAGTTTACACTCAATTATAGATATTTAAATTTTTTCTTGAAATAGCATTATCAAAACTCTTATATCATAAATAGTCAAGTTATCTTATAAAAATGTTTAATAACATAACTCGACTTGAAGTATTTGAAAAAATTAAAGACACTATTTCATCACAACTTACGTCAAGACAAACTGTAGATCAGTATATCATTATGCTCAAAAACGAATTAAATGTATCCATCAATTTAAATGATGATTTTAGTCGTTTTGAAAAAGCTCTTCTCGAATTTGTATGCAAATGCCGATCAAAACTTAGCAAAAAATATTTTCGAAATAAGAGAAAATTTTTAAGTGCCGAATCAATTTGGCTTAACAATAAAATTTTGTCTTTAATTAATCAGCAACCTAGCGAGCAATCATCACAAACCGTCGATTTAAATGTTTCTTGTTTAAATGAACAGTCATTTGGGAGACCATGTAAAAAATACGAAGATATGTCCTACTGAAGTAAATGTCGTCACGCATCCATATTGTTAGTAAATCATGATCATGATAAATAACTCAATTAAATGTAATGCGAATATATATCCTACATATAACAACATTCGCGACGAAAAAAAAAGTGTTTTCCTGATGGTATTTATAAAGCTGAAAATGGAATGATAGGCGAAGTTCCACTGAAAGAATTGTTATACCATACAGTTCATCGAATGTTGCAACTAACTACTGTTAAAAACAGAATTTCGCAACTTGATTCCCTTGAATCCTGTTTAGGAATGACTTTGTATTGCAAATGGGGCTTTGATGGTAGCCAAAAACAGTATAAACAAAAATTTTACGTCCAAATAAACAACAATGATGAATGTAATGTTTTAATGTCTGATCAAGACTTGTTTTCTACTTGCCTAGTGCCACTTAAGTTATCGTATGGTGTTATGACAATTTTGGAAAATCAAGTGCCTTCTTTGACGTGATTCTGCTGCCCACTAAGAATTCAGTATATTGCTGAAAACCCTTTAGTTTTAAGAGAATAAAAAAAATACTTTGACAAGTAAATCGATTTGCTTGAGGATAGTGCAATGATTATTGATGTAGAAATAATGGAACCAGAAGCTGAAAAAAAGCTTGTAATTGAAGTAAGCTTCAATCTTAAGCTTACAATGATTAATGGAAAAGCAGTAAATGCAATTTGTGACAATAAATCGGCTTAAATTTGTAATATTTGCAAATGTACTCCTAGATTAATGAACAACTTAGATAAAGCCCTGATCTGTTCAACGGATTTGCAAAGCTTAGAGTTTGGGGTATCGTCATTACATGCATGTAATGACTCGATGTTTCGAGTGTATTCTACATATAAGTTATAGACTTGATATTAAAGAATGGCAAATATGTGGACCTGAAAATATAAAATTAGCAGCTGTAAAAAAAAAGTTTGTTCAGAGTGAGTTTGCAAAAATTGGCCTTATTGTTGACATGCCTCTTCAAGGCGGATCTGGGACATCAAATGATGGCAATATTGCTCATCGTGCTTTTCATCAGCTCGCAGAGTTTTCGCGATTGACAGGAGTCAATGAAGATTTAATCTACAGGCTATACATTGTTCTATCTGTCATTAATTTAAATAAAAAAATTAACATAGCCAAGTATGAAACATATTGTTTGGAAACTGCAAATATTTTTGTTGGAGAGTACTCATGGTTTTACATGCCAGCCTCTGTACACAAACTACTCATTCATAGTAGTCTGACAATAACTAGATTTATGCTACCAATTGAAATGTACTCTGAAGAAGCAATCGAAGCTCGGAATAAAGACAATAAAAATATTCGTTTATAGCACACTTGTAAATTTGATCGAAAAGCTACAATGATGGACCAATTCAATTATTTAATGCTTTCGAGTGACCCAATTCTTTCATCTCTAAACTATGCAAGATCGAAATGTAAACATAAAAAAATGAATCTAGATGGAGACGCAGTTGATCTTCTTTTTCAAGAAACTGTAAAGGAAAATACAAATGATGCTAATGATGATATTTATGTGGATGAATAATATAATGAGTTGGATGAGGATGATGATTTTGATGATAGAAATGAGGAACTAAAATAAATAAACATAAATGAAATAAGAAATTTAAATGAGCACAATGACATTATTGAATCATCTGAAAATGAAAACACTGACTTGCCATTTTATTACTATACTGACTTTGAAAATACTGACTAAGATTTTATTTATATTATTTTAACCATTTATTTTAAGCAAAATTATTATGTGCACTAATATGTAAAATAGGAATAAAGTTTTAACCTTGAGCTAATAAAAATAAATTCTCATTTTTAAATGACTATTTTATATTAACAATATAAAATATAGTTAGTGTAATTCACTAGAAGTTTATATGAAGGATGTTAATGACTAATAGTTTAATTATTTTTTAACCCTTACAGTATGTGCAAGTGCCTAACTTCAATTTTCATACAGTTTCTACGTTAATTTTTTATGCTTAAGGTTTTTTAAAGTTTTTAACATTATAAGTTTTTAATCAATTTGCTGCAATTATCAACTAATTAGTCTTCATATAATCATATAGTATCATATAAACTTCAAATTTCCAGACAAATAATTTTTTTCACGTCACAATGCATTGTAAAGTAAGAATTAAATTAGCCTAAAATCTTTTTTTTATGCGACACAATGATTGCAAAAAGTGACCAACGGAGCCGTCCAGTTTCGTAGACCTGAGAGATGTGATAGTAAAAACAGTTAGAAGATGGTGTCATTGAATAGAAAATAAAAGTCATAAGAAAATATAAAATGAGTGATAAGACTTTTGTGAAGGTAAAAAACCAAGTTAAATGCTCAGGGGGCAGGGGAGAACCCTTTAACACTCTAGTCACTCTGTGTGTAGATCATATGTCACAAAGAACAAATATTTGATATACTGATTTTGAAGACTGTTGATGTCTACAGGTGTGATGGTGTAGTGCATTAGTACGTATCGTTTTGTCGTCTAGTATGGTCTCGTTATGTTTCCGTTCACTTTCAAATTGGGTGAATAGAAAGCTAAACACACTCACTTCTTGCGCTTATGGGCTAGCACATCACAGCCAGACGTAAAACCTACAGAATGGATTTCAATTGATTGAATGCACAAATTAGTCACCATAGGCCACAAGCCATCACTCTTAGCCAAAAGAGCTACTGCCCCGTGCTGGTGTGGAATGATGTGCTATGAAGTGAGATTTCAGATCCGAGCGCATAGTCAGCAAGCGCTGGTCCGATATTCATTGTGGAGCTTCTGACTGAACGTGTGTGTGAGTGTCAGTGTAGTCATTAGGTTATTGATTGCTGTAACCACATCCAGCGGGATAGCCTAATGTCCGTTTTGTCATTGTGCTGTACATTAGAAAAAGTCGGGGCTCACCAGCTACAAAGAATAAATTTTTTGTTTATGCGACACAATGATCGCAAAAAGTGACGGAGCTTTTTGAAGTTTATATGATTATAGTATCATATAAACTTCAAAAAGTGAAGTTTATATGATACTATAATCATATAGTATCATATAAACTTCAAATTTCCAGACAAATAATTTTTTTCACGTCACAATGCATTGTTAAGTAAGAGTTAAATTAGCCTAAAATCTTTTTTTTATGCGACACAATGATCGCAAAAAGTGACCAATGGAACCGTCCAGTTACGTAGACCTGGGAGATAGGAAAATAAAAACAGATTGAAGTTGATGTCATTTAGGTAAAAAAACATAAATTAATGTAAAGACTATTTAGTAGGAGGAGTAAAAGTTAGCAACTCAGGAAGAGAAGAACCAAAACTCACACTCTAGTCATCTTTTAGCAAATGATAAAACAATGGTCTATGAGTAAACAAGTCAATAAAAATTCGCTGGTTTATCAATGGTATTCATAACTAAAATAATCGCACCATACAAATGTCTAATAAATGTGGTACTATATATGTTCTAAACTCTAGATAAAAAATTGAGAACTGATGATAATCACCTGTGTAACATGAAAATATATAAATGTCGTTAATGTAACAAATACATAATAAAAAGCTCACAAAGCGCAAAAATTCATGGGTGTAAGAGGTAAAAAATGTTGGTGCCATAATAACCAATTAGAATTAAGTAGTGGATAAATGGTGATCCCCCTCCTCAGGAATGCACTGCGATCACCAATGACGTTTCGGAGAGCCCGAGAAGAAGCCAAAAAACAAAATCCCTATCCCAGTTTTTGAAAACAGCTCCAACATTTTTAGAGGTCTCGTGAGGGTGGTGAGGGATGCACGTGGTATAGCAAACTATATCGCTTTTTTTTTTTTTAACCCCATTTCTGCTGCTCGTAAAATGATCATGATTTACTAACAATATGGATGCGTGACGATTTACTTCGGTAGGACATATCTTCGTATTTTTTACATGGTCTCCATGTAATGATATTAATAATGCTATTTCAAGAAAAAATTTAAATATCTATAATTGAGTGTAAATTTATTCAAATAATTTTATTACTTTAGGAACATAATTGCAATCAAATCGCTGCAATTATCAACTAATTAGTCTTCATATAATCATATAGTATCATATAAACTTCAAATTTCCAGACAAATAATTTTTTTCACATCACAATGCATTGTAAAGTAAGAATTAAATTAGCCTAAGATCTTGAAATTTCAAAATTGATTTTAAGTTTAAGTTATAGCTAGTCGCAGCTGATTTTATTTAATAGTATTAAACAACCGTTATACTTCCTAAATTCATTAATTCCAATTTCAAGAGAGCGGCATTTGGTTGGAATCGAATACTTAAATATTTGATTTTTACGTATTTATAGTGAAATGATGTTCTTTTTTTTTACTTTTTAGAAAACAATAAAATAATAAAAAAAGTTTATTTTAAACAAAAATGGTTTGATGTGTTTAATTTAAAAAAAAAAAAAACAAAAAAAAAAAACTATATTCCTTAAACAACTATCTTAACTTTAAATTGGTCTTTTTATAAAAGCAAAAAAATTTGTTGATTTTGAACTTAAAAATATATCATAAAGAATACATGGTCGCAGCTGGGTTTTTTTTTTGAACAAATAACTGCCGTTTAGTAAATGCAAAAATCAGAAAATCAAAAAATCTTCGAGTGGCATTTAGAAAAAGGAAGACGAGAAAATTTAGAAAAACCTCTTTAAAATACCAACAATTCTAAGACATATTATGAATAAATTAAATACAAATATATAACTAAAACATTTACTTTTTATTAGCACTAAGTTAATATGTTTACTTAAAATAAAAAAAAGTCTAAAGTTTTTTTAATTGAAAAAAGTTATGTTAATTTTGAGGATAAGTATTTTTGAAAAAAAAATATTTCCGAAAATTCAACAATTTTAAAGCCATTATGAATGGTTCTAGCAAGCTTGCTTTAATCTCTTGTAATTAAACGGATACATTTTTGAGTAGAGTAAAGCACTTATGTTTCAATAATAAAATAAAATAAAAGTTTAGAAGATTTGACTTTTTTGGGACTTTTGGCCACGGAAAAAAAATTCTGGCCCACTGTGCAATGCTATAAACAATTCAAATAATTTATCAGGAAAATTTTTTTTTGTAAAAACATAATTTTTTAATTTAATTTTTTTAACATAGAAAAATGCATCAACACACATTTTCTTGCTGTTTGACATAATTTTAATTACACAGAAAATGTAAACGTTTTTATGAAGAGAGTTTTATCATAAGAGAGTATTAGCAAAAAAAATTGATGTAAAGAAGAGCGATATTTAAAAAAAAACTATAAAGATATAAAAACACAAAAAAAAAAAAAAATCATTTCTTAAACCAAGTATAGTATTGTGTATTAGAAAGCATTTTTCATTCAATTTCATTCAAGAAATTAAGAGAAAAAGATTTATTAAAAAAATTCAAAACTTTTATTCAATTTTAAAAATGTTGCCAAGTAATGCCAAGGTAAATGATAGTTTTGGAATCAGACCCTCAGCATTTGTTTGCCAAGGCCTGACTCCAAATAAGTTTATAATATATTCAGTCAGTTACAAAATTTTTCGTACACTTTACAATTTAGAGAAAACATTTAATAAAAACTATTTTAAATGCAAAAAATTAATTTTATATCAATGTAACAAGAATATATCATACAAGAAATAAAAGTTGTTTAACTAAATAAAAGTTTATTTAAAACTGAAAAAGTTTAATTTTTGAATTCATGTCACAAAAGTTTTCATACACTAAACAAAACAAATACATAATAATACTCAATTCCTTAGTAGTTTGTTAAAACTTGTTTAAACTTGTTTGTTCATAGCTTTTTTTTAAAGTAAAAATAATTTTTAAGACATTGTAGAACAACCATGATTTTACAATATGAGCAGTGTGTTTCGGATCTTGATTGTGTTGAAATACCCATCCTCAGGTATTTATATATATTTTTCCTAAAAAAGAATACAGAGCTAGAAGAAAAAAATCTAATTTCGACAATCAAACATGGAGTGGGAGTTTTTTTATTCAGCATACTCAGGTATTTTAGCCTAAAATGGATCGCTGGACATAATAAAAAATAATTTGAAATCAGATACTGCTAAAGCAAAGCTAGAAAATAAATGGGTATTTCAACAGGATCAAGATCCGAAACACACTGCTCATATTGTAAAATCATGGTTGTTCTACAATGTCTTAAGATAACTACATTCTCCTCCCCAATCACCAGACTTAAACCCAATACAGCATGTGTGGGATTATTTAGGCAGACAAAAGTTAATATTTTAGACTAAATTTTTAGTCCAACTAAAATTAGTTAGACTAAAATGTTATATATATATATATATATATATATATATATATATATATATATATATATATATATATATATATATATATATATATATATATATATATATATGATTTAAAGGATAACATCTTGTGTGAGAGTATATTTATATATTATTTTAAAACATCAAAAATACGATTTCTCTCAACACTTATAATTTACAACAATTATAAGTGTTGAGAGAAATCCTATTTTTGATGTTTTAAAATAATATATATATACATATATATATATATATATATATATATATATATATATATATATATATATATATATATATATATATATATATATATATATATATATATATATATATATATATATATATATATATATATACATACATATATATATATATATATATATATATATATATATATATATATATATATATATATATATATATACATATATACAAAAGTTAATATTTTAGACTAACATTTTAGACTAAATTTTTAGTCTAAAATGTAAAATTAACTAAAATTAGTTAGACTAAAATGTTATATATATATATATATATATATATATATATATATATATATATATATATATATATATATATATATATATATATATATCTATATATATATATATATATATATATATATATGTAGCATATTTTCAAAACTTTTTATTTTCACTAGTGTAGTTTCTTACCAAGTATAAATACTTTTATATTTTTCCTTAAAATATTTCAATATAATAATTATTTTTAGAATAACATAAAAAAATAATATTTTCAAGTCCAAGATTTAATGTTATTGTTCAAGTGATAATATGTACTTTATATATCGTTGGAAGTAAGTGCTACCTGTAAAAGCCTTGCAAATGAATTTTATCATATCAATCAGTAACTTTATTAAATTTGTCTTCAAAAAAATATCAGATTAAATAGATTCATAATATTTTGCCTGAAAGTTAGATATATAGTAAGACCTCAAATTTAGTTGACTAAATTTAATTAACTAAAAAGTTAGTCTGGTAATTTTAGTTAGACTAAAACAACCTTAACTAAAAAAATCTTATAGATTTTGTACTATTATGAATATTAAACATTTTTAGATTTTATGTGGGATGTGATTTATGCAATGGTTGGTTTCATGGGTCTTGTATTGATATAACAGAAGAAGAGGCAGAGAGTATTGATAAATATATATGTGAATTATGCAACAAGCAGAAAACTCTTATCAAAGAAGAAGAGTTGTATTGTATTTGCAGACAGCCTTATGATGAAAACAGGTTAGTAAAACATTTTTTTAAAATGTGTGTGTATTTGTATTAATTATGTAAATATTTGTAATAATTATGCAAAGTTTTGTAGTAACTATGTGTATTTTAACAATTTAATGGCTAATGTTTAAAAGAAATGTAAAATTATAATAGCCAGTGAAACAATGTATTAAAAAAAAAAGTTTCACATATTTATGAATAAACATCAAATGAATATAAAATCTACTCACCCATTTAAACTTATGCAAACTACATAATATAACTTTAAATCTATTTATCTAATAACATTTAAAACTTTAAGATATTTAAAAACTTTAAGATTTAAGACTTATTAATGGTTTAACAACTGCAGACCATCTGGACAAAGATGCTAAAGGTGATGTAATCATTTTATATTATTACATTAAACTATTTATTTTTTTATAAAGTTTTGTGTTGAGTTGTACTGTTTAATGCTAATTAATGTTTTCTGCAAGTGCTATAATTCTACTTTAAAATTAAAGATAAAATTTCAAAATATTTACAACAAATTTATCATTTGTTGTTAAAATAATTATTATATTAGTTAAATTTAAAAAAAAATTTAAAGGCATATATGCATATAATTTAAATATATTTTTCCAAACTTAAACTGCTTAATTGCTGTTTAAGAGTTTTTAATGAACGCTCTCCCTTATATTATATCTCCCTTATATATGCCTTTTAATCTTCGATATTTTCCCTTTTTGTCTCATTTCTCATTCATTCTTATTTTTATTCATTCATTGCTGTTTTACAGGTTGTTGAGACCACTACTGGTTGCTATAACATACTTGCCTCTGATCAGCTACTGATCTACATAACAAAGTTAACAAAGCCTAACAAAGTACTTGTAGACAGTGGGGTAGAGTCGCAAAAGTTGGGGGGGGGGCTGAAAACATATGTTAAAGAGGAAAAAGTTCCTCAATTTTGTATGATACAGCAAAATAGATGAAAATAATCTATTTATCACACACAATGTGATTAATCATCTTTTTAACGTGATTAGTCATATTTTGCCAGCACACGTTTGTTTAAAAAATAGTTAGTGTGCGATAGTATCTTAAATTTTTATGGATATACTTTTCCATGCTGATGTTTAATTGTGATAAAGATATTGCAGACTGGAAAACTGGAAAATGATAATTATGCTGTTGCTATCATAAAAGTTTTTTTAAAACACCTGCTGTAAAACATAAATATTTTTTTTTATTAAAAGCATAACAAATAATTTTTTTTTGTTTTTTAATTTGATTTTATGTTTTTTATGTGGTTATGTTACATTATTGTTTTCTTATTGCAGTTTTAGTGTTGTGTTGTTGTTATTTTTTTATATTTTATTAAGAATTCTATCGGTTTTTATTCTTAAAATGGAGAGTAAAAAAATATTTTATTATCAAAATGGATAGTTAAAAACACAACATTCTCATTAATTTTAAAAAAATATTTCAACAACAATCAACCAAACTGTGTTAAAAAAGTTTAACACTGTGATCTATGTTTCTTTTATTATCAAAATGATTAGTAAAAACCACAACATTCACATTAGTAAAAACCACAACATTCACATTAGTTTTTAAAAGTATTTCAATATCAATCAACCATATTGTGCTAAAAAAGTTTAGATAAATTGAGCTTGTTTTAGCATATTTTTAGGAATATGAGGTAAATCACATTTTATTGTAAAATTAAAGTTTGACTGAAAAATTTAAACAGCTATACTCACATTATACTAACACTATACTAACACTATACTATACTGACACTATTATTATCGATTTTTGATTCCATTTTGACTGTTCATCAGTGACCCACTAAAAACGTGGGGCCCAAGGTATGACTGCCATATTTCAACACTTCTTTCAGCAATGATAAACTTTGCGGTATGTTGAAAGTTATATATTATTGGAAAATTACATAAAAATGATAGGTAAAATAAGATTGTGAATTGAATAAAAAGGTTTTTGGATAAACTTTAAAAAAAGGATAATTTAATTTTTTATGTTTTATTTAATTTTTTCAGAAAGTAAGTTCCATTAGGTACCAGACCTAAGCAATCTTTTTTTTCAGAGAGCAAGTTCTATTTGGTACCAGGCCTAACCAATTTTTAAAACTTAACTAGTATAAAAAAGTAAAATAAAATTATTGTATTTTGCAATTTAAAATTGTTGAACTAAACTATTGTATTTTATAACTTGTTTTTTTGTATATTTTATTGTATTGTATTATATAACTATTGTATTGTACAACTATTGTATTGTACAAGTTTTTTGTTACAATTGTGTTGTATTTGTATAGTGTTATATAAGTATAACTTTAGATTTTTGATTGGAATAACTTCTCTTTTTTTAAATATATTTTGCGTTGCGTAAATTATGGACGATCTCTTACTGCAAATAAAATTAGGCAAAGCTACAGATATGCGGTCTAAAATAATTTAATTTTATCGCTTGTTGCGCTTTTGTGTGGAGACTTGCTCAAAGTGGTGACTTTTTAATATAAACATAAGAATATTTATTGGCATTAGTACATACATCGACTATCTTATAGCCTGCTACTACAAGGGAGTGCTGCTACATCCGTTATCTTATAGCCAACTGCTACAAGGGAGTGTTGCTACATCAACTATCTTATAGCCTGCTTCTACAAGGAAGTGCTGCTGCATTGACTGAGGATTCGCCATAGGGCAGCAATCTTTTTTCTATTATTATTTCAAATAAAATTGCTGATGTTTAAAAACTCTCTACTAACTTGAGCGCAACAAACAAAAAAATAAAAATTGTTTTACAGCGCTAAACTGTAGCTTTACCTAAATTGTATTTGTTAAGAATTTTGTATTTTTTGATTTAATTTACGCAGTCTGCGTCACATATCTTAAATAAATAAAGTAAAAGATAAATTCCGGCATTCCGCCCTGAAATATTATAAACCTGGCCGAAACCGGAATAACCTAAAAGTCACAAATTCCGGCCGGAATTCCGGTACATCCCTAGTTTTTGAACATCATCATTTGAGATTTTTGAGAAGACAAAAGATGATAAGCTTGAAAAATATAGAATACCATGTCTAAACGTAAAAATTTGAGGAATTTTTATAGCGAATATTGCAGGTTCATTTTCATAGTACCATAACACAGTTTTGTCAGATACTTAAAGTGGAGTACTGATTTAAGATGATCTATAACTGTTGCAACTTTTTATAAAGTGTCAGCGCCATACTATACTTCTTTTTTCCACCATTTTACAAATTCCACATTTTAATTAAAATTAACAATGAATTTATAAAATGAAATAGTTTAATTAAAAATGAAATAATTTTTTAAATTTTAAACTGTTTTTTAATATTAAATTATTTATTTTCGTATAGAATATATATTGGTTGTGAAATGTGCAAAGACTGGTTTCACAATACTTGCGTTGGTATGACAAATGATAGTCTAGTTAAAGAATATAAATGCTCTAAATGTAGGAAAAAAATTTCTAAAGAATTAGTTAATTCAAAACCTTTAACAAGAAAAGAACTTGATGGAATAAAATGCTTGCACAAATCTTTAATTGTAAGAATTAACTTTATTACGTCATTAGTTGTAAGTATTACTTCATTAGTTTTATTAATCAGTTTTCAAATTTCAACCTTAAAAAGAAATTATGAACTTTTAAGTTTAGGCTATAAATTTTTTTTGGTTTTTTGTTTAAATAGTTTTCAAGATTTTAGGTGAATTTTAAAGTATTATTTTTATTACCTTTAATTTTTTTCTGTTGCGTAGAATCATGAATTTGGATTGCTTTTTATGAAACCTGTTTATAAAAAAGACTTTAAAGATTATTACGAGAAAAGCATGATGGGTAAGAAAGCTAAAAGGCGAATATTTTTTTCAAATATGGCGAACATTATTTATTTATATTTTTTTCTCTAGATTTACAGACTATTGGCACAAAACTGCACACTAACAGCTACTCAACGCTTGCAGATTTTGTGGATGATGTTTTCAAAATATTTGACGATTATCGCTATCATAATCCATCAGATTTATCATTATATAGATGCGCAGAGGTCTTAGAGAATTACTTCGTTCAAATGTTAAATGAATTTAAAAACACATTTAAAAAGCGGTGACTCTTTGAACAACTTTAATTTCTTTAATAAATGGCAACTTTAAGAACATGTACAACAACCTTTTAAACAATATTTACAAGAACTTGTTGCAATATATGTACATGAACGTAATGTATTTACCTTTGATAACTCTTCGCATAACATGTACAACAACGTAATGTTTATACGTCGGACAATTTGTTGCATAACATTTGTTAGGACAATACGTTGACATACGTACAACAACTTGTTGCATAACAACAACGTAATGTACATTATACAGCAACTTGTTGCATAACATGTACAAAACGTTATGTACATAAGTATGACAAATCCTTGCATAACGTACAATAACATGTTGCGCAACATACAAAACTTATTGCACAAGTTGCGGCGCAACATGTTTAGTTTAAAAGCATTTCAAGTTGTCATCCAACAAAGAATTAATGCTGCAGTTTGGTACTACATTAAGAATGAAAATGAAAATTATAACATTTTATTGTTACTTTATTTATCAACAAATTGGTAGCAAAGGATGTCAATATGGTAGCGATTTTTGCAAATTAAACAATTTTGCAGTAAAATTTGTCCAAATGGTAGTTGGTTGATCTTCGTAATAAAATACTTACAAATTCGAAGGAAGTAAACAATTATAATTTATTTATACTTTTAAAAAATAAAATTTAACAATTCAAGTTTATCATTCTTTCTAGTTTTTGTGTTTTTTTCTTATTTGCGATAAATTTATTTTGAGGTGTGGTAGTAGAAAATGAAAGGTGCAATTTAAAAAAAAGTATGCACCACTTTTTGATACAAGGGTGAAATTTTAGTTATAGCTACCTATCGTGGATCATTTCTCGATCCTTATCCTATTGTTAGTTAAATATTTCATTGCTAGTTTAATTCTAATCCGTTTCCAGTTTTTTTTTTTTTTTTTTTTTTCTTTTTTAATTTCGTTTTTTTTAAGTTCGTGAATGTGAGTTTATTGTCAATAATTTTGTACTGCTAATGAAAACTGTTTAATTTTTTGATAAATTATAATTATAACTGATTTTAACAATGGCTATGACATGAAATCATTAAAATCACTTATTGATTATAACATTGCTAAACATGGAAGCTCAAGGAGTATAAACAGAGATAATGCGGCCGTGGCGCAGTGGTTACAGCGCATGCTGTATAAACAGGAGATCCAGGTTCGAAACGAGCTCTGGACATATTTTCGCGTCACGGTAACAAAGGAGGCGTGAACTTCTTGGTTAAATGCACTTCCGCGGTGCTCTGTGAAAGACCATTAATTCTTTTTGGGGCACCTAAATAACAAAAAAAAAAAAAAAGATAACTACCCCCTGTCTCCGTTATTGCATTATTATTTTACATTAAAATAACAATATATTGAGATATGCGATAATAAAATATAAATAATAAATATACCTATGTTCAATAAAACTAAGTTATTAAAATAATGAGCAAAAAATATTAATAAATAATAAAAGTAATTATTGTAGTTAAATAACTCAAAAAGAAGTTTTTAAGAAAATAACAGAAGTTTTTAAAAAAATAACAGAATGGGGTTTCCAAATAATTATGCACGGAAACTCTTATACGTTTTGTCTATTATTTTCATAAAAATAAAACTGGCGAGTTCCAATATACTATCATTTAATCAATTTAATCTATATAAATATTTTGTAAACAAAAAATGGTGTATATTAGTGATATCAAAGAATAAATAAAGTTTGAAACATAATCACGCACGGAACACAAAAATGCAAAATTTAGTTACTAGATAAATGTTTCTAAAAAAAATTAAATTAATGAAGCTAAAATTAATTTAGATTAATTTTAGTGAATATTTTGTTAAAAGTTTTTTCGATTTTTTTTTTTTTTGTTATGATTGTTTGTTTTTTTTTATTTGTACTTTAGTAAAGCAGCATATAGCTTTTATACATTTATATTATTAATGTACAAGATAAAAAACTGTTTTACTTTATTCTCTAGATAATAAAGAAACATGCTATCCGTTTAATCTGCTTTGCAAATCGCTTTTCTCACGCAAAACATTATTTTATTGATATGAGAATTTTAAATATATACGAGCTAAATATAAATAATGTTTTATGCTTTGTATTCACGTAGAAAAATGACTTGTCTTCAAAGATATTTTTACTCCGAAACCCATCAACAAATACAATTTGAGAAACACTGATTTTATAAATGAACCTTTCTGTCAAACGAACTTTAATTAATTTTGTATTGCCTATCGGCACCACACCTTTGGAATAAAATTGTTTTGCCCAATTTTGACTTCAAACTACCCATTACTTTTCGTTTTTTTAAAAGTAAATTAAAAACCCAAATTTTTTTCATTAGATGACGTATTATGTTATTATTAATAATATGAGTTAATAATTTTGCCTTTTCTTATTTACATTTGTAAAAAGTTTATTCTAACTTATTTTGTTGATTTTGTATTCTTTACTTAACGTATACGTTTATATAAAATATTGGTGAGTAGATCCGCGTGATCTCTATTTGGATTATATAATATATACTTATGAAATTTGTAGAAGTTTGATACTGTTAATGCTTGTTTGAACTTATTTAAGGTTCTGACGACAAGATCCTTTGATCTTCTTTCAGATACTTTATTTTATATTTGTGAAAGTTTATTATTATTATCATTTTTTTTTTTGGCAATATATATTTGTAATACGACCAACAAATGTAAAATTTATAAAAAAAAAAATACTATTAGAAACATATAAGGGAAGGTTGCGTAAGATGAGCAGGTTCCTAAGATGGTATAACCTCTTTTACGGGTAGACTATATTATTTTATACTATTAGAAAAATGTACTAAAATTTTAGTAAATTGACGAATTTTCGACCGAGTTTGTTGTAAAATGATGTTTGAAGTGAAAAAAAAAAAGTATAATAAAAACCATTTTAAAAATAAAATTTTAAAAATCTTTTTTTGGTGATGAACCGCCGTGTACCGCTATAGCCGAGCGACAAATATTTAAAGCAAAATATTTTGTATTTGTCTCTGCACCGACTTTGCAAAGCAAATATGTTAATAAAAAATAAAATTGGTGAGTTGATGATAGAAATGAACTGCAAAAGTTAATTACCCGAACTGCATATTTCTGATGGCGCGCTGTCAGAAACTTGCAGATGTTGTTGTCAGAAGCATGCAATTTCATCGCACTTATGATCGTCGCGGCGACGATAGCTGGTATGACAAAAACAAAATATTTTGCTCTAAATATTTGTCGCTCGGCCATAGATACTTAAAAATATATTGAAAATAATAAGCATAACTTATATTATATATGAATAATAGTTTAATAAAAACAACCTTTTTTTATTTAAATGCAGTATTGGACAAAACATTTGCAACCAACATCGAACAATGCTAAAAAGTGTTCCTAATTTTACATGTCTTAAAAACGAAACGAACTATACTACTACAGCAAACAGTTCAGTTAAGTCTGGAGTCATAGCATGCCATGACATGAGCAATCAGCTGACAGGTGACAGCACATAGGCAGAATTTCGCTAACTAGTGCCATTTTGCAGCGGACAAAATAAGTGCAACTTTTTTGGTTTGTTTCATTTTCTTTAGTCTGGTCTGTGTCAACGTCACGAAAGTTTTTTAATAATTAAAAGAAGTATCCAGACGTTGTGTTCCACAGAGCATTATTGTATCATCGCAAGGTAAATGTAACAAATGTAAAGCCTTGAGAAGCGTGATTATTTATTTTTATTATTTTTATGACTTTAAGTGCAAAAATGGCTCCCGGCAGTCATGGATTGGAACTAAGAAAGAAAAATATTGGCGATTATGTAAGTGGAATGTCACAAAAAAGTATTTGTGATAAATATCGCGTGAAAAAATGGACCGTATCAAGACTATGTTTCAAATATCGTTAGACGGGGATGTTGGTAGCAGATAACAAAGGTGGAAAACCGCGTTCCACCACTTTTAGAGAGGATTCTATGACCGTCAGATCCGTCAAGAAGGATACATGGATATCATCAATCGAGATACAAAAGCAATTAGAGCTGCCTGTATCGGAATGAACAATCAGACGACGTGCTGTTGAAGCCGGATTGTTTTCTCGATGCCCTGCAAAGAAACTGCTGATTTCACTAAAGAACCAGAAGAAAAGACTCCTGTTTGCTACATCTTATATTGACTGGAATGTGCAGAAATGGCGAACTGTCCTGTTCAGTGATGAATCAAAGTTCAACATCATTGTGAGCGATGGCATTTGCCGTGTACGTCGACCGGTCGGAAAACGCCTCAATTTACGTTACTGCCATAAGACTGTAAAGCATGGTGGAGGCAATGTAATGGTCTGGGGGTGTTTTTCTGCTAACGGTCTAGGTCCAATACGTCAAAGCGATGGAATAATGGACCGTTTCATGTATAAAAATATCCTGAAAGATGTTATGTTACCTCATGCTGATTCCATTCAGCAAGCCAATAAAATGGTTTTTTCAGCAAGAGAAAGATCCGAAACACACTGCAAAAGTAGTCAAGCCGTGGTTTCAAGACAACCACTTATCGGTGATAGATTGGCCGCCTCAATCTCCGGATCTCAACCCTATCGAGGACCTGTGAGAGATGTTAACCGCAGAATTAATCGTAAAAGTGTTTGTAATAAGGATCAACTGTTTGAACAAATCCAAAAGGCCTGGGCAGCAATTCCACAAAGTTTCATTGATCACCTGATCAAATCTATGCCTCGAAGATGCAAGGCTGTGATCGACAACAAAGGATTTGTCACGAAATATTGATAGCAAAATACTGCTTGGTCAACATTTTGTGGAGTTGCACTTGTTTTGTCCAGAAGGAAATCAACTTTTTTTTAATACTTTTGATTAATTTATTAATTTTCGTGTACAAATAATGAACTTTGTGATGAATAAAACTTGAAGAACGTTGTTTCTAAACAGTTAGATAGTTATTTCTCTAAATTGAAAAAATGCAGTACTTTTATATAAAGAAACTAAATTAGCATTATTTGGTTGCACTTGTTTTGTCCGATACTGTAATTTCTATTTTTAAATAAAGATTCAATATATTCTTAGAAATTTTTAGTGGGATAATCAATATGGTGTTTCCATTGATGTTTTCATCAAGAAACACTCTTAAAAATTTTAAGGATATCACCCCCTATTTTCAAATATACACAATAGGAAAAAAAATTTGACATAAAGTAACAAGCAATATAATAAAAACATAAATTAAAAAAAAATTTTTTTGGTCAATGGTTGTTTCATGAACCCCAAAAAAAACCCAAAATAAGCACACAAAAAAAGGATTTGCGCCGGCCAATTTTCAGCAAAAAGTAAAAAAGATGCCAAATAAAACTTTGTTAACACATTTATAATAGGTGTATGTGTGTTTTAAACGGAATAGATAAAAAAATAAAAAGTCCTGGGTCTGAAAATCTGTCTGCCTAAAATGATGCTAGAAAAAGGGTAATTTTTTGAGAAGCTAAACCGGCCATACTGGCTTTTTCCATAATGTATCATAATTCTGCTCCATTTAAAACACAGCTCTTATGAAAAGGAAGAAATGGTAAAAATTTCAGACAAAAAGCTCAAGTGGTTCGTGAGAAAACACGCAAAAAGTAAAAAAATAAATTAAAAAATCTACAAGTATACCAAATATTACATATAAAAATCTAATTGAAATTAGAAACAATTTTTTTGTATGTTTTATCTTCTTTTTCTAAAGTTTTGTCAATTTTCATCATTTTTTTTGCTCTTAATATTTGACGATGCAATTTATTATGCAGTTTTCCTTGATAAATCGACCATTTAATGCTGATTTTGTTAATGTTGTTCAAATCGTTTATTGTATAAAAACTTGGAATTATGTTGGGTTTTTTACAAATTAGGATAAGCACCTGTTTCATACAAACTAAACTTTAGCATTCTCAAGGTGACAAATTTGACAAGGTTGACAAAAAATGACACCATTTAATGAGGAAAATCTCCTACGCTGCCATGGTCCATCACATGATACACCAATACCCAAAATGTCATTATTAGGACATTATTGTCTTAAATAAACATCATTCATAGCTTATTGTGCAACTTCCTCTATAATATTTGCTATTTTCTAAATAGTTTTTTTTTGCGTTATTGGTTTTGGCATGTTCATAGAGGGTTGTACAATTTTTGAAGCCCAGAATGTCCTTTTTCAAGAGTTTGCGTTGTATATATTGTTTATGTGTTTATACCACAGCTTCTTTTTTTATTGATTAATTTAGAAGTGAAAAGTCTTTTTGATACTTACATTTTGAACAAATAATTGAAATTCCCCAAACAAGATCTTGCTTTTTGCTTTTTTTTTCAGTTAATGTTAAAGTCATTTGTAAACAAACTGGGCAGCACAAAACACTTACAGCATTAGACAAAATAAAACAGCTAATTATTCTGTAACCAGTCACATCTTTGTTTTTGAAATGAGAATTCTGTTTTGGTGGTGATTTGAAAAGAGCTTTAACTTTGTGATAAGAAGAACTCAACGTATTGGAAATGTCAGTTTCATTATAAACAAAATATACTTTATTAACACTTTATTAAAGTTAATAATGAACACTTAAAGTTAATAATGATATTTCTTAAATTAAAAATTTAAGAAATATCACGTGACAATACTAGTTCATTCCTAAGAATTATTTATCTGATACGATATTTACAAAGTTTGTAAACATCGTATCAGATAAATAATTCTTAGGAAGTTTGTAATACAAACTCCTTTCTAGTATGTGTGATAAAATTAAAAAATGTTTTATTTAATTAAATTTTTTTTTCATTAACTTATAAAAGCTTACCTGGCGATTCATTATAAGTTTTCATAAATCAAAAGAAGTTCTATCATTAAGGGATATAAACCCCCAAACATTTTCAAAAAATCAAAAACAATTTTTAATTGTTTTATATATTTCAATGTATGGGGATTTCAAAAATCATAGTGGCTATATCTAAAAACTTATCTAAGTATTAAAATTTTGATTTTTTATAATATCATAATATGATATTATAATATCAGTAGTTTTTTTCTCAACAAATTAGAATAATTTTTAATAATTTTTAGTTAATCAGGAAAAATTTTTATTTCGGTTCAATCAGATATTAGAGTATAATCATTGACGCCCTAAATAGAACAAATAAAAGCCAAGCATAGGTTCAATTTTAGTAAAAAGTTACATATCTTTAAAACCCAATCGCCGATATGGGTTTTAAAGTAGCACAACCGTCAATTTCTAGAAATATTTTCTATACACTTTTCTATTGAAAAACAAAAAAAGTTTTTTTATAAAACAGGGCCGACGACACCGGTGTCCCCAACCCTCCAGTGTTGTTGGCCCAGTTTTATAAGTAATTGTTCATAAAAAGATTTGTTAATAATTTTAAATATTTGTACAAAAATCAAAGCATAATTTTACTTTTCTAATAATATTTTTCATTAAATAATGAAAAAAGTTATTGGAGAAGTAAATGGTATATATACCTCATGTGTAATCAGGGCTGGCGCGAATAGGTTTCACGTGGGAGGGGGGGGGGAGATGCCATAACAACTTTTTCCGACTAAAAAAAAAAAGATCCTCGCTTTTAAAACTTGCCGACTGCCCTCCGACTGCAAAAACGATATTTGGCGACTGACTGTCTAAATTTACCGAATAACTTGTCAAAAGGGTCTACATTTATATATTCTTGGAGTCGGAGGTCACGCGACAAATCGGATTTTTATAGCTACCATTATGGATTAGGGAAAACAAACTGTTAAAGCGCCGTAAAAACAAGATTTGTTTAGCTAATTTGCAAGATTGTTTAGCTAATTTTGCAAATTTAAACTTATTAAAATTAATTTACAAATGCTAATCATTCAAAAGTATTTATTTTAAATAAGTTTTATGATTTTCTGTTTTATTTATAAGTTACATTCTGTTTTATTTATAAGTTACATTACATTTTACCCAGTAAAATAAACCGTTTATTTTATTTTTTAAGTTTATTATGAAAAAATATTTCAAACAAAATTAAACAAATAAACTTCTTTAAACCCAAAACAAAAAATAAAAATTGAAAGTACAAAAAGAAAACATCCTATAAACTACTTTTATTATTTCTGCTTGTATATTTTTTTTCTATTTAAAATTCATGTATTTTTATTAAACTGATAAAAAATTTTATAAACTGATTAAAATAAAAATGTTTTAAGACATAAAAGTGTAGACATAAGATATATAAAAATGTAACAAATGAAATAAAACATAAAACTTTAATTGTAAAATGTTTTATAAAAGACTTATTTTTTAAAAAGTATCCAATTATAGCAAGTTATTTGTTCATGTTTTTTTTATGGTTCAAAATATGCATCTACAATTGAAACACTAAGCCTACAATGATAAAATTAAAAATGAATTCCATGAAAAAGACATAGATGATTAGCTATTTGATAGAATCTTCTTGTTTTTTCCTTACTAGCCTATCTGTAACTATTCCAAAAATATAACCATAATGATTTACTTTAAAATCTTAAAACTTTCTAATAAGTTTTAGGTAGTAAATTTGCAGTGGACCTTTATAGTTTCACTGCTGATGAGATTTTGCTCAACAGTTACTAAGTGGACCTTAAGCGGCAATCGCTATAATTAGGCAGCCAATAAATTTTTAACATGTGATTTTTTAGTATTACTTTTGGCTATATGCTGTAATATATTTCTTGTACTGACTGTAACATTTTGCTTTTGTTAATGAGATTCTATAAAGATTTCAAAGCATGTTAGTGTAAGAAACTTTGTCTTGAAAACAGGTGTTAATGATTTATAAATATCAGTTCTGACTTGCATTTTTATCGGAAACTTTAGTTTAAAATACATAATAACAACCCACTTCCAAATAACTTATTGCTAACTCTTACTGATGTTACATATATAAGCAAGCATTTTAAAGTAGGTTTTAGTTTAATTTTATCAAAGTCAACAATATATTTGATCATTTAAGGCTAACTTGTAACAATAATTTTTTCATCTTCACTTAAATAATCCATCATTACTAACACATTTTTTTCAGTATCTAAACTGTAAATAGAGCACATATGTTCTCATTTCCAAATTCTAACTTTAGTCTTTCACATATTACTTTTAAACTATCCATTTCCTTACAAAAACCTTTTCTTTTTAACTGTGTAACTGGAGTTAGTGATGATATTAAAGATTGTGCAGTTAAGAGGTGTAATGTTGTTTCGAGGAGTTAATGAGTTTTAGAAGCATAAAAAATCTGTTGGTTCACCTTCCGACTTATTTTTTGCATTGAAATAATTTTATAATTCCATCGTTATTGTTAAAGCTAAAAATTATTAGGTGAAAAAATTATTATTTGATGCAATTTTAATATTAATTCTTGTGATATATTGATTTTAATTTATAAAAAAAATTAAAATAAAAAACAAAAACCAACATTTCAAAAGAATATTTACTATAATCTAAATAAATTAAAATTATCAAGGAATTGCTAATTTTGTACAATTTAACATAAAATCCTTGTATTTAAATAGTTTTAATATAATTACAACTTTAATTTAGTAAAGCAAATAAAAGAATATTAAATACAGTATATCATAATAATATATTATTATGATATACTGTATATAACTGTTACATATTGTTGTTATTATTAACAGCAATATATAATAGTTCATATATTTTTTATATAACTTTTATGTAGATTTTATTTGTTGTTTTCTTTATTTTTTTATTTAGTGACCAAAAAACTATAAAGTATGAGTAGTGAAAAAAATATACACTTAATAACCATTAAACTATGTTGTATAATTGTGGAGTGTATTAGAGTATAAATGTCTAGTGTGTAGATGAAAAAGTATAAAATTTAAATCATTAAACTGTTGTATAAACCTAACTTGTTTAATAACTATTTTAGCATTATTTTATATCTGTCAAGCCCGTATATTTAAAAGAAGATGTTTGTTTTTTAAATTTGTTTTTGTCCATATTACTTTATTTACCTTATACTACTGTTATTTTTACTTAACGAGTTTTTTTAATAATTAAAAAAAAAAATTATTACAAAAATTCCTTATTTACTATTTTGATAAATTACTAAAACTAAAACCCACCAGAAAATATTGTTGTGAACAGACATAATGATTATTTTTGGAGAATATAATTTTGATTTGATAACTAGTAATTATCAAATCAAAATTATCACAAAGTATAATTATTTCTGTATAATAATAATAAAAACAATAATAACAGTAACAATAACAATTTACAGAGTTAAAATTTTACATACTAAAGAAGTATGTTCCATATGAAGATATTAGTTAAACTACTCCATATTTGTCAACATGCGCACGATTTATTACCGTAAACGGGGGTGAATATGAACAGCGGGGTGAAAATGAACACTAGTACTAGCTTAACTTAATGGTGAAGCAGCACATAAAATATAGCTATAAATTGAAATTTTTTGACTCACTTGCCTTAAATATAATGTGTGGAAGATAATTTTCGGCTCCCCTCAAAATTTTCTTTTCCCGCCTTTTCTCTATCGCATATAAACAGTACAAGCTACGTGGTTCGTGTTATTAACCCACCTATTAAGGAGTATTTTAAGAACCGCTCATCTAAACGTCATCAAAGTTACCTCAATTTAGGTTCAGGTAAATAATGTTCTAATAAAACAATAATTTAATGTATAACTTGTCTGTATCCGATTATAAGCTCATTTGAAAATGACATTTTTTTAACACGATTTTTTATTATATTTTGTTAATTTTTAGAACTATGCCTCGAAATTACAAGAGAAAGGAAAACAGTAGAGCTTATAAAACAAGTTATACAAAAAAAGACTTAGAAATAGCTTTAATTAAAATCAAAAACCAAGGATTTAGCTTCAGGAAAGCTTCAAAAAAGTACAATATTCCATTAGGAACATTACACAAAAAAGTTAAGCTTGGGGATCAAGTTCCGAAAAAAAACGGCGGACAAACCAGACTTGATAGTATAACAGAAAATTTATTTGTCCAAACAATTGTACATATGACTGATTGGAGGGTACCATTTGATTCTTTGGATATAAGACTTTTAGTCAAATCATATTGTGATAAAAGGAGTATAACTGACGCTCGATTCAAAAACAATATGCCTGGGGTAGATTGGGTTCAGTCTTTCATGAAGAAACATAACTTAACAAACAGGGTTGCAGATAATGTTAAGCACAGTAGAGCCATGGTCAATGAAGATACCCTTAATAAATATTTTGATAATTTGTATAAAGAGTTGAAGGATATACCTCCAGAAAATATCTATAACTATGATGAGACCAATATAACAGACAATCCAGGGTCCAAATCCGTTATTGTTTGTCGTGGCCTTGGGCACCGTGTCGAAAAAAAACAAGAACATTCGAAGCAGTCGACCAGTTTAATGTTTTCTGGCAATGCTGTTGGAGAGTTTTTGCCGCCCATGGTAGTTTACAAAGCAAAGAACCTTTACCAGGGTTGGACTCAAGGTGGACCACCTGGAACTGTTTACGACATCACCCCTAACGGGTGGTTTGATGGTAGGACGTTTACCAGATGGTTTATGGAAATATATTTGCCTGTTGCTATTTTAAAAGCCGGAACAACACTATTGATTGGAGGTAATCTTGGTTCACATTTTTCTCCTGAAGTTATTAAAGCCACGATTCAACATAACATCAAGTTTAACAATGCCCCCAAATGCGACTCATCTCTGCCAACCATTAGATGTTGCTGTTTTTAGAGGATTAAAGCAGTCGTGGAGGAGTATTCTTTTGAAATGGAGATCAGAAAGTCGTATCAAAGGAGCTATCCCAAAAGAACATTTACCTACGCTTTTAAATAAACTAAATAATACTTTGCGACCAGTAGCTTTGGTTAGCGGATTTAAAGCAACGGGAATCTACCCTATGGACAGAACAGAGGTTATAAAACGTCTTCCAGGAAAATATAAAGACCCTGGTGGTAATGACACTGTTATGGTTCTTAACGAATCTGTTTTAGATATTCTAAAAAACAATCTAGGGTTAGGCACAAATCCAACTACAAAACGCAAACCTCGTGGTCCAAAGGTGGTACCAGGTAAAAGAATTCATTCTTTAGTTGAGTCAATTCCATCAAGTTCAACAGAGATAAAAAGCAACACAGATAATGATTGGTACTGTACTTTCTGTAACAAAAAATGGGTAGAGTTAAGCGACGACGTGTGGGTTCAATGCGACAAATGCAGTTATATATATATATATATATATATATATATATATATATATATATATATATATATATATATATATATATATATATATACATATATATATATATATATATATATATATATATATATATATATATATATATATATATATATATATATATATATATATATATATATACATATATATATATATATATATATATATATATATATATATATATATATATATATATATATATATATATATATATATATATATATATATATATATATATATATATATATATATATATATATATATATATATATATATATATATATATATATATATATATATATATATATATATATATATATTAGGGTAGGTCGATTTTGGTATGTAAGTACCGCTTAACAATATAAAGTTGGATATTTATATGTAAGTAACAAAAATAGCAAACTTAAGTGTTTTAAATTAATAATTTTTTGCGGAACTTCGATAGAATTAGTGGATTTGCATACTTCGTTAAAAAATTTTCGCTAAAATTTATTTTTCTTCGTTTTTTAAAGCACGCACGTATTATATTTTGTTTGTAAACAATATTTCACTTCGTAGTCTTTAGTAAAGCCTTTTTACTGCTTTTAACATTTAAAACGCCAAAAAATCAAATTTATAAGCGGTTAATAAATATTTCTTAAATTGTACTTTTTAATTCGTCCCATTTACTTTTGTAGAATGACATAAAGTAGTTAAAATTTACTAATTGTATAAATATTGTTCACAAGTTTTTATTTTGTGCAAATTTAAATAGTTTAGTACTTTAATAAAGTGTTATTAATTTATTGCAAATACTTTATATGTCTCGTAATGATAATATAAACAAAGTATTTAGTTTTAGAAAATAAAAATGCCAAAAATAAAAAAAAGGCCCTTTACGCGATCGAAAAGTGAAGAGAATTATGGAGGTTGGCCTTGTGATTTAGTTACAACGGATTCATGCACATACAGACAATTAATTCAGTTTTATTACTTCCTAGATTGTTCTGACATTGAGCCAAACTTTTGGACAATTGTTAAGCGTTTTTCATGTGTTTTAAAATCTATATGGTTATCTGTCAATCCACGGTTCCCTTTAATAAACGATAAGTTTATTGAAACAAAAGTTAAAAATCTATTTGCAACTGTAAAAAACATAAATCGTAAACATTCAAAAGCAACTATCAAACGAAATATGGATTCTAAACTAGATAAACTTTTTGACATATCTGCTTGTTGCTGTTTATTGGACATTGTTTCATGTAACAATGTTTATGTAAAGTGCAAAAATGAAAAATGCAAAACGGAACACATTATTTGCATATGCCCTAAAGAAGCAAAGGTCCGAATAGAAGAAAGAGTTTATATACGAGACCAGCGTTTAAAAACAGGACCAAAAGGTCTATATCAGATGTCTTCAGTAGATACGTCTGCTTTAAAACACAATAACAGGATTAAACAGAAGGAAGGAAATATATCACATCACAAACATATTAATAATGAGGTTTCAGGTTCATTACCAGATCCTCCAGAATGCATATCTGAAATTATAAAACCTCAGGTATTTTAATTTATATATTTAACACTTGTTAATAATAAAATCATTTATCATAAATATTTTAAGTTTTTTACTTAAGCAACATGATGAATGGCAACCGAGTAAAAGAAATCAGGCAGATTATAGTATTCAAAAGTTTCCAAGATATGCTATGGAGCTGGTCAGAGGCGGATGTTCTTCAAATCTCGGCGCAGCTCTTGGAAACGCCCTTGAAGAATATGACAGCCTGGAGAGCATCCGTGCTATTCTTTTAGACAATACTGCATCAAACACAGGTTGGAGGAGTGGTTTGGTGGTTATTCTAGAAGAGTTGATAGGAAGAAAACTTCACACTATAGGCTGTAGTCTTCATCAGAATGAACTCCCGCTAAAAGCCCTTTTTAAAAAGTTAGATGGAAAAACAACCGGTCCACAAAATTTTAGTGGACGAATTGGGAATAGATGTTCTGAAGAAATTCATAGACAACCTCAAGTAGAGTTTGAAGCAATTGAAACTTCTATCACTGAAGGATATATTTCAGATGAGATATTAAAAGATATTAGTCATGATCAAAGGCTTCTTTACGAGTATTGTAAAGGTTTTGGATTAGGTAAAGTAGACGACAAATGGGCTAATTGTAAAATAGGTCCGCTGAATCATGCTCGATGGTTAACTCTTTCTATACGAATTCTTTGTTTATACACTCAAGATGTTTCTCCAAACGCAAGTCTGAAAAAGCTTACCCATTATATTGTTAAAGTTTATGTTCCATCATGGTTTCAAATAAAGAAATTTTCCAAACTGCAAGATTCCCCCAGATTCTGTTTTTCACTATTAATCAATTGAATCTTATTAAGTTTGATGATGTAAAGAAGATTGTAAAAAAAAACATTCAAGGTAATGCTTTCTGTTTGATACCTGCAAATTTTCTCTACGCAATGGTTAAAAATAATGATGAGCAGATCAGAACTTTTGGATTTAAGACAATACTCGCTCTCAGAAAACAGTAAACTTTTAAAAATTAGTTTTCTTCTTTATAATTTATCAGGCATCTGTATATAAAGCTTTTTAAAAAGTATATTATGCTAATTAAGTTTCAATTAAGTATAATCATTTTTTTTTTGTTTTTAGCAAGTTTTTTGAAAGTAACATTGTTTTTATTTTCACAAACAAAAGCAGTTATGGAATAGAAAAGAAAATTCCTCAAATAAATTGGAATGCTACGAGCTGGATATCTCTTATTATTATTGCTGATCTTGCTTATATCGAAATGGAGCCACCAACTACAAAAGATATTTCTGATGAAGATATTTACACATTCATTAAAAGTAAAATAAAGCCTAATATTCAAGACCTCCCCTCTCATTCCCAGAGTGTTGAGAGGTGTGTCAAATTAGTTTCTGAAGCTTCTAACACAGTATATGGATTTGAAGCCAGGCATAACAAAACTACTTAGCAGAAAAATGCGTCAAAGGTTTATCTCAAAAGGACATTAAGCCCGTTCTCCATTCATAACTTTTTGCGCTTTAGAGAAGCGGAAAAGTTCTTTGAGCATGCGCAAACAGTTTTTTTAAACCCGTTCTCCAATCAGAACTTTTTGCGCATGATCAAAGAACTTTTCCGCTCCTCCAAAGCGCAAAAAGTTCTGAATGGAGAACGGGCTTTATTCTCAGTCGTACGATAATTTATTTGCTTAACTTGCTTGTTACATTCTTGAAATAATTTTTTTTTAGTTTATTATTGCTTTTTAAATGACTTATTAAACTAATAATGATTATTTATTGAATTTTAATTAGCTTTTAATTCGATAATCTATGTAACTCAATAAACAAAAAATTTATGCTTAAATATAAATTGGACTTGTGACATTTTTGCATAATAAAAAGAAACGATAAACTGTATCAATAAATTTAAATACAATATTTGAGTTTTTCCTTGGTGTGTCAAACTCTTTTTGAATAAAATTTAATGTGAACGAATCGAAAAATATGAAACCACAAGCAAAACGTTAATATTTTTATAGAAAATGTTGATAAGGGTACCCTAAATTTTGATTGTTAATCTGCAAGCCGCCGTTTAACTAAATACTTTCAACTTTTCATTTTTTTGTTTTATGTATATAAATACATCTTTCAGTACCTTAGCTGTTACGAAATTAAAAAAAAAAGTGAAAAATCGATCCACCCTAATATATACGCTTTAAAACGATTACATAGAAATATTTATATTTTATGGGTCATTGGGCAACAGAAGTTTCAGACTAAACAACTATTTTGACTTCTTTGCTATTATAAACCTAAACGTATCAAAGCTTTTGTATTTTTTCTAACTCCCAACACGACGTTTTCATTTTCTTTAATCATATTACACATTCAAGGATCACATGCCTTCAAATACAATACACAAAACACAATCTAAGCAACCGCGTAATAGAATGTCTGTCTCGTGTGTTTGTTTAAGCGGTTTCTGAAAATTCTTTACATTTGCAATTGGTAAACAGATAAACAAACACACTTTTGCGGCATGCCAAACATTTCTACCAATTTTCAATTTCGTATTAAAAAATGCACTATATCTGCATATGCAAATGCACTATATCTAAATGCACCGTTATATATGGACAACTTCAAAAGAAAAATTTTGAAAAAGCTAATAATAAAATTTTAAAATGACCTAATAATTTTTTTTTTTTTTAGTACTGATAAAATATATAGATAAAATATTATGCTTTGAAGTTTTACCATTTTTTAACCTTTTATAAAAGATCGATTACTAGTTTACAAAAAAATACATTTATAAACATTACATTTATTAGTAAATATGCTTTTGAATAAAATATTTCAAAAGTTTAAAATTTAAATAAAAGGTCAGGAAAAAAGAAAGAAATATCATAAAATGGTTAAAGAATTTTAATAAAAATTATTGATTCTTTTTTTATATAAAATACCGTCAGCTGACATATTGACGAGATTCTTTTTAATTTGATTTAAAACGCTTGGATTTTTAAAGACGCGCGCTTATCAGAAATCCTTTTAAAATGCAGAGCATGTGATTTAACATTTTAAAAGTAGTTAAAGCAACCCCATCAAGCAGAGCTTATAGGAAACTCTCAATTCAAAATTAATCATGCATATCAATAATTAAACATTAGGCTGAAGTTCTTTGCATCTTTTGAAATAGTATGTTCTTGATTTTTTTAAAGTATTTTGCCTGTTTTTTGCTAATTCGAACTGTTTCGGCATGACGTCACAAAACTAACATTGGGAGGTTAAAATTTGGGTTGTTCACGATTCGGTTTAACAAACTTAACGAAGGTAAATAGCTATAAACATTTCAAACTAACATATTTGTTTTTATAATAATCAACGCTGGATCGAATGTGATGGTAACATCTTAATTATGACATAAGTGGCAGTTGCAAATTTTTTTTTTTGCGATGTCACTATTAATGCTAACAGTTTTTGGATTAGGGTTTTTTGTGGAAAACGTATTTATTACTCTAAAAGTCTCTCTTAACATTTCTTTATGCAGTGTTGCGCAAACATCCATAGTGCTGCGCAAACATCCATTACCATAGAAAAGCAATTATATTTTTCATTTTACAAAAGATGGCTTTTCATGATGGGTATGAGACAAATTTTATTCATCAATACAATAACCTAGACCAGATATGACAAATAAATTTTAACTAATATAAAAAACAACCCAGATATGACAACAGCATTTCATACAAACATGAAAACAAGTTTTCATAAACAGCATCAAAAGTGCCAAAACAAGACAACGAGAGGCAACCTTACCAGAAAGGCAACCTTGCCAGATACTGATTTTGCAATTAATTTAATGCATGATTTTGAGAGATCCATTAATGAAAGAAGAATTAAGAAAGCTAAGAAGATTAACTTATTCTCAGATTGCAATAAGGATTGGTCCAAATAAATTTTATTTATTTTACTTTGAATTTACAGCCATTTGATTTTATACGCATAATTAACATATAAAGCCACTTTAGCAAAATTTAAAAAGTAAATTTATTATCAGAATGCTTATCTAAACTTTTTTTTTAGCTTGCTTTCCAGCTGGAAAAGAAAAAAAAAAATAATAACAATCCCTTGTAAAAAGTGATGTTCTATTTGTTAGAAATAACGTAGCTACAGGTACAGGAGCAATTAAAATGTCTGAAATAAATATTAGAAAGAGTATGCTCACTAGAATCAAATAACGATTCGGAGATAAAGTTATTAGCAAGCAAATTAAATATATAAATTATTAAAAATAATAATAACTATTTATAAACTTAATATTAAATGACATGCATGCTTATTGTAAACAATACTACATATTATATAATATAATTATGAAATTTTTTTTTTCTCTAGATGGGTAAAGATTACAAGGACCTCGAAAAAGATCTCTTTTGTGAAAAGAAAGAAGTTTCTTTCCCAAAGCGTTATTTATTGGCAGTGATGGTCTTTCTTGGTTTCAGTGTTTTGTATGCACTCAGAGTAAATTTAAATGTTGCCATCGGTGCAATGTGCAATAACCACACTATTTATGAAAATGGTTTTTATGTTAACAAAGTGGCAGAGTTCAACTGGGACTCAAAATTGCAGGGTGAGTAAAATATATAATTTTACAAAAAGTAATATGTAAATAAAGAACAATTAAAACTTATATATATATATATATATATATATATATATATATATATATATATATATATATATATATATATATATATATATATATATATACATATATACACACACACCCTCCCTATCAATAATTTTTTTATTCATTTATTCAGCAAATTTGACCCTTTTTTGACTAGTAAGTCGGCAAATGTAGACCCTTTCGACAAGTTAGTCGGTAAAATTAGACCCTCAGTCGGCAAATGTCGATAAGGCAGTCGGCAAATTTTAAAAAGTCGACAATAGTTACAATGCCCCCTCCCCCCCCACGTGACACCTACTTGCGTCGGCTCTGTATATATATATATATATATCGTCAGCTCGAAATACAAATGTCGTATTGATAATTTATTAAAATTATATATATAAATGCAATTATTTAATATATGTAAATTTAACATTATACAAACAAAAAATTATTTTGTCTAATTTTTATCTAATTTATGTAAATTTAACATTATACAAACAAAAAATTATTTTGTATAATGTTATATTGAAACGTTATACAAAAATAATTTACATTTACATAACTTTAAATTTACATAAATTAGATAAGTACATATTTATATATAATTTTAATAAATTTTCGATACGACACTTGTATTCCGAGCTGACGATATATCTTTCTGGTTTTTAAAGCTCTCCCAGAAGTCTTTATGGTCTTATTGCAGAGCACCGCGAAAGAGCGGTGGAAGTTCACGCTTTCTTCCTAACCAATGTCACTTTTTGGGCTAGAACTGGCGTCAAATCTTTAAAAAACATATAAAAGTTATATAAAGTTTAGCTAGTAGTAAAAATCAAAAAAGGCGTTTATTAGCTAAGCTTTATATCACTTTTAAATGTTCACCAAACATTAAATCCTTATCTTTAGAGTTCCCTATAAAATAGCTTTAACAACAACAAATCAATAAATTGCTAAATACGAAGATCTTTAGTCTTTGCAATGAGCGGAGTTTTCATAAGGTTTAAACAGACTTTTAAAAAGATTTAAACTGATTTTAAAAACTTTTTTTAAAAAAATTTCTAAAAATATATATTTTAAGAGATTTTAGAGATTTTTTTTTTACAGACACAAACAATGAAACATATAATTTGCTTTTAATCGTTTAACTGTCCTTTTTTCAGTTGTTTGGCGTGAGGCGACTGCTTAAGAACATATTTTGCAACAATAAACAAGCTGCTT
Organism: Hydra vulgaris; assembly: GCF_022113875.1. Classification (NCBI taxonomy): domain Eukaryota; kingdom Metazoa; phylum Cnidaria; class Hydrozoa; order Anthoathecata; family Hydridae; genus Hydra; species Hydra vulgaris. The sequence continues at coordinate 18,500,265 of NC_061158.1, read as the reverse complement.
AAGTTGCATATGCATAAATAAACAACATATGCAACAATAAACAAGCATACATAAGTCGCATATACATAAATGTAAACTACAGAATGTGCCTAAGCGCAAAATTTTTCAGCATGCATAACCACGCTAAACAATTAAACAAACACAAGTGTATGTGTGCAATTGCGTAAATGCCGATTTTGGAAGACTTCTTAAAGAGAGTTTTTAACTGAGAGAATACGCACAAAAAAGTTTTATTATTTTTATATTAAATAAAAATTAAGAAATCTTGTTAGTTTTGCATATTTCATAGAACATTTACATGCATAGAATTTAGATACATTATTACTAATAATTTATGTAAATTCTATGTATGTACTTATAAAACTAATAATACTAGTTTTACATATTTTATTAAACAAATCTTTGGTTTGGCTGAAAAAATGCCTTTACTTTTTAATCGATTTTTAACTTTTCTAGAAAAAACTTTGTTATAAAGATAGTTCTTTATAATAACATTTTTTTTAATCACAGGATGATTCAAAACTTATGTTTCAAACTTTCCTAAAGTTTTGTAAAATTAAATTCAAAAGATTCGATAAGGGCTTTTAAAAAATTCGACGAAGGCTTTGAATAAGTTCGATGAGGGCTTTCAATAGATTCGATGAGGAGTTTAAAAAATTCGATAAGAGATAGTTCAATGAGGGTTTTGATTTTAAAAGATTTATGAGCAGCCATGATGTAGTTGTTAGAGTTCTGGCTTAAAACCCAGAAGTCCGAGGTTCGACTCTAATTTAATTTTTTAACAATTTTAGTTAATAACTAAAATTGTTAAAAATGAAAATGAGAAACTATTGTGTTTTAGAGTCATTTAAAACTTCCGCCAATGTAAAAATTTCCTTTAAAAAAATGTTTTATTTTAAACTTTAAATAAAAACAAAGCAAAAAAATTAAGTGTGACAGTTTCACTTTTTTATACAAAGTTTTTATTTACCCAGTGCCGGATCAAGGAGGAAGGGGGAGGGGGCTAGCCCCGGGCCCCGCAAATTTAGGGCCCCCTAAAATTTTAAGGAACCTTTTTTTTTTTTTAAATCATTTTTAGGCTTTGGCCCATAAAAAGGCCTCCAAAAACAAAAATTGCCCCGGGCCCCAAGTAGTCTTAATCCGCCACTGTCTGTACCGTCAGTTTTTAATTGTGTTGTTTTTTGTAGTATTATTTCTATATTTAAGCGATTTTTTTTTAAGATGCTCATCTAAAAAAAAAATCAACAACTTTTAATTGGCATCATTTTAATCTCAACACCCCCTCCCGAACTCTTCAACACCCACTTCCCCTTTTTTTACTAGCATCATATGGATGACCCCTAAAAAAGTTATTTACAAACATTATTAGCCAAATTCATACTTTTACTATTGCGCTTTAAAAATGGAAAGAAATTAATAGTTAACAATTTATTTATCCATTACGTCTGGAAGATTTCCTATTGTAATTATTTATTTATACTCAGATCAGAAATATAATTATCATCAGTTTTTTGCTTTTGTTATAGTTCTGCAAAATAATGTTTCTAAAAATGTGCATAAAGCATGTCATAATTATTATGTTGTTTTTTAGATTCTTCTTATAATAATGAATTATGTTTATAATTTTGTTGTATATTTTAAACTTACATCTGTTTAATATAGCGAACAAAAAATAAACCAAGTTTGAAATTTAAAGAAAAAATATCATGAAGATAAGTATACAAGAAAACACGAGAAATAAAATGTAACAGTTTATAAAAGGATATAGCAATAGCAAAACAAATTGTGATGCTGAAGTTGATATCCCAGGAAAAAACGTTTTAAAGAATTTCTATAAACTTTTGAAACATATGGACTATAGAAATTCTATAGAATTCTATAGAGTTTCTATAGAATTTCAGCTTATTTCTATAGAAGTTCCTATAGAACTTTTTTTTCTATAGAAAAAAAAGTTTTATAGGAATGTCTATAGATAAAGTTAGGCAATCTATAGAAATTCTATAGAACTTTTTTTCCTGGGATTATTTATTTTTATTTTATTTTATTTTTTATATAACTTTAGTAGTATGAAAAAAATGTAAACTACCTTTAACATGAAATGTGTGTTATAGCAAGCTAATTATTTTTCATAATGAGTTTTTACATATGGTACGCATGAGATTTTCTTTTGGAGTTTTTATCAAATGTTCAAACTGTGACTTTTAAAATCTCTTTCATTCATCTCCATTATTCATCTATAAATCACAGTGTTTTTAGTTTTAGTTAGCCATATAATTTAAGACCTTCTTAGGATATAACAGAAATAGTTGCCCAACTACTACTAAGGAGGCGCAAGCAAAAAATTCTGAGTTGAGTCAAAAAAATTTATTATTCATCATCCTAGGCAAGAAGCACTGTAATGCAGCTTTACATCTTCATTAACCTATTAGATGAAGAAGTGGTGTGGCATTAATCAAAACAAGTTTCTACTTACCCCTAAGTTTTTTTCTAGGAGGCCATTTTTAAATATCTGGATGCAGTAAACATCTGCTGAATATGCAAATTTTTATTGAGACAGTCTCCAGCCTTTACTTAAACAAGAGCCATAAGTCAGGGAGTATTTTAATTCAGTGATAATCTCTCCTAACCTTTGCATATATAAAAGCAAATCCTAAAAGACTAGAGGAGATAAAGGAAGTTGTAGTATATTACATTTTACCAGTAGCAGGGTAATCATGATAAGCCTTATTTTGACTTTAGACTATTAGACATTCCTGCTGGTTTAGATTATATTGCTATTGAATTGTCAATTTCACTATCTATAGTATAGTATAGTTTTTAAATATTTTTTCTTTGATTATTTTTCATATTATGTATTTCTGTAAAGTTGATTATCTAATGTGGTTTCCAGAAATCCTTTACTATTTACATTTTCGTAGCTGATGTCATTCTATGAAGCATTCTCATATATTCTTTATACTATTTTTCATAACTCTAACAAGACTGATAATTTAAAAAAAAATTCAAAATAAATATTTTTTAAACCAAAACAAATTTACCCCTTGGAAAAGTTGTCAAAACTCACAGAACTCTGCTCTTCACTAGTCTTTGCTTGAAGTGCACAAATTCAACTATCTTGAAATTAATATGGAGTTTACGTTACCACATAATATCTTAATAAATAGATATCCATAACTTCTATCCAAATTTCTAATTTTGACATAAATTTTAATAAACAACTGTTTAAAAATCATAATTATTTAAAAAATGTATATTATCATTTTAAAATAAAATTAAAAAAATGTATTTTTTAAACATACATTTTTTTGTGTTTTTAGGAATGGTTTTGGGTTCTTTTTACTATGGGTATATTGTACTTCAGATTCCTGGAGGTTGGTTGGCAACTAAGATTGGAGGCACACGAATATTTGGTTGTGCTATTTTTATAGCATCTGTGCTGACTCTTTTGACTCCAGCAGCAGCACGATACAGCGTTTATGCATTAATTACACTTCGTGTTGCAGAAGGTGTTGTTCTTGTAAGAAATTTTTATACTTTTTAAAAGATTTCTTTTCAGTATTTAAAAAAAAATTTTGATTTTTAAATCTTTATATATTTCAGTATATTCATATTTTAGTTTTAGTATATTTATTATTTCTAGCTTTAGTTTATTTATTTATTTTAATTTCAGTATATACACTCAGCGAAATTTCCATAAGTCCACTAACAATTTGTACATATGAATAAATTCACAAAGTATTTGAATTTTTTTTTTGTTTATTACAAGAGTTATTAGGAATAAATAAATAAGCAAATAATATTTTAATAGAAAATAATTATTAATTTATTTCGTAAAACTTAAAAGTTAGAAATATTTCGAAAAAACAGGCGAAATTTCATCAAAGGTAATCCTGTCAATAATACTTAAAACCATTAGGCCCATCTAGCTTAAACTTTTTTTAAATCTTGCACTTGTATGTTTTTTTGTCAATGGTGGTTTTGTGATCATTATTTTCCATTGGAATTGTCCTGATTTTGACAAAATTTGTTGGACATGTCTTGTAGTTTTGGGTAATTCAAGTTCAGTCCTTATTTGTCTTGCTGTTCGTACTCCGGATGATGCCAAATGCAAAATGGAAGAATGTTGCCTTTTGGTTGTTTTTTTATTTCTGCCCTCAAAGTGATTTTTGTTGTAATTTTATATAAAATTGTTATAATAAGTTTATAAAATTGTTCACTGCATGATGAGGCCTTTTGATTTTCTTTGCAATTTGTCGATTGGAAAAACCCATATCATTGTAAGCTTTTTCTTCCTTATTTAACACCTTTCCGCATGGCATTGTAATAATTAAATAACAAATCTTAATTAAAAATACATAAAACTTTCATATAAAACAAACAATATGAAAAATCTTACTCAAACTTCAACTCTTATTACGTGTTCAAATGGAACTGGAAATTTTGCGTGTATATATACCAATTTTAAAAACATTTTAGAAAATTTAGTTTCAATTGTTTTAGAAACACATAAAATTCTCATAAACGCATTTGTTTGTAATGTGTCTAAGAAAGAAAATTTTTGTGGTTAATTTTATAAACGCGTTCCGCATAAAATCTGGAATAACTACATGGAACTATAGAAATTTCGCTGAGTGTATATATGTATTTTTTAATTTCAGTATATATATTTTTTAATTTCAGTATATATATATTTTAATTTCAGTATATTTATTAAGTATTAATGCGGTAATGGTAGAGCACTTGCTTTGTAAATGAAAAGTTCTGAGTTCAATACTCACCACATCCCTGGTCATATTCAACTTGCTTCTCTGTGTCAAAACTTGAGTTTTAAAGTTAAAGGGTTGAGAGAGTTGAAACAAAAATTAAAAAAAAAAGAAAAGAAAAAAAGACTGACCCCTTCAACTGTAGTGGCCCCTGTTGCTAAACTGACAGAAAAGTCATTTTGTGAAGTTGAAATTATTTTAAGACAAAAGTCTTGTCTGAAACTTTAGATTGAATATAATTTATCAATTGTTTATAATATTTAGTGTCACTTATATTTAAATTAACAGGCTTTCTAGATTTTTGGAATGCATTTAATAAGCCTCTAAAATGTGGTTCATTTAAAGGAGATGAATTGATCATTGGCCAACCCAGAGTTTAATTTAGAATCTTCTTTTGTTATGAATTTCATTTATATTAGTGTGCAGTTTAGTTTTATTTGCAGCTAAGAAGGAGTTTGAAATTTTTTGGTCTGAAATAATATCTACATTTTTGTAAAGGCATATGTGTGGACTACTTTTCAGAGGGGTCAGAATTGCCTCTGACCCAGTCTTTATTTTCATTAGATGATTTACAGATCTTGTAGATCATCCAATGAAAATAAAGTTCACTAAAAACTTTTATAATGGAGAAGAGCCTTGAGCTTCTTCAAAAACAAAATTTATAGACAAATAATTAAACATTTTCCACAATGACTCCCAAAGGCCATTGATATCCTGGAGCTGTTTGAACTTGGCAGAAGATGCGTTAATACTGAGAGAAAATTATGTTTCCAGCAGTTGACAAACTTGGTATAACAAATATCTAAATCTAATTAGCAACCCAAATATCTTTTTTGCTCATGGTGTATATTTCATTTAACTGAATTTTTTTAATAACAATCTCTTTAATTGTCAATACATCGTTTATTAGTTAAAACAAAACTTTAAAACCTTTGCTATCATAAACCTTTGCCAAACCTAAGCATTTTTCTGTAACATTGTTTTTTTTATTGATTGAAGCAAAAAATTTTGTAGCAAAAAAATAGTTAAAAAAAGGTTCAGCTGTTTTATCTGTCATAAAAATATTTAAATCTGAATCAATCTTTAAATTTATCTTCCAAATATTCATTAAAACACTTAACAATTGTATCTTCTGTTTTTGTTAATTAGTATGTTGCACAAATGTTTGCATCATAAAGATGTTTGTCAAAAATCTCAAGAGTTCTATAAAATAAAATATTTTTTTAGATTTTTTTATGAAAATATTTCCCATAAGTTTTGAAACCCGGATGAACTTTTATTATCTGAATCAAAGAGACGGATTCATAAGAAGATTGGGCAATAAGGTTGATTGCTCTCCCACACCCCACTCCCACCCCCACTTTCTATAGATATTTTGAAAATAATTTTTTTTTGTAAATTTATATATTTAACACAACGTGTTGTTTGAAAACAGAAATTAGGAAGTAAATTAGGAAGGCTGTTTAAAAGTGATATACAATTTTATTAAAATTGTGAGGTACAAAAAAGCAAATTGGAACATTGAAATATCAATAGCTGACGTAGTTTCCTAGTTACATAAATTAAGACAAATATTTTAGAAAAATTTGCTTAAAGGGATCCCAAACTGCCAACACATGTTGTGTTCATATTAAAGATAATGTTAAAAAAAAAGGTTTGAACCAAATTTTTTTGAATAAAAATAAATAATGAATGCATACCGTGAAAAACAAATGTTGTTGTTTTTGCCGAAGCTCGCCTTCTCCATTTTTTTCAACTACTCGGAGTCTTCAAATTATGCGTCGCAATCTACAGACTTTGGCAATTCCTTTGAAGCGCGTTTAATTCATAAAAGTTTTAGTATTTGACGTCACGGTAGACTTTTAACAAATGAAACTCTAGAAATATTTTTATTTATTTTTATTCGAAATTTTTTTGATTATTTGTTTAGTTTTTTTTTTTCTACTTTTAATATTTAAAAAGATATTAAAAACCTTAAATATTTTATGCTGGTTCGTTGCTATAAATTGTTATTGCGCCATATATTTAATGTTTATAAATTATGAATATTTATTATCTTAAAAATTGTTTTACATTAATTACCCGTATAAAATTAGTAACAGCTTTTTTATTTAGTTAGACGATATTTCGTTTGCTTTGCATGAAGTTCGAAAAGTCAAACGAAAAAAATTAGTTTGAATAATCACGAAATATATTTAAAACTAATTATTTTAATGACGGGGGTTCTTAAGTTTTTTATATCAAATGTAGGTAAAAAAATAAATAACTAAATAAAAAGTTCAGTATTAAACACCATTTCTTTATTCTATTGCAACTGTAAATATTGAATTATTAACTTGAACTAAATTTACTTTTTTAGTTAGAACGACTAAGCAATAAAAATAAAATGCCCCTAAAATTATGCGAGGTTGTGTTGTTTATTTGATAATTGTTGTTGGTAATGTTGTTTATGTTGATTATTTTCATAAATATCAAAATAGTTCCAGATTAATCTGTTCGTTGCTTTGCTCATTGTTGATTTGTTTCTAATTTAATTTTATCTCAAACTATAATTATATGTTAAAAAAGAAAAGTTTTTATTTCATCGGGCGCTCTTTTTATAAAAGAGTAGAACAAAAGAGAAAGAAAAGTTTCGCGCAATTAAACTTTGAATGAGTTGTATAGAATAAATATTTTTTTTGCTTCACTCGTTCTTTTTTTAGATGAGAGAAATAAAAGTTTAATAGTAAATTTTTTTTTGAATAAATGAGAATTGGAAGAGAAAATTGCTTGAAAATTTGTATTTGTTAATTGTGTTTTTAAAATTTTTTAATTTTTCATGTTAAGAGACAAATGCCAATTACAACACAAATTTGGAAATACCAAATATAATATGTTTTTTAATCCGCGTTATGACATTTTAACAATTTAAATTACCATCTATCTTGATTTATTGCCTTTAATTAATGTGTAAATTATTGCGTTATTTAATAATAATTTGTCCGTATTTTTGTTAAATATTAGTTGTATAAAACGGGCGAAAATATACAAACTTTATGTTTTTTATTTGATGGTTATAAAATATTGAACAGTAAACTTATAATCAAAATTTATAATGCTTGTTGCAATTAATTGTACTTTTAATGCAAAATCAGGATCTCACAAATCCTTTCACGAATTTTCATATCTGATACTACTGTCAACTGTATTGTTTAGAGTTCTCTTGTACTTTTTTTTCATAATCTTAACAGGTTCTAATTGGTATAAAGTCTAATTGGTATAGAGTAAAATTTCATTATCAAAAATCAAATGTAAAATAAAATGGTATTTCCTTTTTATCCGTATCCAATTCAGCAAATTTAGCAATTTTAATTAAATCAGCGTGATCAAAAAAATTTTATAATAAAAAAAGTTAACAATTCATTAAATATCTCTAATTAATACTGTCAGTTTATGAAAGTAATTGTTAATAAATACTTTTTTTCAATGGGAAAACAAAAAATTGTCATAGCGTAAAAATAACCAGAGAAGTTAGAAAATAGTTCCCATTCTTTAAATAGAAATAATTAAGAATCAGAATATATAAAACTGCGCTCTCTTGCGCAAAAACAAGAGACTGTATATAAAACGTTCTATATAATGTAAAATACTCGTATGAAAATCATGAGATTGGTAAGTAAAGCTTTAATATTTGTTTTAATTTAAATAATTAAAGAAATATAAGTAAGATATATAAATCTAAAAATTATTAAGATATCTGTAAAAAATAAGTTGCTCCTATAAAATAAAAATAATTTATTGTTTTTACTTTTTACAAAATTTTTTTTGCGATGTTTGGAAAAATAATACAAATAAATTTGTTTTGCTGTATGTTAAAAAAATAGTACAGTAGAAAAACGCAGCTTAGGGCTCGTCCATAAATTACGTCACGCTACAGGATGGGGGTGGGGTGGGGTGGAGGGGTTGGTGGTTTTGTGACGACTCATACAAAACTTGATTCTTAAGTATTACAATTTTGTGACAAGGAGGGGGGAGGTCAAAATTGGTCAAAAATTGTGTGACGTAATTTATGGACGACCCCTTAGTTTAATTACACTTTTCTTTTGTTAAAAGTCTACCGTGACGTCAAATACTAAAACTTTTATGAATTAAACGCGCTTCAAAGGAATTGCCAAAGTCTGTAGATTGCGACGCATAATTTGAAGACTCCGAGTAGTTGAAAAAAATGGAGAAGACGAGCTTCGGCAAAAACAACAACATTTGTTTTTCACGGTATGCATTCATTATTTATTTTTAATCAAAAAAATTTGGTTCAAACCTTTTTTTTTAATATTATCTTTAATATGAACATAACATGTGTTGGGAGTTTGGGATCCCTTTAAAAAGTTTTTTTTTGTGTGGGTTTGCCTGTTCACAAATTATTAAACCTGCAAATCACCCTCCCCCTCCTTACTAGATGGTCTGAATTTAATTCAGATCAAGGGTGGTTCATAGTTACACTCCATTTTTTTATAGTTATGTCTGTTATAAATATAAAAATAATAAAAATTTGGTTTGTGATAAAAAAATTTATGTAGTTATTGTCTTTTTAATTAAAAATTGTTTAAAACATTTTACAACTTTTATAAAGTTAGGTTTTTTAAAACATTTTCTTGAAATTTCAATATTAGAGGTTTCGAAATCTAAGGCTGAACATTTTCTTTTTTAATCTTAAGTTTCAGAATTGAAAAAATATTTTTTTATTTTGGGATTGCTTAGGGTAAAAAATGTCAATCCTGAAAAAAAGTCCTATAGGAATCAATTTTTTGAGGTTTTAACTTGTATCAGAAACATAAAAATTTTCATAAACATAAAGTTTTCAGAAAATTTAAATTTCTTAATGATTCCTATTATTACTTTTTAATAATATTTTCTATTCTTTTTCAGGGTGTTTTGTTTCCAAGTAACCATGCCATTTGGGGTCAATGGGCGCCACCACTCGAAAGATCACGATTATTTTCAATTACAGCTGCTGGTTAATTTTTTTTTTATGACAGAATTTAGAATTTAATTTATATATATATATTATTTTTATGACAGAGTTTAATTTTTTTATTACATAATCTATGTAATTAAAAGTTTTTCAATTATTTAAAATGTTTTTTCAGGGTGTCCAGTTGGAACTATATTAACAATGCCTCTGACTGGCCTGCTTACAAAGTATGGGTTTGATGGAGGATGGGCATCAGTATTTTATGTATTTGGTAAGTTATTTTTTGCGATATATATATATATATATATATATATATATATATATATATATATATATATATATATATATATATATATATATATATATATATATATATATATATATATATATATATATATATATTAGGATGTGTCGATTTTCACTTTTTTTGGAAATTTGATTATGCTTAGTTTTTTTTTTATGTAAATCAGTATGAAAAGCATGAAAATATTTTTTTTTCCGAAAGAAAATATTTTTAAGCTACTTTTTTTTACCTTGAAACTTTTTTTTTGAGGACTTAGTTTTTATCTTAGAAAACTGAAATTTTCCATAATCTCCGAAGAAGAACGCAGTTATTTACCAAATAATTTAAAAAAACAAAATTTTAGACCGTATGCAAAAGAGCATTTTTCAATATTTAGTTTAACGGACAACACACTGACGAAAATTAAATTCTAAACATTCACTCTCCATTTTGCAAAGTTGTTTATTTGTTATATTTTTAAAAAGGTTCTCTGTTCTAAAAACTTGATTTTTTATTAATTAAACTAAAGATGTTAAACACCCTCAAAACCAGAAGTAAATCGGCTTGTCAGCTAAGTAAATTGATTGGAAAAGGTTCAGAGTTTCTTCCATTTGAACTCCCAACCTCTCAAGATGTCCTAAAGTATGGATTGTATTTAAGGGAGATAAGTGAAAAAGACCACAGAAACCATACTGTTGATCAGCTTGTTAATAAAATTGTTCCAGGAATTTTATCGCAGTGGAAAAAAGCAAATGCTAAATTCGTAAGTCCAGTTATAAATTCTGAATGAAGATTTAAATAGAAAGTAAAAGAGCTATGGTTATAGCTGTTAAAGTTAGTAATGGTAATGCAGCTATATCAATTACAGAAAGATTTATGGAAAGACTTGATAAACTTTTTGATTTGTTTACTTGCAATTGTAAAATTATATTTTGCATAGAGATTAATTGTAAAGAAAATTGTGACAGAAAAGCGCACATTGAATGTGCTTGTAAAAAAGATCAAAAAATTCCTGTCCTTAAATTAAATTTTGTTAGATATCAAAGAGAAAAAATCAGAACCAAAGGTTTGCTTCAGATAGGTTACATTGATCACATTGAAACTAAGAAACAAAACAAAAGTTTGAAAAGGTGTTCAATAGAAAATCATGCATCACAAATAAAAAAATTAAAAAAAAAGACCAAGAAATTTTAAATGAAGAAAATGAAACTAAGATCATCTTACCCGAAAGTGACTCAAACGAAGTCTCTGGTATTTCAAATAATGAAGTACAAATAAATATTTCAGAAAAAAGAAAAGTAAAAGAATATAACACCATGAATATAAGTAATGTAGCATTAGCAAGCTTAAGGCATCATACAGGGTTAAGAGAAACTGCAGAAATAGCAACTGCTCCCCTTATCGATGCTAAACTTATAACAGAAGGTAATACTAACTATATTATTGATCCTAACTAGGGATGTACCGAAGCTGAAATTTTGCCGAAGCCGAAGCTTCGGCCGAAGCCACTTTGCCGAAGCCGAAGCTTCGGCACTATATATGCTTAAAATTTAATCAGCATTCAGATCAGCAGGGGTGTAAAACAAAAAAGGTACCAAAACTAAGGTCCTTGACTAATAATATAGAAAAATTGTATAAAAATGAGGACGCCAGTAAGGGTTGCTGTTCCAGGCAGGGCAAAAGCTCTCAGCGCCCCTGTTTAAAAGTTTCTCATTATGTCGTTTCTGATACTTGACCGCATCGAGCGTTTTTTTTTTAAACTTAAGCTTTTTTGAAACATTCTCCCCAAATTTTCCTACTTCTAGTTCTACTTTTTCTGTGTGCAAACCATATTAATGTTATATAGCATTTTTTCATGTGCTGTATATTTTATTTTTATTTTTAATGCACCATTTGTTAAATAGAAGTGGATAAAAATCTATGAACATTACTAGAGTAAAATTATCTTTTGCACTTGATCACTCTTTCTTTAAATAAACACTCTTAACTGATCTAGTTGTATCTACAACATAAAAAATCTTAGAAACACACTTTATCTTTTTATTGCTATTTATTTCAATATCTTTTTTTACTTCTCTGTATTCTTTAAACGAACAATTTCTAAGCTAAAAAAAACCCAAGTTAAGACCATTTTGGATTCCACTACAACTGTTGTGCTCCTGCTGTTAAAAAAAAGTACAAATGATAGATTTCTCTCTAACTTCTTTTTTACACACTTTTAAGTATTTTTTTTTTATTATTTTCAACTTTATACTTTGAAATCTTAGTATTCATTCTTCTTCTGTCTCTATAATGGATAAATCTGCATCAGTATCTGAAATCAAATATTAACTATCTGTGATAAAAACTTCCAAAGTAATCTAACAACTCTGTAGAGTGAGCTTTAAATAAAATAATAAATAGAATACTTTATAAATTTTTTATTAATAATTATATTATTATTTACTTTATATTTATAAATAAACAGGGACTGAGCAGGCTGATATTTATTTGATTTAAATTGTTTATTTAATTTAAATAAATTTTGATGATAAATATAAGAGTTCAAAGTAATCAAAGCTTCAACCTTTAATTTATTTTAAATAAAATTTAAAAGTCTTCATAATATCATAAGAAGAAACCAGAATATTGGTTTATATGTTTAATATATAAATTCAATTTAGAAGTATTCATAATATTAATAAAAGAGCAAGGATAGTTATTATCATTGTTTTTCTTTTTCTTTTAATTTATCAAGTTTTTGTTGGCTTTTTTTTTTCTTTTTTTATTCTCCTCGTTTATATTTCATTTGCTTTTCTTCCTTTTTTGTTGTTGAGAACTTTTTGTTTTTTATGTGTCACTCCATTGACTATTTTGTATCTATATAAGTGACACCTAACAAATTTCTGTAAATTTACGATGAAAATTTGTAAATTTTTATTAATATGGTTAAATAAAATTTTAAAAAATTAATCATACACACAATTTAAAATAGTAGCAACGTATCGTTAATCTTCTTTAAAGAGAGATTACTAAGGTTTATCGGTCAAATGTTGAAACCAAATTTTGTTCTATTTGCGGTAATCCCACACAATAATTAATATGAATTTGTTATTAAGGTTTTAAAAACTTTTAATTTGTTTTAAATTATAAGGTTTTTATTCTGCATAGAAATGCTGCTTCAGTTCATCTAAAGTCACACTTGGAAGCATTCAAAGTGTTTGAGGACCTTCCTTAATTTTATTATTTTTTTCAAAATATTTTTACTTATTTATTATTATCCCCTCCATAACAAGACACTTGGGAGTAAATAATACTAAGTATATGGTATAGACTCCAACTTTAACTCTGTAGTCCTAAATTTATAACTTTATTAGACACTGGCAATTAGCTTATTTTTATAACTTGTCCCACAGTAGCTTATAACTTTAATTAATTAAAATTTTTTGCCGAAGCCAAAGATTCGGCAAAAAATTGACCTGGCTTCGGCCGAACCGAAGCTTTGGCAAAATTGCCGAAGCTTCGGCACGCCGAAGCCGAAGCTTCGGTACATCCCTAATAAATATTGGATGGGCAGGAGGAGTGATACAGTGGGTTGAAAAAAAACTTGATAGGAAACTTGTATGGATTGTATGTGACCAACACACTTGGGAACTAGGGTTACAAAGTCTAATTAAGTTTCTTGATGGTCATACTAAATCCATCAACTATTGGTCAGGACTACTTGGTAAGATGCTGAAACCTTGAAATTAATCCACAATTTATAAAACTTTGTGAAGCTTCTCCTCTTATCCATCTTGATCCTTAAATTATTAAAGATCTGACTACTGATCAAAGCTATGCATACCAAATTGTGACCTCCATTAAAACTTGAGTTCTGTCCAAGAGATTAGCATTACTAGAAATTGGTCCTGTTTGTCATAGCAGATGGCTAACTACTGCTTTAATATTTTGCAGAATATGGGTGTCTAATCATGGATTATCAGGTGAGCTTTTAAATAAGTTAAGAATGATAGTTGAGTATATTGTTGGTGTGTATGTTCCTAACTGGTTTAACATTAAAGTAAAGTCAAGCTGGGTGGAGGGACCAATCAACTTACTTGAACAAATGCAATTACTAAAAAATCAAACTCAGGAGGTAATTGACATTGTTTTACCCACTTTTAAAAAATCAGCATGGTATGCTCATTCTGAATCAGTGTTGCAAAGTATGCTCTGCAGTCAAGTTGAAGATGAAAGAAGAGAAGCTGATAATGAAATAGTTGAATTAAGAGGTGCTGAAAATGATGCACTTCAATTCGGAGATAGATCTTTTAGGATTAGAAAGACTCCCAATATCATCATGGAAGCAACCTGTTTGTCTAAACTTATAGACTGCAGTGACATCACAGAACCGCCTCTAACATGTAATTTATCAACTGAAGCAGTTAAAGAATTTATTAACACTCCAATGAAAGTAACTAAGTGGCCCTCTTATACACAATCTGTTGAAAGATGTGTAAAAATGACTTCTGAAAGTGCTTGTCATGTCTTTGGTCAGGTTAGAAGAGATAGATACATTCAAGGTCAGATAGCTAGTAGAGAGCTTATGTCCAGTAATTCTATTAAAAATGACATGAAACATCTAATTCAAAAAAGTAGTTGGGAGTATTAATTTATTCACATTTGTAAGAATGTTATTTACTTATTTTTTATGAAGTGATTATATATATACAGAGTGCTCAAAAGGTTTGTTGTTTTATCTTTCACCAAACTATTAATCTTTTCAATCTTTTTTAAACTATTAATCTAATTGCCTAATTAATCTTTTAAGTTAATGAGCTTGTTTATATATATATATATATATATATATATATATATATATATATATATATATATATATATATATATATATATATATATATGTATATATATATATATATATATATATATATATATATATATATATATATATATATATATATATATATATATATATATATATATATATATATATATATATATATATAACATTAAAAACTTTCTTACCTATATTTTACAATAAAGTAACTTAAAATTAGGTTAAAAAGACTGAGAGCCTGAAGTTTTGATGTTTAGTGAATATTTCTTTAGTCTTTTTCACCAGTTTTTGAAAAGTTAGATTAAGAAATGGTTGATTTAGATTTTTTAAATAAATTTACAAGAAAAGCAAAAAAGTTTTTAATTTTTTCAAATCCTAATAATTTGATTTTAAAATCTTACAAAATTATAATAGCTTTACAGTACTAATCCTCATACCTTATGAACATCACTATGCTGAACATCACTATGCTCATTTTTACTTTTTCACTACAAGATTTATAATCTGGGTACAAATCTACTAAAAAAAGTTGCTTAAATCATATTACTTGCATAGATTCTAATAATAATTTAAAATTTTTCTAAACCCTAATGTTTCTTTACAAATATTTAAAACCTCTAAAATTGTATCAAATGTTTTAAACAAATTAAATCTTGCTATCACAATTTTATTTAAAAATTCATTGGATATCTAATGAGCAGTGAAAATTGATTGGTTATTTAGCGAGCAGTAAAAATTCATTGGTTATCTAGTAAGCAGTAATTAAAATAAGAATAATTAGTTAGTAATGTCTAAATATGATAAGATGATTTAGGATTTTATTTATTGGACAGTTTTGTCAATATTTTTTTACAATTTTGTAATATTTTTTACAGATAAGGTTTGAAAGTTTTTACATAAAATATAAAGATAAATAGCGATATAATATTAGGGTGTCCCCAAAAAAAAAAAAAAAAGCTTTATATTGATTCCCATTCTATGTGACCTAAATAAGTACTAAAAAAAAATTTGATGGTTTTATTTTGACAGGAAGTGCTAGATGTAAAATCTGAGTTTTAATGTTTTAATGTTAAGCTGGCTTAACATTAATAGAAAACACAATTTTTTTACATTTTAGAAAATTAAAACAAAACAATTAAATGCGTATAAATCATTTCCAATTGTTTTCTACTATTTAATTTGATAGATTATATTTATAAATATGAAAATACAAAAAAAAAAATACATGAAAACTAATATTTATTAGCAAATTTAAGATTTTATTGCGGTGAAACATTTCTCAAAAAATACAACTTTTTGAACAGTTCCCAAGCTCCTTTTTAGTCATACTCTTAGTCAAGTTTTTTCTAGACTTTTTAACTACAAAAAGTACATTTTGAAGGTGATCTTCATCTCTAGTAACTAAATAAAGTCTTTAATGAGCTTAATGTTTCTTTCTGCACCATCATTTACAACAGGTATGTTTTTGAGCCATGCAATAAAATCTAGCAATTTAGGATGGTTAAAAACATCTATAGTATTAAGACTTTTATTATGCCATTCTTTTATACTTGCTCTTGATATTTTAAATGTTTGAAGAGAAGGTAGCTTTGCTCCGAAATCATCTCAGGTAGCTCTGTGGTCTCTCCAATTTGTACATTTGATGATTTACAGCGCTGAAATTCATTTGGCTCTTCAAACTCAATCAGAGCTAATAGCATTCTTATCTTTGTTTCAGAAGGAACTTCTTTATCCCCAAAGGACAAAACACAGAGTTGCGGAGTTAAGTACTACGTATGGCGTCCCATGCTGAGAAGCAAAGCATTTCCAATATTCTTATTGACTTTTCTCAATGCGTAGGCTGTCTGGATAGCTTTCAAATTATTGTAGGGAGCCAGAAATTAAGTCATTAGTCAAAAATTTCTTAGCTTCCTCTGCAACAATACAAAGAACAGAGCCAATCTTTAGATCATCTCTTTGCCAGTCCAATTTACATAAATTTTTCACTTCATTAACTTTCTCACAGATTTCAGGCCACTTGTTCTTTAGCTTGACATAAAAAGCTCTTCTTGGACCTTTAGTTTTCTCACCAGTAAGAGCAGCCATATAGTGAGATACATGTACTTCATATATGTGTCTCCTACACATTATCCACAAAATTGGTATTTTCAAAATATCTGTAAGAATTTGGACTGCTCCATTGACTCTGCCTGTATTGCTTGAAGTTGTATCACAGCATATACCAATGACCTGCTCTTTACATCCGTAATATTTTAAAAGATTGTGCACTTGTTCTGCTTGGTCAATTCCCTTTGAAGAGAACATTAAACAACACCTAAAAGATGGTCTTCCATGGTATCGTCATCCGGGCAACTCACTGAGACTGCAAGTTGCTTGATTTTTTGAATAATGTTAAGCCCAGTGGTAATTTATTCCAACAGTTTGGTATCAAAATGAGGAATAAGCCATCGGCCTTTAAGATGATTAGTTATTGAAATCCACTCCAAGTCTCCTTCAAGGTCTACATCTTTGAACTTTTTTTTATGAAGTGTGCTTGGTGAAAGCAGTATATCATTAATTTCTATACCTCCAGCTTTAAATACTTCACTTAAAATTGCCAGATGAGGTTGTACACCAACATTGAACCTTGTTGCTGGAATAGCAGTACATTCAATGAGCTTTTCAACATGCACTGCTAGATTTATCCTCTCTCCATTATCTTATCTTCTCTCTAGGTATCGTTTTATAATACTTTTCTACTTATTTATAATTATATACTTTTCAATAAAACAGCTTTAGCTTGTGAAAATTACAACTATGTTATTAAAATAATACTATACCTGCGTTTCCGACCGTTACCCAGGAAATCTTCTTCCTCACTAATTTCAGAGTCCTCGTTTGGCTTTTCTCCCTCACTGCTGAGTTGAATCTCTTCTGTCATGGAGTCATGTGACAAAACATTGATATCTTTTACGTTTTTCTGTCTCTCTAATTCTTTCTCTCTCAACTTATCTAGCTTGTTCTTTCTCCTGTTTGCATCCAGTACTCTCCTACTGTAGTCTTTGTCAACGTTTGTTCCCATATATCCTTTCTTATCCAACTTTTGGTCTTCATAAAAATTAAGAAATAGTTAATTCTATTAAGACATTTATAAATAAATCATTAATTGTTCTAGTTTTTCCTGGAAGATAGCCAAACCATGGAAGGAGTTAAACGTAAATATTTTAAAGGAAATAATATGCTATTACTTAAGTTACTTTAAATCAGAAAAAAAATTTCACTACTAAAAAAGTGTTATTTAATTGATAGTATCTTAGAATATCAACATTAGATGGAAGCTGTCTCTGAGGTTAATCCCTCAGTGGGTACTTCAATAGGTAAATATACCTCACCTTTCTGTATTTTTCCGTATTTCTTATTCTGTCCTATCATCTTTTTTTTAGCTGTTCTACCCATTTTTATATGAATTTTAAAATAATCAGCTTTTTAACTAATTTGATACTGAATTTTACACTTGCATTAAAAACCTATGAAGTCGTTATTCCCTCTTGTATCATATTTTATCTAAGTTTACCGTTAGGGCTTTTATAACCGTTTACACAAGAATTTCTTCGTGCACAAATTTTAATTCCTTCGTGCACAAATAAGTCCATTTAGAAATTTTTTCCTTCAAAAAAATTTCTAAATGGAGTTATTTGTGAACCAATCCATGAGGAGTTATACCAACTAATAATATTGTCCAGAGGGAATTATATCAATCACTAACAATGTTCATAGAAAATGATCCTATTCTTTAACAATGTCCTATGGGAGTTATTTGTGTACCAATTATTACATCATATTAAAACCTATTGAAATTCTAGTTAGCGCTGTTTTTTATGTAAATACACATGTGTACATAACCATAAAACTCAGAATTTACATTTATCACTTCTAGTCATTAAAAAATAAAAATAAAAGATTTTGGTAACTATTTAGGACCTACAGAATGGGGATCAGTGGAGAGCATATTAAAATTTTAAAAAAAGTTTGTTTTTGGGACACCCTAATATATATATATTAAATCTCTTGAAATAAAATGTGTTTTTAATTTAGGGGGGACCAAAATTCTGTTCCAACAGGAATTCTTGCCAGAATTTGTAATTTTTAGTTCATTTCGGTTCTCATAGAAATTAAAATAGTAATTAAATAGCCGGAAGGCCTGAATTTATTTTTTACATTTATTTTTAAGACATGTAACACATGTGAAATTTATTTTTCAAGATTAACTGTATAAATTAAATAAAAAAAGTCATTATCCTACAGGGCAATGAAGAACTATAGACAAACCTAGATAAAAAATACAAATTTTTGAACAAACACAATGTAATTTTATTTGTAATAATCTATTATTTAAAGATTTCTGGAAAATTAGGAATATTGTGGTGCAGAAATTTCACCACAATATTCCTAAATTTCAAGAGTTGCTCTTAAAAATGTTACATGCTTCTGAGAATAGTCACTCTGAATAGACAAATGAAGCAAGGGCAGAAAAAAGTTTTCTAGCTATACTTTTAGCCAAATATTTTTGCTCATCAGGAAAAAGTGACAGTTGGATCAACAGCTGTCGAAAATAATGTACTTGACTCATTAGTACATTAAAATGACCTTTTAATAAAACATTATTCATGAATCTTTTTTAATAAACTCTCTTAGCATATTCTTTATTGATTGGGCTCTAGAATCATCTGAAAGGCTTCCAAGATAATTATGTAATACACAAGTATAACTAATTATTGATGACAACCTTGATTTTGATTTACTGACTGTATCAGTAATCATTAAAAAAGTTGTAAAAGTCCCAATAAATTTTCAATTAACTACCATTCACTTAAACTTGATATCAAATTTAATTGATAAGTGTGGTCTACTGTGTAAAATTGTAAAGATATTAAGAGTCTTAATTCAATCTAACATTAAATATACACTATTCCATCTTGTTGGGATATCTTGGATCATTAGGAAAGGTGCTAAAATTTTGGAATCTAATTCTTTCTGTTTTTTTTTTTTTAATTGGTGAAGGCCTAACTCGATTGATTAAAATAAGTGCATACACTTTTTCTTTTTATTTTATTATTTTTTATTATATATTATATATTTTCTATATATTTTATACTGCAACCTGATCAAAATTATATCAAAATTTTATAATGCAAATGGGCATTCTTTATAACTAGCTGCAGTTGATGAATAAAATAAGAGATGCTTGAGAATTCCATCAAGTCAATTCCAAGTTGCATCTTATAAACACTGTCTATATGAAGGACTGTATGTATTTTCTTTTTGGAAATATCCCAATCAATTAGCATCGCATCAAATATATTTAAAATTTTTAATTCAATGTGGGACCCTTGAAAATGCTTACATTGTAGAATACATTTTTTTCTATTAAAATTATCTGTAATTTAATGCGCAGTCAATTACTGCATCATTAGTATGGGTTATTTCTCCAAGTATCTGCTAATAAATGAAATATGATCAGCTGCAGAAATGTCATTAAATACTACGGTTTTTAATTTTTCATATGAAAATTGTAGAATTGTTTCCTTAAAAAACTTTCTACTTGGAATTAGTTAGTGTGGTTGCAAGTGAGCAATCAATTTAATTAACCCCTGATTTTCAGCTATATAAAAAGTTTGATTGTCCATCACAATAAAATTTGTTATTCTTTAATTAACTTTGGAGGAGCATCAGTCTTTTACATTCCTAAATTTTTTAGGAACAACATTTATGCTATAAAATTAACTATATTAAAATATAGTTAATTTTTTGCGTCTGTGACTAAATTGTTCTAGTTTTCTCTTTCGTGGCTTTTTCTCAGCTTTTGTAGATCTAATGCATAAGTTATGTTGTGCTTAAGGTTTTTTTTTTTTTTTTTTGGGGGGGGGGCTACCGTGTTTAACATTTTTGTGGCATAGTTTATATTCTGTTAATGTATCTGTGACATCATTTATTTTTAAAATATCTAATAAATGAGGGGAATAGCCACAATGCTAAGGTTCAGGCTTTCACTGTAATCTTGAAGGTAAAAAATAATGTAATGATAATACTTGTTCTTGCCAGAATTTCAATGACTGGCAAATTTTGTTCCGGCTGGAATTAAAATTTTTCTTTCTGGTACACCCCTGTTTTAAATATAAAAAAACTACATATAAGCTTAAGCAAAGCATCTTATAAAAAATTATAGTGCACCTAATAATTTGGCAAGGATATGTATGTATTTGTACATGTATATATTTAGTTAAAATGTATTTTCAATTACTATAAAATATAGTTAATTTTTTTAATGCGCAATGAAAACTTTTTATTGTGCAATTAAATGCAAAAGAATATTTTAAAATTTTTAGTTAAATATTTTCAAGCTTGTGTGAACTTTTATTAATTTTTATAATTTTTTACTCTTGTGTTTTATAATCACACAAGATCTGCAGCTGTATTGTATAACTTGTAATTTAGGATCTGTTGGATTATTGTGGTTTTTTGTTTGGTGTTTGGCAATTCACCCTTCTCCGAAAACACATCCTACCATTTCAGATTCTGAAAGAGAATTAATTTTAGGAAGTCTTGAACAGAAAAACAGTCATGAGGTAAATAAATAACTTTTTTATTTAATTTTTTATTTTTTTTCTAATAATTTTAATGATTAAAATTTAAAATTACTACTTAGAAACTTGATGTTCCTTGGATAAAAATTATAACATCACTGCCAGTATGGGCTACTATAGTTGGAAACTTCAGTGCTGACTGGGGTCTATACACAATTTTGATTTGTATTCCAAAGTTTTTTCAAAAAGTTCTTCATTTTGATATTGCTACTGTAAGCATTTTGTTTATTTATTCATGCAATCAATTTTATTATTTATTATTGTGATTTTATTGCATTATTTTTTTACATGATCTCAAATCAGTTTTAAAAACTGTATGAAGTTAGCTGAAGAAATATTTATCTGAATAAATAGTTGTTATTTTAGTAATAAAATAACATTGCACTAATTAATACTCCTATTAGTAAACAACCGGTTGATATTGACCAGAGCTGGGATCTCTGGGGATATAAATGTCACGTATAAATATAATTCTATATTTAAACACATATAGACATGTATAAAAAATTAATACACTATAATTTCTATAAATAATTATATTAATAAATATGCACTCTTTTTTCAACTTTTTTAAAAATTTTTTAATTACACTGCAAATTTATATAATTGTTTATATAAGTGATCAACCGAAATTCTGTTTTTCAGTACATAAATTTGGTAAAAAGTAAAGTTTACGTTGAAAAACATTCTGAAAAATGAAAGTTTTGTATTATCTTATTTTTTAATTTAATTTAGAAAAATAGTTGTTTTTGACATTTTCCCAAAAATATTTTATCATTTCTAGATGAAATTTTAAGCCCATTTTTCACAAATTACTTAACATTTTAGTTAGTAAAAATACTGTATTCATTTTTTTTCTTAAAAATATCAAAACTGAAAATACTCAAGCCATTGCAGTGCGCATAATAATTTGAATCTCGCACTGATAAGGACACATTTAATTGAAGAAAACAAATTTGGTATAAATAGTTTAAATAGAAAGTGAATAATAGGTTGTTTTAAAAAAAATTTTTTTTTCAAAAATCGAAATGTGGAAATATTCAGTTTTGTAACTTTCTTGAATACTTGCTGTCAGTTTTTATGGACAACCTAGAAAATAACAAATAAACTTATAAAGGTAAACAAATAAACTTAAAAAATTTTGTAAAGTAATTAATTCAAGCTCTATAATTCCAAGTATTTGAAATTAATAGTTTAGGTTATTAATTAAAATGATATGGAAATACTTTGAACAGTTTTATAGACAATATATATGGGTGGGGGAAGAGGGTTGTTAGGTGTAAGTTGTTAGGTGTTATTAAAAATGAGCATGATATGTGTTTGCTATTCTAAATTGTCTAATTTTTTAAAAACAACCCCATCCCCCTAACAATTTACATGCTACAGGTCTGAATAATAATGTTTAGTAATTACCCGAAGAGTATCCTGAAGTCTATCCTTGTTATGTGTCCTTCCAGTAAAGTCTTGGAAAAGCTTTATGTGATGTTCTGCCCGATCAATTACCACTGCAAGGTGATTTGCACAAGCAGAGAACTTGACAAATGACTTAGGGGCTCTCACTTTTGCAGCTATACTTTTCTCCCTTTACAATGAAAGCTCTTCCTTAGTGATTTCTCTGAGAAAAAGAGAAGATAACTTTGCTCAGTGACAAAATCATCAAGAGATGATATTGGAACAAAGACTGGCTTGATTCTCTAGCACAGGTTTCTCTAGCACCGTATATCCTTTTTCTGGAGCTGCAAAATACAGCAATTTGTTAAGAATTTTGTTCTTGACTTCAGCATCTAGATCCCTGTCAGCAAGAGACAAAACCACAAGCTGGGGAGCTAGATACCAAGTGTGCTGTAGAAAGCTTTTGTTAAGAACTTTCCCAATCTCTGTATAGGCTTTGTAATCATCTAACATTTTTAGCTGGTAAGCTATCTTAAAAGTTCTTAGGTCATTTGAAGGAGCTTGAGTTGCCATAGGAATGTAATTTGTATCAGTGTTTATGTTCTTGAGAGTAGCAGGCACTACTGTTTTTGAATCATTTAGATAATAGGTCTGTGTAATCTGCAGGACAAGAAGGTAAAGACAGTCACTCATAAACCTGGTCTCATGGTGAGCTCCTAACTGTTTAAAGAAGAAATTAGGTATGTCTGCACCCAGGAAGTAAGTCAGTAGCAGGCAAAGATACTTGTAGTCTCCTCTCTGGAAAGTGTTTCTCTCAGGTACTGTGGTGCAAAATTCTTTAGTTTCAACTTTAAGTTGGTGCAAAAGAGTACCTGGTCTAAATGCATCCTGAGACCATTCAAATTGGACAATTCTTTCAAGTTTATTAACTTCTCTGTGTATTTATGGCCATAGCTTCTGAAGTAAAACATAGAGGTATTTGATTGGACTTTTTGTTATACCAAAAACAAGTTCCGTGACATCAGGCACATGTTTCTCATATGTGTGATATCTGTACATTAGCCAGAGAACAGGCCTCCCCAAAGCATGAACAGTAGCATTCCTTATAGCTTCTTTGTTTTTTCCCGTGTTGCTACACACCCCAATGATTTCGTCTGATAGCTCATAGTATTTGAGGATACTTTGAATGGCTATAACCTGGTTACTTTCCTTGGAGCTTTAAACTTTCAAATTGCCAAGCAGAAAATCTAAAGGGTCAGCTTCAGGAGAAGAAACACTTATAGCTATCATTTCATGACTTGTGAAAATTGCTTCTTCACTGATGCATTGCCTTGCAATTTTAATGTCAAAGTGAATCACTAGTTTTAAGCCTCATACTTTGTCCATGTTCTGCTCTGGGATGATCTGGGCTTCGTACTCTACTACACCGTGTGCTTTCCTGGTCAGATTTGATCTTGAGATCTTCAACTCCTCAATGTTATTTTCACCAGCTTTATAAAGAGATGTCAACAGTTGTTTGATTGATTGAATTGTTTAGGAGTTCATCCATACTTAGCTGAAGACTAACTTTTATTTCCCTTGAAATTTTTTGGGTCTTTGTAGGAGGCATAAAAGCTTTGTCAGAGTATGGAAAGATATCACTGTCTGTGTACCAGGAAACTTTAAAGTCTCTTTGTTCTAGTTCTTCTACCTTCCTTATATTTTTTTTCTCATGATTTCTAAGCTTTTCATGTAGGGGGTGAGCTCATTTTTTCCTCCATTCTTATTTTTTCCACAGCCAAACAAGCATTTTTTTAAATGTGTTATCAATACCCGCCATCTTGACCATGCGTCCTTTGAGGCAGTGCTATAGGAATTTAATGTTCTCTTTTCAAGCCTTTTTGTTCCTTATTGGATCACTCTTTATCAAGTTAAAGATGTTGGCCTTATGAATTAGGAATAAGAAGTTACTTTCATTTAGAAAGTTGTTTACTTTCTTGCAGTAGCTTCCTTCTGGTAGACTTAGAGTTTTCAGTCTTTTTAGGGATTGGTACTCATTGATTTTGTTGGTAATTTTATCTTGGATTTGCTGCTCTGTGAGCATAAAATTGTTGTAGAATCCAGCTCCACAGGTTTACTAGTTCTCTCAAAATGCAAACACCTCTGATTATGTGTCGCCAATTCTCTTCACACATACCTTCTGCTAACTTGCTGTATTTCAGATAACTTTTTCCTAAAGCAAGGGCACATCCAATTTTACAGTTCATCTTGGTAGTGCTAAGAAAATGTCAAATGGTTAAGTACAAATTAACAGATAAAATTTCAGAAATTTTTCAGATGTTACCTAGTTTCTTTTCTGTAAAGCCAGTAAACCCTCCTGAGCATTTCTCCAGTCATTGGAAGTGGATTTGGAGCAAACCTTTGCAATGGAATGCCTAACAAAACTGTCTACGCAATCTTGCAACCAGCCTCAAGTCTTTAACTGGTTCTAGTATTGTATACTAGCATTTTTTTCCTGAAGCAATTGTCTGAAAAAATAGTTAACAGTACAGTTTATAAATTTATATATATTTATAAACTTACAGTATAAAATATAGCTTACAGTACAGTAGTTTGTTTTGTAACAGCAAGTAAAGCTATTAAAAAATATTTTTTTGCCAAGAAAAAAAAAAAAAAAAAGCATATCATACATAGCATACACGTGTTGTTTTTTATTATAATTAACTACACTTAACAAATTATTTGAAAAAATTCTCTTAACAATTGAAAAATAAACTTTATTGAAATTAAAACTTACTTTCCACATTTTGATTTTCAAAAAAATTAATTTTGGAGACACCCTAATGAACAAGGATAATATTTTGTAAATATAAGCATTTTACTTAATTTTATTTTTCTTCAAGTATTTTTATTTTTCTTATTATTAATTCATGACTTAATTTATTATTATCATATAAGATGGAATAAAAATGGCAAAGAAAAATAAACAATAAGTTTATTTAAATTAATTTTTTTGAAAACATTATCTTATGAAATTAATTTTGTTTAGCCAAAATTATGGTTTTAGTTTCAGTAAAATATTTGCTGAAATATCAGTTTTGTATTGAACTAGTATACTCGAAATTTCAGCGTTGTTTTCTGATTCAGTCAATCACTACTTTATTTATGTTTAGTTATTAGTCTGGTATTATTATTTTCAGTTATATTTTTAATTATGTTTTTAAAAAAACACTAACAAAAATTTGTTTGATTTTTTAATACTTAGACTGGTTTCCTTGTTTCTTTACCTTATGTTATTAAAGCAATAGTTGGTCCATCGGGTGGTGTTATTGCAGATATGCTAATTGTTAAAGGAGTATCAGTAAGAAATGTTCGTCGTATCATATTTTCCACAGGTATTTCACATATCAAAATAAAAATTCATCTTATAAGTTATAATTATTATAAAACAAACAAAAAATATGAAAATGAATTTTTAATTAAAAATTTTTATTTAAATATATAATGTACTAATTATATAAAGTAAAAATATATAAAATAACTATATAATATATATATTCAAGGCTGCACAACAGCAAGTATATTTATTGTTGGTGTGGGTTATGCAAAGAGCAAAGCAGTAGCAATCGGACTCCTTTGTACTGGAGTAGGTATCACCGGTCTCAATGCAACAGGTTATGCTGTCAACATTTTGGATATTGCACCACGATATGCTGGAGTCATTATTGGAATTAGCAATGTATTTGGATCAATGCCTGGTTTTATTTCTCCTATGATTGTTGGCTACATAACTACAAACAATGTATGTTTCCATTTTCACTAAATTTGTGTGCATATATATATATATATATATATATATATATATATATATATATATATATATATATATATATATATATATATATATATTTTAACTAATTTAATTGAGAAACTAATTAAATTTTTAATTTTTTAAAAACCACAAAAACAAATTAAAAGACTAGAATGTTTTTAAAAGCGTAAATTTAAAAAAATTTATACTATATGGTTAAAAGCAGAAGAATAATTAAAGAAAAGATTGCTACCCCATGCCAAACCTTAGTTGATGTAGTCAGCACTCCTTTGTGCAGCAGGTTTTAAGATAATCCATGCATATACTGCCAGTCTCTGGCAGCAGGCTATTTCAGTGTGAAGTCAGAGATGTTATCTAAACACACATTTATATATATTTTTTTATATATAAAGCATACTTTTTCAGAATAAATTTAAACTTAACTTTTTAATCTTTTATGTCAATAAAAAGTTTTACAAAAAGTAAAATAATTATACTTTCATAAAATCTTTTAAAATTTTTTAAATAACAGTTTATCTAGCTCTAGGAACAATTTTAGTTAAGTTTTTGTTATTAGCATAAAATTATTTTATTTGCATTCTAGCACCATTTAAAATAATAGATAACACTTTTTGTTTTTTGTTTGTATTTTTTTGGTTTTGTGATGAATTAGTTAAAAATAACTTTTAAAAAACTAAGTTTTGATATTTGGTACTTCAGCCTAAATTTTAAATTTAATTTAAAAACCTGTTTAATCCTCTCCTTTTAGTCTTCATCTTAATATTATTTTAAAAAAGTATTTTGGCAACTAATATAACAAAAATAATAATTATTAATGTAGTAATTATTATATTAATAATTTATTACTAAATTATTTAATAATTGATATAAATATTTGTACAAAATTAACTTCAGTATAATGAATAATATAGAGTTATATGATTGAAATTTATGCTTGAATGATAAATATTTGAAAACATTGTGCTCAAATTTTAGAAACCGATATTCAAATTTATTTTCAGTAACTTAAAATAGTTTGAGTTTCTAAAACAAAATTAAAATTATAATATAGATAAATTTAAATTGTTAAAAAGATAGATAAATTTAAATTGTTAAAAAGATAGATAAATTTAAATTGTTAAGAAGAAACAATAAAAAAAGAGATGTATATATAAATGCTCAAGTCTTTTATACTGCCTATTTCAGAAAGCAAAGTGTGTATATCAAGCGAGAACAATAAAATGAAGGGTAAAAAAAGAAAATTGAAACATCAAACTTCAAAAAATTGTTTTAAAAGATTGAAACATGTTTTGCTGATTATAAAAATTTGTTCAAATCTGCTAAAGTTCATATAAGTAATATGAATAAAACACTTACATCTGACAACCCAAGAAAGATATATAAGTTATTGCATGCAAGTAATAAAACAGATTCAACAATTTAAAAAAAAAAAAGAAAAGGAAATAAAAAGATTAGAAGATTACTAAAACAAAGTCATTGCAAACTTTAATAAAACAGTTAAACTTTAGTTAGGTAAGCTTGAAAAAAGTGATAATGAAGTTGTACTCCTTCGTGAGGAAAAAAGAATTACATGCAAAAAATTGTATTATATAAACAAAAAATTTAGCATGATAGTAAAGATGAAAAGTTTTTTTCTAATAGTTTAAATAATCCTGAAAATAGTATTGACTCACCTAATATTAGAATAAAGTTATTATACAAAGAAAATAAAGATTTCCTCACACTTTTCTTCTCCTTGATCGCAAAAATCAGGAAACATGTGCGGTTTTTTATTTTGTATGACCACACATGAGTATTTTATTTTAGACAACTTGGTCACAGCCGTTTGGAAGTTTTATTATATTAAGTGTTGCTGAAAAAAGTTTCAAAAACAAAGAAAGCAAAATTAATAAAATAGGAAATAAAATAAACTTAAATAGAAAAAAATAATAGTTTAAATAATTTGTACAAGTATATGTTGTCCCTATAAGAAAACGTCTACATATACTTTTAAATCATGCGTATGTATAACTTTTTGTATTTTATAAGTGTAGTTATTTGATTGTAAGTATACGCATGTTTAGCTTATTTAGATTAGGTGTAAACTTCATACACAGAATGTCTGTGGTTCGATTTATACAATTTCCAATTTTTATATTTTTTTATACCACTGGTTATATTTTAACTTTAAAACCATTTATCTTTTCTTATTTGTATATAAACAATCTTTTTGTTGTATGTTTCTGAATGATACACATCTCATTACATTCAGATTTCTTATACCAGTTAAGTCTTTCAGTGTATTTTCTAAGTAAGGCGCACATACATATACATTCTTTTTAAGCTTCAATGTTTAAATGTTTCATATTACCTTTTTTTCTTTTAAGTCTTTTAGCGGAGACACGTTTATACAAAAATTATTTAAATTGTTAATTTCTATTAAAATTTCTTTTTATTTCCTATTTTGTTAGTTTAGCTTTTTTTGTTTTTGAAACTTAGTTTTTTCCACAATGATTAATACAAAAAAACTTGCAAACAGCTGTGACCAAGTTGTCTAAAATAAAATACTCACATGTGGTCATACAAGATTTATGAGAAGCATTAGCACTTGCTCAGCTTCAAGTTGGAGAAGAAATGATACATACTGTAGAAAGTAATTCAAGCAATTGTCTTCACAATGACAGTACCGCTAAACGCCATAGACATTTTCAAAATTTCCAAGCTACTACCACAAATGGAAGTACTTTATATTTTGGATTATGTTAAATGGCTAGCAGTGATGCAGATATACTATTAATATGTTAATTAAAACATTAAGTGATGACATTTTAGAAACAAAAATGATGTTTACAAGATGATAACAATTAAACAAGAATATGTTTTTATCATTTGTTAATTAAAAATTATATCAATATTATTGTTTTAATTGAAAATACCGTATTAGCCATTAATAACAATCCATTATGTCATCTTAGTATGAATATAAGTTTGAAATTAAATATTTTATAAACTAAAAGTGATTTTTTCCTGAGTTTTTTTTAATTCAAATAAATCAAAGAATCACAATATAAATTTATTATAAAATAATAAAGATTTAAAAACTTAATTTTAAATTTAAAATCAAAAAAATATATATGTAGCCGAAATAAACAAACCACAAAAAAAAATTAACAAGCCTTAATAAATAAATGCTTACAAAACATAAAAAGTCGATATTTTGTTGACAATCCTTTTGCTTTTAAGCATTCAATGATATGTTTCGACAAAGAGTTCACTAAGTTCTGAGTAATTTCTTTTGGAACACTTTTCAGTAATTTTGTTGCTAATTCTTTCAGCTGGTCTAGATCTTTTACTTCAATTTTACCAAGATTTTGGTTTATCTAGACCACAAATTCTCTATGTAGTTGAGATCTGGACTATTGGCTGGCCAATACATGATTTTAATGTTGTTTTCTACAAACAATTACTTCCAAATCTTAGTAGTATGGAACATTATCTTGTTGGAAGATAGTTCCCATCTCTTTTAAGAAAATGTCAATATAAGGCATTAAATAGTTATCCAGTATGTATGTTTCCAGTAATATCTTTGAAAATCGAGCCTTTCATCAAATATTTTGACACCTTCATAGTTCATGCAAGCCCAGATGCCTATACTACCATTATTATGTTTTGTTCTATATGTAGAACAATTTGAACAATTTAATTTTTATGTGGCTTTCTTTTCAGCATTACTTAAATCAAAATCAATATTAATTTCATCTCTGAAAAGAATGTTGTGTTACATGCTCATAGATCAAATTTTATGAGCTAAACATAATTTTTTTCTGGTTTTCTGATGTTTTAATAATAAACGTGGTTTTTTGCAAGCAGCTTGCCACATGTAGTTGTGTTTTTGTAGTACTCTTCTAACTGTTTGAGCACTAGCATCAACACCATAGCAACAACACCAGAAACTTTTTGTCCTTTTCAATTAAGATCAGTAGATGATAAACTTTTTTTTTCATTATGCAAATGACCAAACGTTTGTTTGTTTAATTGAAGTGCTGAGTCTCCCAGGACATTGAAGATTTTGAATTGTATTGTATCTTTATCAGCTGATTATTCTGCTAAAAGTGGCATGTATTGTATTGAAATATTTTGCAGTTTCTCTCATTCGAATGTTTTGTTCATTCATTATTATGATTTTTATTTTGTTATATTATCAACAATTTTTACAGTCAATTTGATTGTTTGTTGCTGAAATATTGTAGATAATTAGATACTCATTTTTCTGTTTTATTTTAATCAAATTTTACGAATATTTATAACTATTTAAATAAAAATTCTCAAATACTTTTAAATAGTTTGCAAATTAGTACAAAGTTTTAATTAAAGACAAATGAAACTTTGAAAGAAGTTCGAAGCAATATAGTGGATTGTTATTTTAGATTATGAGATATATGTCAAAAAAATGCAATATAAGTAGCTCATCAAATAATATTATTATGAACATCTAAATTTGAAAGAAAATAGAATATTTATAAATATACATTTTTTATATTTAAGAAAAGTGAAACAATCATTGATTTAATATCAATCAAAGTCCAATTATATTTAAAAAAAAAATGCTGGATTGTTAGTTATGCCAATATTGTAAATAACTTGACTGAACTATTCTGCTAACAGAATAATTGTCTGAAATTTATAATGCGTACTATTGAATTGAAAATAAAAGAGTTATTTAATTCAGTTGATGAAAAACCTGTGCAGTACTTCATAATAAAGAAGTATTGCTGCCTTATTATTGCAAATAATATTAAATTTGTTTCATTAAATTTCCAAGTAAAGTTAATGGAATTAATTTAAAATAATTTATTGCCTTTTAATTGCCTATTTTAATGTAACGCAGTCATTGATTTCTTATTGTTTTTTTTTTTATATAAACAGTTTCTTAAAATAAATCACATTGATAAATTGTTTAACCATATTTTAGCTCTTCATTTTAATTTGTTGATATCTAGGGAGCTGTAATAACTACTTCATTTTGATTTTTTGATATCTAGGGAGCTGTAATAGGTACTTCATTTTAACTTTTAGATATCTAGCTGTAATATCCTAATAGAGGGAGCTGTAATAGCCTAATAGAGGGAGCTGTAATAGCCTAATAGAGGGAGCTATAGCCTAAGGAAAATAAAGAATAAATATCTTAGATCACTTTATCTTATCTTAAGATAAGGTGATTTAAATATATATCACAAAGTGATATAATTAGATCATCTTATCTTATCTTATAGACAAAGTGATATATTTACATCACCTTATCTTATCTTATAGATTAATAAATATGATATATATATAGATCATATATAGATGTCCGAGATTTGATACCAGCTGTGGCCACATTTGTAACATTGATAAGGAAGAAGGCGTCAACTTTCTTGTGCACAAAATATAATAAGAAGTTAATAAAAAGTTATGTATTCAGATTCAATAGATATATATTTTTGTCTGCACAAACCAAAACTAAAGCTTTAATTAAATCAATTATTGCTCCACATTTTTATAAAAACACATTTAGAAAGTAAAGCATAAACAAATCTTAAAGCGAAGTAGAAAGTAAAACATAAACAAATCTTCAAGCGAAGTAGAAAATAAAACATAAACAAATCTTCAAGCGAAGTAGAAAGTAAAACATAAACAAATCTTCAAGCGAAATCTCTGTATTTTCAAATTCTGTTCAGCGTTCTGGGGCTTTCCAATAGGGCGATTTTGGCGTCAATTTTAATATTAGAGATGCACTATTCAGTTATTTTTTAAATATTATATATATATATATAGATCACTTTATCTTATCTTATAGAATAATAAAAATGATATATATAGATCACCTTATCTTATAAAGTAATAAAAATTGATTATTATAGAGATGCATCATTAATTTTTTATTTTTCAAATTTTATTGTTTAAGGGCTGATTGATCTGTTTGTTTTTGGCACAAGTTTTATATATTTAAATTATTAATAGTCAAACGCTTATGCTTATATATTGTTAAATTTGCATAGATCCACTGAAGAACTGAGAAAATCACAACAAAATTGTACATATATAGTTTAAAATTAAGAACAATTTTATTGATTTTATTGAAGTTTTTGTATAATGAAAATTTGATGCGTTTCTTAAGCAAAATGTGATGTTGAATTCAAATCTGGAAGAATTTTTGGCATGCGACAGTGATTTCTTTTTTTTTTAAATGACTGCAAAAAATTGGTGAAAAAATATTTTTCTTCGAAAATATGCGTGTGATATATTATTCTATATGTCTTCTTGGGCGCTGGGACCGTATATTACAAAAATTTGCACTTTAAATAGCGTTTTAGGTCAGAAACATGTGTTTCTGTCCCAAAGTATTGCAGAAATAAATGAGAAATGTTTAAAACTTAATAAATAATTGCGAAGTTAGATGTGCAACTTGAATAGTTACAAAGGTAGTGTGCACATACTTGACCACTAAAGGGCCTATGTGAACTGCAGCATGTTCATTTTGCTATAAAAACGCATTGTTTTAGTGTTGACTTCTTATTTGAGGTCTCACTGATCCACCATGCCAAAAAACATGGATAGTTCAGTCAAAAATAAAAGCGATACTATAACTCTCAAAATTGTGGGGTAGTGTACTAAGAAGAACTGACGTTCATTGGTAAATCCAAGTTGAAAAGTGGTGTGCATTTAATTGGATGGATGAAACACCTGTGTTCAGTGAGACCCGGTTCTAAAATTTTCGCAGGAAAGTGTCGCAGAAACTATCTGACAACTGGATATCGAAGAATGTCTATCCGCTTTGTAAACAAAACATAACCAAGATGATAAGAGGCGAATACCAAACTTTCATGATTTTGGTTAAACAACATACAAAGGCTGGATGGATCTTCAAAATATTGAGCATTGTTGATTCAGAGGTTTTGTTTCTAAACACTTTGGGCATATTACTGAAATAGTGAAAAAGTGAACCAGGAGACAATCAATCCTAGACTTTTTTGAAGTGACTGTGGACAAAAACTCAAACAAACTTGTACTAGCCATATCAGTTTATATACAGAACAGTTGGTTCATTCTCTGTTCAGAAGTGTATGATGAAATAGGCGAGATTGTTATTTTTCCTACAATGGAATAACTTTGAATTGACAAGAGAAGAACAGACAAACTAAGAACTAGTAAA
Source organism: Hydra vulgaris (assembly GCF_022113875.1). Taxonomy (NCBI): domain Eukaryota; kingdom Metazoa; phylum Cnidaria; class Hydrozoa; order Anthoathecata; family Hydridae; genus Hydra; species Hydra vulgaris. Next base: position 18,466,449 of record NC_061158.1, on the reverse strand, counting down.
TATGATTCAAGCTGGAATGGTGTGATGGAGTTTTTCAAAGGAAAATTATTACAACTGAAAGAAGCTAGAAATAATGCTAACAGTCATCAATCCAGACTCTAACGACATACAGAAAGATTTTGAAAGAGAGAGAATAGATGGCAAAATCGAGCACATGTCACTGACAAGTTTTGGATCTGAGTCAGAGTTGGCAAAGCAGGACAGTCACATAAAAATATGTGGTGGAGCTACATCAATACGGACAATTTCTAGAAAGAATGTTGTGACAAGCAATGCCTACTTGCTAAATTCAGAATTTTTAGAAATACTTGGAAGCGAGGAAAAGAAATGTTGGAAATGGGCAAGGACCTCCTGCAAAGTAGGACAAATCAGGAAGCTAGAAGCTAATTTCTTAGCTCCTCAACTAGTGGTGATTAAACGTCAAAAAAAAAAAGTAAAAAAACACTTCTTGAAAAGTGCAAAGAACACATCGGCCCTATAACTCCAAAAACTGTCAATATTTTGGACTGGTTCAATAAGAGACAGCTAATCAATACCTATTTCTGACAATAGCGCATGAAATCAAACAACGACGACGAATAAAACTTGATTCTGGAATATTCAAAATGGTGAATTTTACAATTGACAAACTAATATGTTCCATTCGTAATGCAATAAAACCAAATGAACTCTCGAACAACATTGATACACTACACAGTTCTGTGAACAGTGATGATGTGTAAACAGGGCCGGCGCGAGTATGTGTCACGTGAGGGGGGGCCATTACAACTTTTGCCGACTTAAAAAAAAAAGGTCCTCGTTTTCTAAAATTTGCCGACTGTCATGACGACATTTGCCGACTGTCTAGATTATCGACTAACCTATATCAAAAGGGTCCAATTAGCCGACTAAGGATCCAATTTGCCGACTAAAAATTGTTACTGGGGGGGGGGGGGTGTCACACACCCCCGCACCCCCTATCGCGCTGGCCTTGTGTGTAAATGTTTGTTTATATGATTGATGATATAGATTACTAAAGTGGTCCGATGATTAAATATGGCTTTATGATAATTACAATATCAGGCTGGTGATACTTTGTATGCATGAATAGACTATAGAGTTGAATTCAGCAACCACGAAATCCTATAAAAAGAGATATTGGAGGTCGTGGTTGTGGCTTCAGTACATGAAGTTTGAGGCTATGACTATTTTTGGCCGCCATCTTGAAATAAATTCACTTTTTTAGCCTAAATCGTCATACTAGCTGCAATTTCTTTCCAGAATCGAATTCTGCGTCAAATATCGCCTCAAAAAAACACCCGTTAACTTTAACTTTTTTTAAAAAAGTTTATTATTTGCTACCCTAATGTTATGCTTAATGTTACATACAGTATATAGATCATGAATCCACAAAATAATAATTAGTAATTAATACACAATAATAATTACTTGAACAATTTCAGAATGATAAAAAAAACTTTTTTATCCAAAAAAAATTTATTTCATTCAATTTGCCTAAAACTATATTTAAGTTTTTCAATAAACGTTTTCATATTTTTGAAAACGTTTATTGAAAATTTTAAAGTTGTTGGAATTCTATAAAAAGTCAAAATTTAAAGTAAAAACTTTAGGAGAAAAAAAAACTTTCTTTATTTTTATTGTTTTTGATATACAAAATGTTTTATTTTGTGGCGAAATTGAGGATCGATCTTAAGGTTTTAGTTTTTTTCTTCCAATAGTTTTTGTTCTCCCTTTAGACTGCTGCAGAATGGCAAACAGTTTTTTGGATAACTGCTTTTATTTATGGATTCGGAGTCGTGTTTTTTGCGCTTTCAGTATCTGGCGATAAACAGCCTTGGAATGATCAACCTCAAAAAGTCTGTTCTCCACCATTGCAAAAGGTGCAAAAATATGAAGCGGAAGGAAAGCATGGTGATTTTGGTGACGTTAAGAAAGAATGACTTCATTCTGCTAAAAATAACTTTTTTGAAGGAAAAACAAATCCGTGTACAATATATTTTGGAAAATATTAGAAATAATATAGTTAATTTTTCGAAGAATTTTATGTATTCTTCGAAGAATTAATTTTATTCTTTGATGAATATATAGTATTCTTAAAAGAATTTTTTGTATTCTTTGAAGAATTTTTTGTATTCTTCGAAGATTAATTGTATCCTTTGAAGAAAATAATTCTTCTTTGAAATTTTCTTCGACGAATACCTCATTTTTCTTTTATTCTTCAAAGAATTTGAACCATGTCAATAATAGTTTAAAACATGTTTTAAATGTTTAATTGTATAAATTATTTTGTATTAATAAAGATATTTATTTTAAGTAAAAATTATCGTTAGTAAAGTTTCATTTTTTATTTAATTTTTTTAAATTTAACAAATAAAGTTAATAATATAAAAGTTATTTGAATAAATACTTAAAAAAACAAAATAAAAATATACAATAATTTAGACTGGTTTATGTAAAAGGTAAAATTGCAGCTATTAATTAAATTGCAGTTGTAAGGTAAAAAGTAAGTTTGTTAAAAGTTAGTAAGCTTAAGTTATGAGTTTTTGCTTAAGTAAAAATTAAAAAGTACGTTTATATTCAGGTGGTGAATTATTGAACTTAAATTTATTAATTATTTATTAACCGAATTTAACTGAAAGACGCATTTAAGCCGTATATGTAAACCGAATTTAACTGAAAGACGAATTTGGATTTTAAAAACATATTTAATTAAAAAAGAATTTTTTTTGTTGTTGTTGCTTTAAATGTTCCGAGAAGATCTAACGGTTTTTCCACGGAGTAAACCAGAAAAGTATTAAACTAGAAAGTTCAAACCTTTTTCCTTACCGATGGTGTGAAATATGTCTAGAGCTTGCTTCGAACCCTAGGTTTATTGTTTCTAAAGCAAGCGCTCCAACCACTGCGCAGAGGTTGCTGTATAATCATTTTTTATAAACTAAAGTTATTATTTTTTAGCTTATAATTATCCATAATTTAAAACTTAATATAGAACAAGTGAAGCCAAGTATATTTTAATTTATTAAAAAAGTATACGCTTACAAAAAATAATTTTCGTCAAAATAAAAAATCTTAAAATTCAGTGATAATGAAAATTTAAGTTATGGAATATTTACAAATCTTAATGTTTTTGAACGAACATGAACGATTTTTTATTTTTACCCAACTCATGTTTCCAAAGTTGTAGGCCACTTAAGTCAAGGAAACTACTTCTTATATTGGTTACAACCCTCTCTTAACTCTGAAAGAGGGTTGTAACCAATAGAAACAGGTTGATTTACATAAAACATATAATATATTTTATAATTCTTCTTTATAAATTGAAAAAAACTTTATAGATTTCGAATTTTATCTGAAAGTTTAATTAAATTTTGAAATACTTACCGAAGTTTACTAAAAGCCGAATTTCAACTTCGGCGCCGAAGTCGAAACCGAAGTCAATTTCGCCTTTCAGTAAACTTCGTAATACAAATTTTAACGAATATTCGCCCGTCCTTAGTTGAAACAAGTTTAAAAGCTTTGAGTATTTTCCAGATTAGGTATTTTAAATGTTTTTCAAATGAGATATAATAATAGATAAAGTAAAAGGGCAGTCAAAATAATTTATTTATTTTTAGTAATAGTATATAATACTATTATTAAAAATATATTTAGTAATAGTATATAATACTATTACTAAAAGTAGTAAAAATAGGTCAAATTTTACAATTAAACAAATTGGGTAAAAATGGGTCAAAATGCGTTTTTTTTTTATTTCGAATAATTTTAAATAAGTTGAAAATAAAATTTATAGTAAATAAAAAGATGTTAAATCTGTATTTGAAATTAGCCGTCGTGTCGTGTGTCGTGTCATGTGAACTTCTTTTACGTATGTCAGTTTCGATTCCAGATTTAATTAAGACTTCAGCAAAAGTTCTTTTAGTTTCTTATTATGACACCTAAGGTCCATCAGCAACGTTTTTTCTTATCTCCTCTCGTGAGAGACAGTACAGAAAAAAATTTAAGTTTTTTTATTTCGTAGACTGCCTAAAAACGCTTTTTTTATTAAACACAGATAAAGAGCTATGCAAGTTGTTTACGCATCATGAAAACCATCCAATCAAATCAAAATTTTCATGCAAAGTTTTTTATTTTTTTTAAATTTATATAATTTTTTCATTGGAAAGTTAATTTAACTTGCTATAAATTGATTAAGGTAAAAGTATATATTTTAATTTTTTGAGAAGATATCGCCTTACGTTTACCTACCCAGTTACTCAACCTGCCCCAACTTACCCAGTTGGGGCAGGTTGAGCAATTGCGTGGGGAAAGTTGAGCAATTAAAGAATAAATAAATATGCATGATATGGAATTTGGATAAGTCATCAATAAAATTATCGTAAACAGTAAGCGTATCTATTATTTTAAACTTTTTTATATACTTTAATGACGTAAGTAAGAAAAGATAGCAATTTAAATAGTGAGGAAGTATCATAAAATAAAAAAATAATATTTTAAACAAACTATCTTGAACCATCTCGATTTAATAGTTACTAATTTTAGAATATAAGTATAATGTACCGCAAAATTCTTTCTTATCAAATTTGTTTTTTTGTAATCGATATTTAGTTTTATCTTTTTTTATTACCATTGTGTTACCATTCCATTACCCTAACTTTCATCCATCAGATCATGACAAAACTCATGCGGTGCGTAGTTTTGAACAGCGTAAAGTAGACACGCAGCCTGTTCTCGCTTAGCTCCATTACGTTCGTCTGAATATTCTGTAACAGGCCAAGACGTTAATTTTCAACTGCTTTTATGATGGAATACCTGGCATTAATAGTTGTCTTGTTGCTAATAAAGTTGTTGCCTACTAGCAAGCTGTAAAGGAGATTGATACCAGCGTACAACCACTTACAATCTAGTTTTTTAACTATGAACGCTTGTCTCAATTTTTCAAGTTGGGAGTCCAATATCTATCAGCGCCTAAATGATAAATGCGCCTTAGCGGATATGCTTCACATAAAATAATTTAGTTCTGCATGTGATGATGGCATTCAATGCTAGAAATATTGATCAAGCAACTGATTCATTTTCAGTGAACTCTCCAATTCTTTGTCGGTTCGACTAACAGCACTATTGCACCTTCTAACATCGTGCACAATTCTGTCCGCTTTCTCCATGCTATTTTTCTAACACGACTACTTCTGCCTTTTACTCTAACATATCTTCGTTCTTCCCAAACTCACCTTATTCTTAGTCCGTAGAGCGGGTTATAACACACCTTTTGGAGCCAAAACAAGTCTCTGCGGACCGAGGTAATGTGGCCTCCACAAGGCAATAAGCTGGCGGAGGATAAACCACAAAACCTTTTCGGATTTAGATTCAGCATTATTGATTTAGCATAAAAACATCAAAATTTTAATTTTGGCTGAAAATCAAGTTTTTCAGACCACTGTGTATCGGTCTGAAATATTTGTATTAATTTGATTTCCTATGAGTGTTTATATATGTAGTATAGTATTTTTCCCATGATCCTTTTCCATGTTCATTCCGAACCTTAATTATACAGTTTTAAACCCACTGCATTTAGATTGCCTAAAGTTTATTTGTTAAGTTGACTTTTCTAATCCTATCATTTTCAATTTTTGTTGTTTTATTTCTTTATTTAACCTACACAGGTTTCTTACCTTAAAAAAAACTTTTTTTTTTTCCATTTTTATTAAAAGTCTTTTAGGTAGTGGAACAATAAATTTAGCCTAGCCATATGCTTTGACATTTGGCTAAGTTTACTTTAGCCCCGGTAGCTTTTTGTTAAGTTTCAAATCAAAGCAGACTTTTTTTAATAGAATCATCTCCTGTTAGTATCGTCCGCGCCTTGTTGAATTTTTTTCCTTCAATTATAATTCCCTTAGTTTCTCTATTATGATTATTTCTCTAAAATTTGAGTTTGCTAAGTTTACTTAGGTTAACAATTTTCGTTAAAAAAAACTAAGTAACATTTAATATTATCGCAATGGTTCCGTTATTTTTAAATATATTTACACTATACATATTTCGTTGTTTTTAGGCATCAAGAAAGAAGTTTACTTTCCGGCAAGTTTATACAAATGGTTTTCTTCGAGATTTCATTTCCATCGGGTATAAAATGTTTGTTGGACATCCTATAAACATTTTACGTACTTTTGACGTCTATAATATGTTGTATAGATAGTCTTACGGACCGCTTGGTTGAAACAAAATAATTTTTGACAATTCAAAGTCAAAGCCTTTGGCAAACTCATGTTCAATTAAAATTAATGCCAATTCAAAAACACATTCTTTTGTCATTTTTGATCACAGATAAATTTTGATAATATTTAGTCGACTAAAACTTCTCTATGTAAAAGGAAGAGTCAAGTCGATTTTGCCGAGTATAGACAAGTTAGGAAAATATGTTGTCATCTATTTCTCAATTAAAAATGATTGAACGTCTCTTATTTGTAGTTCAGTTGATGAAATTAGTTCAAATGATGAAATTAGTATATTAAAAAAGTCTCTCATTTGTAGTTCATTTCTCATTTGTATTATTTCTCATTTGTATCATTTCTCATCATTTGTATCATCATTTGTATCATCAATTTTTTATCATCATTTGTATCATCAATTTGTATCATCAATTTTTATCATCATTTGTATCATCATTTGTATCATCAATTTGTATCATCATTGTATCATTTGTATCATTATTTGTATCATCATTTGTATCATTTCTCATCATTTGTATCATCATTTGTATCATTTCTCATCATTTGTATCATCATTTGTATAATTTCTCATCATTTGTATCATTTCTCATCATTTGTATCATTTCTCATTTGTAGTTCGTCTCTAATTTGTAGTTCAGTTGATGAAATTAATTCAAATGATGAAATTAGTATATTAAAAAAGAAGACTATAGATTTGGAAAATAGATCACGTCGTAACAATCTAAGAATTGACGGAGTATCCGAATCTAACTCTGAAACATGGAATGACTGTGTTAGCATAGTAAAAAATATCTTTAAAAACCAATTGGGAATTGCAGAGCACATAGTAGTTGAGAAAGCCCATCGAGTAGGACAAGTAAAAGAAGACAAGCCGCGAACGATAATTCTCAAACTTTTAAATATTCACGAAAAAAGCAAAATATTATCTTTAGCAAAAAAACTTAAGGGCAGTGGAGTATTCATAAATGAAGAATACGCAAATGAAACCTTAGAAAAACGAAAAAAGCTTTGGGAAGAAATAATAAGACACCGAAAAAAAGGTAAATTTGCAATTATCAAATATGATAAAATTTTTGTACGAGAGTTTCGGAAATAAATTAAATGCTTAACCTCAATTTTATAAAAATAAACTCTTAATCATGCGCAATGGCTTACAAAACAATTGACTTTGAAACAAAACAATTAAATTTTTTTGAAACTGAGAACAACATTTTACTTAACGACTTTTATGACACAGATAAACAGGTTTTTAAAGAATTAGATTTTAATTTGCAATACTATGACACTGAAACTTTTAAAACGCTATTAAAAACATATATAAAAAATTTCACGGTGATACACATCAATATTAGAAGTTTAAGTTTAAATATAGACAAACTAAAACACTTTCTTTTAGAATCCAATTTTTTATTTAACATGATTTGTCTCACAGAATCATGGTGTGATGATGAGTCAGCTCAAAAAAATTCAAATTTTCAGATTCCTAATTATAAAATAATTTCATCTGAGAGAAAAATACTCAAAAGGGGAGGCGGAATTTTAGTTTACATTTGTAATGACCACGATATCAAAATTAGAAAAGACCTCTCGATCTCTAATTCAGACAGTGAGGTCCTAACAATTGAGATAATAATTAAAAATGCAAAAAACGTTGTAGTTTCTACTTGTTATAGACCACCCGACGGCGTTGTTATTCAGTTTTCAAATTATATGCAACAAATTTTAATCAAAAGCAATAATGAACAAAAAAGATTATTCTGCATCGGTGACATCAACATAGATAGTTTAAAGTAGAATGAACACCCTAATACTAAAATCTTTTTTGACAATATATTTCAACACGGCATAATCCTAATCATTAACAAACCAACTCGTGTTACAACAACTTCCATTAGTGCTATAGATAATATTCTATCTAACTCTTTTCTAGATAAGTCTATTAAAACAGGAATAATTAAAACTGATATTTCGGATCATTTTCCTATTTTCTTTTCTTTTGCTGAACATGCAACCATAAATGATAATTCTAAAATCAAAGTCTTGAAACGAAAAATGAATGAACATTTTATGCTTAAATTTAAAGAATCTTTATCAACTATAAATTGGATAAATGTATACCAAGAATGTAACCTTGGACACACAAATTCCGCTTATAATCTATTTCTCGACATCTTTCTTGAATATTATAACAAACGTTTTCCAATACATGAAATAGAAGTGAAAACAAAATATTTAAAATGTCCTTGGATTACACGCGGAATAAGAAAATCTTCAAAAAAAAAGCAAAAGTTATACATCAAATATTTAAAAAACAGAAACGAAGCTAATCTTAATGCCTATAAAAAATATAAAAATCTGTTTGAAAAAATAAAAAATAAATCTAAAAAAATTTTATTATTCTCAACAATTAAAAAATAATAATGGTAACATAAAGAAAACGTTGGAAGTTATGAAAGAAATCATTGGTAAAAAAAAATAGTATCTGACATTTTACCCTCCAGAATAAAGGAAAACGATATTGCATTCAAAAACAAAAAAGATATATCAGAAATATTTAATCATTTTTTTGTAAACACTGGTCTAAACCTGGCATCAAAAATCAAAGGCTCAGAAACATCGTTTCAAAATTATTTTAGCGATTTTGAAAGTTCATTGCCAGATAGTAATTTAACTTTTGATGAACTAGAAACAGCAATCAAATCAATTAAAAAGAATAAGGCCCCAGGTATTGATGACATCTCTGGCAATGTTGTGCTTTATATTTTTTCTGTAATAAGAAAGCCAATTTTTAATATCTTCAGCTCTTCAATCAAAAACGGAATTGTCCCAGACAAATTAAAAATAGCAAAAATTGTACCTATATTTAAAGGTGGAGATACATCTGCAATTAGCAATTATAGACCAATCTCAATTCTTCCTATATTTTCTAAACTCCTTGAAAGAATAATTTACAACAGACTGTATAAATATTTAATAGAACACAAAATCTTAAGTGAAAACCAATACAGGTTTCAAACGCAACATTCAACAGAACATGCTATCCTAGATCTCATTAATAACATTACAACTTTCTTTATTGATAGAAAATTTGTATTAGGAGTCTTTATTGATTTACAAAGGCGTTTGACACAGTAGACCACACAATACTACTAAGAAAAATGGAAAAATATGGCATAAAAAATCAAACTATAAAATGGTTCGCCAACTACCTAGACAACAGACAACAATGTGTTACCATAGATCACTATAACAACTCGAAACAACTAAAAATCAAATGTGGGGTTCCTTAAGGATCTATTCTAGCCCCTCTTCTATTTTTAATTTATGCCAACGACCTCCCTAAAGTCTCATCTAAGTTAGATTGCATAATTTTTGCAGACGACACTAGTCTGTTTTATTCTTCTAGCTCAATCAGTGACCTCTTTATAACCGCAAACTTAGAACTTATTAAACTTAACACATGGTTTAGAGCTAACAAAATTTTTCTTTTATACACAGCTATCTATCATATGCCAATATAGCATGGGCAAGTACCCATAAAACTAAATTAAGTTCACTCTATAGACGACAGAAACTCGCCTCAAGAATTATTTTTTATAAAAACAAACTTACTTACGCAAACCCATTACTAAAACAGAAGAATGCTTTAAACATTTACCAAATTAATATATATCAAAATATTTTGTTTATGTTCAAACATAAAATGGGAATTATTCCAAGCCGATTCATGAATAACTTTTTTAAAACTAATATAAACAAATTTAGCATTAGAGCAACTGGAAACTATATAGTACCCCTTAAAAAAAGAAAACTGTCTCAATTCCCAATAGCATATCGTGGTCCTTACTTGTATAACAAATTAATACCAAAAAATTCCTTAATATCTCTCCTGAAAAATATAAATTCATTAAAATCTTATCTTAAAAAACTTGCCTTAAATACAAGCAGTTATATGGAAATTTTCTAATAACTTATGAGAAATTAAAATATCAAAATCATGTATAAAAAAAAAAAAAAAAAAAAAAAAAAAAGTATGAATATACATATATACATACTAGCTTATGTTATGCTCCTTCCTAAAAACACGACTAACTATATTGGAAAATGTAATAAGTAATGAATAAAATATTTATGAGTATCTCATGAAATTGTTTAATAAAAGGGTTCTCGATGAAAAGACTTTACACAGTTTTCTGCGAGTTTCCCTTGACTACATAACTAAAGGTTTAATTTTTCTTTTTTCAAGACTTTTTTTGTCTTTTCAAAATATAAACTGAAAAACTATTTTACATTATTTTATTACTTTGTACATCAAATATATCTTAGTATTATTTCAGTTATTTTCAAAGCATTTTGACTGTATTTGTAATAAAAGTATATATTGTTAAAACTATTTGTAATAAAAGTATGTATTGTTAAAGCTATGTAGTTGTAAAAAATATATGGAAAAAAAAAAAAAAGTTGTCATTATTGGAAATATTTATGCTTACACATTTTTGAAAGTAGGGCGGTGCGAATAGATATCGAATAATAGTGAGAAATTTTTTTTTGTTTTAACCTTTTTGCAGAAAATATTTTTAACAAATAAAAAGAAATTTAAATTGCTTCACTATGTTAAAATCAGTTATATTAGAATTTTTTGTTTTTCTCCCTTAAAAAAAAATCCGTTTACCATTTGAAAAGTCATTGCAGTTTTATGAATACCAGTCACTTGACAGTCACAGTAGTATTAATACTGTGTGTATTATGATTATATAGATATTTTTTTGAAACAAAATGTCTCCTTTTTGTTTTCTGCCATATATGCGGGCAAACTTGTTTTGCAGGTATGTTAACTAATTGTTTGTTGTTGCCTAGATTTCTATTTCTGTTTAAAATAAACGCAGAATTTTGTAACGAGAATCTTTTTTTTTTTTTTTTGGGGGGGGGGGGTGCTAGTTGACCCGCTTAGTAATTATAGCTTTTAACATTTTAACTAATAACTTGTTAAAATGCTAAAAGCAATCTTACGACTAATTAACTTAAGAAAGACTCTTCCATTTTTCTACGGGAACGAGAAAAGGAAAAAGAAAAAGAACGGGAAAGAGAAGGAAAAAATTATTACGCTAGCATACGTAGTTTTCTTCCGACAAATTAAAACTTATACAACGCATTCTCACGTGATTAACCTCTCCCGTTACCGTAGAAAAACAAATGACCTTGAGCTAATAGTCATAAGGTTGTTGTTAGCATTTTGACTAATTATTAGTTAAAACGCTTAAAATAACCTTATGAGTTGTTAACTTAGTTTTGAATCGCATGAAGACAAGTAAAACCAAAGACATATTATCAAATGGACATTTAACTGATTGTTTAAAAGCCAAGATATGCGCGCTATTAATTGTTATAAATAACAATTGCAAAACAATAGGAAACATTTTCGTCACGTGGAAATATTTTTATATGATTACATATCATATATACATGCATACAAATGACATATAGTATATATAGATTCATGAAAATGACATGTAATATTGACAAATAAAAATGAAGACTGTCTTATTTAAATATAATATAGAAAAAAAACTTTATTATGCAAAGTATTGTGGTTTTAGTATTTTTTTAAAAATATTCTATATATTCCATCACCCTTGAATAGCTCCTGCATAACTATATAACAAAATTTATAAGTTTATTCTAAAACTCTACTTATGAAAAAAGTTCATTTACCAAAAAATATCAAAACAAGGTTGTGAGATAAAAAACAATTTGATTAACGTCAAAAATAAGAAGTTTAAATTTGTAAGAGATTAGTAAAATCTTAATGTAGGGAGTTATGGTTGCCAACAATCTCTAGTTCAATTTATTAATGATCTATGATATAACCTAAAACACGTAGAAAATTCTATTTATTTTACAATATTCATAATAGTATATCACATATTTCATTTTTGGAAAAATATTTTTGACGTCAAAGTGTTTTTACAAATAAGTTATTATTAAACGAAGCATGCTTATCAATTGAAATATTTATATGAGATATTTTTAATTACATAAAATGCATTTATATTTCTCAAAATTATGTGTTTTACGGGTGTTAAAAAGTTTACTGAAACAAGTAAGCAAAGCAAAAATGTCGGTTAAATGTCGGTTTATTTTGTAGAATTATAATTTTATAAAATTACTAACTCGCATGGAATTTCAGTAATGGTGGAACCTTTGATCTTTAACTCTGCGTTAAATGTCTATCTATTTATACGTCCTTGGTAAAACAAAGATATGGGTTAATCTCTCTGCAATCGCAAAAGTTGTTACTTACACCTTCCTTCCTCACTCTTCTAATTTACTTTTGTTTACGCAGCGGGTGTAGTTACGTCACTTACAAACTTAAAACCTGCGCCCCCCCTCTTTCTGAATATATATATATATATATATATATATATATATATATATATATATATATATATATATATATATATATATATATATATATATATATATATATATATATATATATATATATATATATATATATATATATATATATATATATATATATATATATATATAGTGCTCGAAATGAGGCGGGTTGAGGCGGGATGCCATCCCGTCACCTTTTTATAAATCTCTATGTATAACAATGGTTAGACAGGATGGTATTTTTAATTTACCGAATACTAGAGGTGTACCGGATATTTTTGCTGGATATGCCGGATATTGAACTTTTCTAAAGTTCTATAAGCGTTTACAAAGAAAAAACAAGTCTTGCCATTCTACATTAATAGTGTTCAAGATTTTAAAAAATAAAATCAATAAAAAACTAGTATATCACAGGTATATGCGTCAATAATGTATAAGGAAAAATCGTTTTTATAGCCAAATTTTTGTTTTTTTTACTTACTATTTTCTATGCTTCGTCAGCACATAACCCATTTCATACAGTTTTCTTTTTGATTTTATGAGGTAAGATCTTGAATACTATTTATTGTAGACTGGCAAGACTTGTTTTTTCTTCACAAACACTTATAGGACTTTAGAAAAGTTCAAAATTCCGGCAGAAATATCCGGTACACCTCTACCGAATACCATCCCGTTACTTTTTTTTCTCCACTTCGAGCACTATATATATATATATATATATATATATATATATATATATATATACATATATATATTACCCATACTTAATTAGTATTGAGTGACAAATGATTCAAAGTAACAGTTTAGATGTCTAAAAAAATTTTATGTTAAAATGAAAAGTTGAAAACTTTATTAAAGAATTTCTTTATAAACTATATTGCAGTTAAATGTATTTGATTATTTGTAGGTTAATTTTTAAGAATATTAAAAAAGCTTAACCCTTAATGTGTACGTTTACTAAATTGATAATATTTAATTTTAAAATGTTAAACTCAAAGTTTTTTTAATCTGTGAGCAAAAGAATAATGAGCCAAATTAATTTTTTTTCAAAATTGACTTATTATTCGGGGTACCACCTTAACATTTATAATATTGTCAATACTGTAAACCTTTTGTTGACGTTTAATAAACATACAAACTAATAGGTTTGAAATGTACACATTAAGTCGCTTAATGTATAAGTTTAATAAACATTTATTAAGTTGGTTGCTAAACATTTCATCCTTTTTTTGATAAACTTCGACATAATATTTTACCAATTTTGGACAAATCTGAGTTTATTAGGTAGTTTGATTAGGATGCGATAGTTTTAATTAGACTTGCCTTTTCCACGATTAGCATTATCTTGAAATTCTTATTATATTTAATCGTACAATTTACAAATCATCAACTTAATTATTTTTTAAGTGTTTGTATTTTTTTTTTTTAGTAATTTTTTGGATGATTCTTTCGCCCCCTGAGATTCATTAGAAGCGTGAAGTTTTTCTAAAAACCCACACAATGACTCTTAAATGAGCTTGAAAATGGAAATTTAAGGAAGTTTTCATTACTTTCATGTTATTTTTTTAATCCAGTCAACTTTTATTACCTCGAACTGTTTCAATTGGTCCCTTGAAATTGTTTAATTAAAATATTATTAACACTTGATATTAATATTTATATACTATTAAACAACAAAAAGTAATAATATAGAAAGTGACAAAAAAAATAAAAATAAAAAGAAGAACAATAATGTTAAAAAAAAGCAAGAGTAATAACACAAAAAAGGGGAAAAGGGGAAAAGCTGAAATGAGATATAAGGAATGAATGAGATAACACACGTTTAACAATCAGAAGGGTAAAAAAATAAATAATTAAGAAAACAAAAGGGCATATTTAAATACTATAATTAGACAAAAAATGAGAAATCACTTGAATAATAGCAACAATAATAAAAATAATTAACAACAACACCACAAAAAAAATACAAACAATATAAACACTACTCAAATGTACACATCAATAAAAACGATGCACAAAATTACACGACAGTATAAACAAAACATAGAAATACACAACAAATATAAAAAATTAACAAAAATATAAGACATTATTAAGCAGCGGTGATGCGATGAGGCATACGCTTTTTGCAAAAACTTTTAAAACTTAACAAAAGTCAAGGTTTAAAAAAGCGTACGTTTTTTAAAACCTTGTTATAAACAATACACAAAAATACATGGCAATATAAACAATGCAAACAACATAAATTAGTAAAACTGAAAAATTGTTTTTTTTGTTTTCTTTTAATAAAGAGATTTCAAAATACAAAACGTAACTCTTTTCTTTGAAATATTTTCACACTTTAATTAGTATACTTATGTTTAATGTAAATTTATTATTCTTTAATGTAATACTTTACCATTGAATAAGTAAAAATTGCTTTAACTAGACCTAATATCTCATTTCAGCCAATGTTCGACTTAACGGAAATTCATCTTAGCCGAACATTCGTCAAGTCGGACCATTTTCTTTGGTCGTTTGCAGGTTCGAGTTATCGGGAACTAACTATAATATCTTGTCTTAAAAGAGAACAATGACTATATAAGAAATAAATAAGAAGCAATTATTTTGTGACAAAAAAACACGAAAACTACGCATTTTTCATACTTTTATAAATTACGTAAATTCAATAACTTAATGGAATTAAGTTATTGAATTTAGTTAAGTCATTATTTCGTGCTTTTTGGTATAAAATAGGCCGTGTTATTTTGATGGCTTGTTAACGAGCAATTAATATTGTCACAAAATGGTTTTGCAAAAATATTTTAACTATATTCAATAAATAATTAAAATCGTGGTTGTTAAAAACGGTTTTAATACTATTGATAAGTTTAACAACGTCAATTTACTTTTAATAAGCTTTAAATTATGCAGACGCAGTATCCTTATTTCGATATAAAGCTTCCTTATTGTTATATTTTATAATTTTTAAACTTCATTGTCAATCAGACTCAATTTAAAAGCGTTTTTTTAAAAGTTAATTTAAAAAACAGAAGCTAAAAATGCTAATTTTTTTTTCTGTTTTAAACTTTTTATCTTTGGCATTTGCACAAGTAAGTAAACAATTTTATGTTTTCAATTTTATGTTTTTCAAGAATAAATTTTTTTCCCATTTTTTTATCGCAACAATATTTTTATGCTTTATTTTATTTAAAACTTTCATATTTACAATAATAAACATTTCAATCCTTAACCTTTTTTTTTACATATTATAATGTATTGATAAAAAATATGTAAAGAAACGTTGTTTTTATATTTATTTGTATAGTTGTTAGTTATGCAAATTATATACACGTTATTGTGCAAACTCTAAATGCATGTTTATGCTTATGTCTGTACATTTTTTTTCAAATAATCGCGGTGATTGGAGCCTTTGAACGAAAATACCAAATAAAATTCGCTCTCCCTACCGCTACACGAAGACAATAAGTTATTAATATATTAACTATACTAAATTTAATTTCAACTACAGGTTTTAAATTTCATCTTATCTTTTAGCTTTAAAAATTCATGACCAAGTGAAGTTTCCACCTTCTTCTGATTTAGAGGGTTTAAAACTATGATCAATTTTGTGAAACATCATGATAAAAGTTAGGAAAATGATTTTATTCAAAGATAAAAATAGTCAATAATTAATGAAGTTTGACAAGTCTAAATATAAAAAGAAGTTTAGCTAAGTAGCAAATAATGTGATTTTAAAGAAAACATTTTCCGCTTAATGCAACTAAGGGCTGGTACACGTTTTTCCGAACAAAAATATAATAT
>NC_061158.1:18357516-18445016 GCF_022113875.1 Hydra vulgaris | reverse complement strand
ATTCTATTAGTAAAAATAAATTTGTTTGATAAAATGAATTCTCTTTTTTTATACATCATTGTAAATTTTATTGATAGAATTTTATTAAAAATTTGACTATAAAATGTGAAAAAAGTATTGTACTAAAATTATAAAGTTTAATTATGATAATATTCTTTTAAAAAAAATTTTCAAATAAAAATTAACCATTATACAAAAAATGTAAAAAAAAGGTATGTTCATTTATATAAAATATAAGAATATGGTTTTAAATTTATTAAATTAATTATATAGTTAGATCTTTCCATATGTGGAAATAACAATGTGGCATGTTTTCGTAATAAAGAAGGTTGTACAGTTACTGATTGCAATGCTGTAGCCACTTATCAATATGATAAAATACAAGATAAAATAATCTTTGTGTTATGGGGAAGTAAAGATATTAATTGGGTTGCTTTTGGACAAAGAAATTCAAATTCAGGTTCATTCATGGTAAATTTTATTATTTTTGGTAAATTTTATTATTTTAAATTTTATTATATTTAATTTAAAGATTTTAAATTAAATATAATAAAATTATTTTATGACAAAACTTGTGTTCTAGGTTACTATTCGGGGACAATATTGTGTAAGATCTGGAAATGTTTTGTTAGGAAATTTTAATGGAAATTCAATCACAAGAAACACCAGTCCACAATTTGTTCCACAGGTATACACTTGGAAATAAATTAGATCAAAAATAATTTACAGATTTTCTCTTGATTTTCAATACTTAGATCATGTCTTGAAGGGAAAAGGGAAATAAAAAGTTTAATTATTTTTTTAACAACCTTTAATTTTTAATTTACATAATAAGTATTTTTAATTTACATACTCAATTTTGCAATATTGAAAATAATTACATTTACAGGGTATTAGCTAGCCTAATAGCACCATGTATATCACAGAATTCCCAATGAGTTTAAAACTCCCAAAATTAAATGACTTTTTTTTTTTGTTGATGTAATAATACAATATTATTAGTAGTAATTGCTGTAACTAATGTGAGCCAGTGAGTGTGGTATTAACACACTATGACAGCCAGTTTGCTTGATTATTGCTCATCCAGCAATCAAGACCTGCTTAAAAACTGTTAACTAATTGTGTGTTAACCCACTCTTGGTAAGCTATTCCATAAATTGGTTAACCTATTAAATAAAAAGTTTTAATGACATACTTGCTTAGTGATTTTTTCGACATATTTAAAGCGGTGACCTCTTGTTTGAGTTTGTTGAAAACTAGTTTTTTTGACTATTTAAATCGTTAAAACTGCAAACTCAAACAGTGGTTGCACAAAAGAAACATAAAGTATTCTCAGGAGTTTAATATCTAAATAAATGAAGCATTTTCTAATTCAACACAGCATTTGGTTGGCTTTGCTTACACATTTTAAACATGGTTTTCCATTTTAGTTTGAGAAATTACTCCAAGATCACTTTCAAATTCTGTTTAACTTTTGTTCATTAATATAAAGGGGTGATTTTTTGTTATTCCAGCCAAAGTGCATGACCATACATTTTGAAATATTAAATTTCACAAGCCAGTCTTGAGTCCATTTGAAAACTTAGTTGAGATCTGATTGCAAAGAAAGAGTTAATGCACAGGGAAGCATTTCATTCAAAATTTTGGTGTCATCTGCATACAGTTTGGTTAGATTATCGAATGTTTCATGTAAATTGTTTATAAATAGCACAAACAAGAGTGGTCCAATTACTGACCCCTGTAGAAGTGACATATGTTGATCTAAATTGCACTTGCAGTTTACTGGTTTCAAACAACTCTTTAAAAATTTATGTAAGTGGAATGGCAAAGACTGATGCACAATTCTTTAAAATAGCTTAATCTAAATTATCAACACCACTTGATTTGTTTTCTTTTAAGTTTTTTAATCTTAGATTTTACCAGATTAAATTCAAAGTTTTGTAGCAGTTTTTTAATCTTGTCTGCTAGATTTTTGAAAATCATTTTGTATTTAAATTTCTTCAACAATGGGGCTTTCTATTTACATGAGCAGTTTTTAAATCTTAAATTTTATATCTTTTATATCTTTTTTTGTTTGCTTTTAATTAATTAACCCAGGTTTTCAAAGAGTTTAATGTTTTTTTTAATTGGAGTGAAATGATTACATGCCACCTTGGTGTAAAAAATCAGTTCAAGCATTTTTTTTTACATTTTTTTATTACTGAAACATTGTATCCAGTCAACATTTGAATCAGATATTAGTTCAAAATTGGAATTAGTAAACATAAATCTTTGCTTGCTTTTATTGCCATAGGTTAGTTTATCAGACAAGATGAAACTGAAAGATGTTATTAGATGGCCTCTGTTTATGTTTCCCAAAACAAATTTTGAATCTATTTCATTAACACTTGCTGACTGAGTTGTAAAGACTAAATCTAAGGTATTTACAAGTTGTTCATTTGAGAGCTGGAAAGTTGGTTTGTCAATATGCTAATAAATAAAGTTGTTATTTAAAATATCTGTAAATTTATATTCAGTTCCATTCTCATTTGAAATAGTATCAACACAACCATTTGACCAGCTGATTGATGGGAAGTTAAAGTTGCACATGATCAGTAAGTCTTTGAACTTATTTTTGCTTATATATTTGTGTGCCAGGTCAAAAACTACATTAAGTTCTGCCATTCTAAAAAATCATTTAGCCTGTAGATACATCCAAGTAAATACTTGTCATTATCAAAATAAACAATTGCCCACACTTGTTCTAGTTTACAGGGATTTAGAACAGTATCATTAAGTTCATAGGAGTCTAATGATTGTTTATATATAAACAAACCCCACCACCTTTTTGTCCATCTGATCTGTCTTTTCTATACACATGGTAACCTTCAATGTTTACAACTGAATCACTTTTAAACCATGTCACAGCCACAGAAATTTCATTTGGTTTGTATAATTCAACTACCACTTTAAACTCATTGAACTTTTTTTCTAGAGAGCATTTAGGTATAAATATGATAGTTTTTTAATTTCATTGCTATCTGACACTGAATTATGTAGAAATTTATTGATCTGACTTTTTTTTGAATTTGACGATCTTATTGCCATGAACGCAATAAAAGAATCATTGCCTGTTCTTGCTTGATTCGTTTTATTTCTTTCAGTTCTGAGATTACTTGTAGTCTTTAAACCCCAGTTAAATCTGGATTAGGTAAATGTGCAACATTATTTCTCAATTTTTTAGCTGATGCATTGTGAAGAATATCCTCAGCTCATTCAACAAGAATTGAACCTGGTTTATTAGTTTTAGATCTCAGCAGTCTAACAAATTTTGGTATTACATTCTCTTAATTTATGTGCTCAAAAGTTTCATTTAATTTTGACTTGTCTTCTTTTGATTTTATTTCAATGCTTTTTTAGTTGATTCAGCTACTCTATAAATAATGACATTTTTTGCTCTTCTCTTTCTCTTGTCTAATTCATTGTGGGCTACATTTTTTACAATTAGCTACTCTGTAGGCCTCTTTTTTTGTATGCCCTGTTTATCAATAAGAGACCACTCACTGGTAGATTTGCATGACTCAGCTGCTTTATTTATTTCTGTCTTCAGATTTTTAATGTTTTCGTCATTTTCAATGTAGTTTTATCACTTGTTCAAAGAGTTTCAAAAAAGCGTTAGAACGCTGGATAAGAAATTATGAACTGAAACCTATTTTTGGCCAATTGTCCTGTTTAACAAAATCAAAATTTGTTTCTTAATTGGTATTATCTACTCTCTTGATTAGAGGGCTAACACCCTTAATAACAGTGCTTATCTCCTGCTGTGAACTTAAAATTGATAGCTGAGAGGGCTACCAACCTGAATAACAGTAGAGTACCACTTGTTGTGAATTTATTAAACTTATTACACAGAGACTTATTATACAGGGACTAAAAAGTTTCAGTGTTTTTTTTTCCTGTCATATCATTAAAAGTTCCCAAAAATTTTGTTAAACATATGCAGTAAATATTCCCAATATCATAAAAACGTCATAAAAAATATATTCCTTTAAAATTATTCTTAACATTTAGGGGAGTGATATAGCTTTGTTGGAATCAAAAGAAATGCCTGATGGATCTTTTTTTTGTAGGTAAGAAATAAATTTTATGTAGAGTTCAATGGTAAATGGTTTTTGTCTTATAATAATATAAGATATAATACTGATTAGTGATTCACTTATAATCTTTATTTTTTAAGGTCAAAATATAAAAGTATTTATAATACTTTTCATTGTTGATTGATTAAGGCAGTTAAGGACAGGTATTAAGGGTAGTTTAGGACAATTCTAAAATTTTAAAAAATACAAACTTATTAACCAATTTAAATATATTAGTCGATTGGATATACTTTTGCACGTAACTGTCACAGGATTTTTGTCCAGAAGAAATTTAGGTTTTTATGATTTTATGGTTTTTGATAAAATAAGGATTTACTGGGGAAATTACTTTTTCCTAGGAATTTATTTTTTACAGATATGAAAGAGATATGTTCTACGATATAAATAAAAAGTTCAATTACAAGACATAAATTTTCACAAAAAATTTTTGGAATATATTTTAAAGAAGTGGACGTACTGCGCATCTCTTAAAAATCTTATCAGTAAAAAAAATTATTAAAAATTAAAAAGTTAAACAAATTTTAAATGTAAGAAATATAAAAAGAAATGTGAAAGATATATAAATGAAGAAAATTTAAAATTTTTAGTAAAAACATGTTTATAGTAAAACAATGAAACTCAGAGAAGCTGCAGGTATAATTGGGTTCTCTAAAAGTACATTGGCTTACAGAATAAAAATGCTAAGGATTACTAAAAAATTAAAAAACTTTTCCACTAAGTTAACTTTTCCACCAATTAACTTTTCCACCAATTATTCTATTTCCACATTCTAAGTTAAATGTTATGAATTTAATTTTTTGATTTGGGTTACAAGTAAACATTTATTCATTTTTATCTCAATCAAATTTAAGTTCACACTATTTACTTTGGTATTTTTTAAAGATAATATTTTTTATATTTACGAGATTGATAGGTGATTGAATAGTATTTTCATTTTACTTTGTTTGAATTTAATATACCAGAAAATTATTTAATGGTTTGAGATCTCTATAAGAACAATTCAGTTACTGGTAATAAATCTCTTAATTCTGTTGTTGTTTATAACTACTATAATTAATTATTATTGCGTATAATTACTACTCAGTAAAAAAATGAAGTTTTAAGAAATATTTCTTAACTTTTTATTAGATTTCCTAAACTTCCCCAATGTATCTAAAACTACCTGCTCCTATGGGATAGTTTTGACAATCAGTAGATTCTTTTTTTTTTTTTTTTAAAAAAAAAAAAAAAGCAAATATAACTTATTTGAACTAGCAGGGTTTTGCCTTTTTTTTAAAAAATTAGTAACTAAATTATCTTTTTTAGCAAAAATTTCAATTTTTTGTCAAACAGTACAAAAGCTGTGGTACCTTTTTCAAAAAGTGTCCTAATGTATGTTCCCCCTTCTCCCCTAAGTTCTTCTATGTTTATTTGATTTTAAATTTTATCAACTTTAATGATTATTAATAAAATTTCATTTGAAATGTAGTTGTTGCTCAATGTAGTTATGGTACTTTTCAAGTAGTTGCCATCAGTTGGTTTTTATTTTAAACAATTAAGATATGTCCATAAAATATCTGGTCTGCAAGATAAACAATTAGATTGTTTAAAGAGAAAACACCAAAGATCTTACTGTGGACTAAAAGAAATTTTTTTAGATTTAGTTAAAATTTATATAAAATTTATAAAAGATTTTATATGTAAAATAGTTTCATATAATATAATTGCGGTATATATTTAATGAACCCTAATTTTATGTATGGAATCCCAACTTTAGCCTTAATTTCCAGACCTGTGAGAACTTCTCTTGGCGCTGGAATTATTTTAACTATTGTAAAGACTATTAAACATTCCTCAAGGAAATATAGGAAAAAGAGCTACAACTACTAGCATTTAATTTTTTTGTTTCTGTTTACTTTTATTTACTAAGAAAAGAACATTATAGCTTTGAGTGAAGAAAACATGTTTAGAAAATTTATAAGTTTAAACACCTTGTAAAAGTTTTAGCTCTTTTAATCTTTTATTATGTCCAAATTATGGACATTTTAAAAATTTATTTAAAACAATTTGAAGCAAACCAACTGAGCTTAAAAGTTGTTAAAAAAAAAATTATTTTTAAACACAAGAAAAATTAGTTATATCAAAACAAAAATAAATTCTTATTTATTTCATTTAATTTAAAACCTAAATTATAAATTGTCAAAGATTGACTTTTTTAAAAAATTTTGATTTAAGTTTTACTAATTCAACTTAACTACATTGAGTGTTGAAAGCATTGTTTCTATAAAAACATTTGTACAAATTGTTTTAAAAGATTTACATTTAAAAATCCGTACTTTTTAAATAAAATAATCTGTATATATATATAATTTAGTAAACTTTATAATATTTTTAATAAAAATTTCTCAACTTTATATAACTAAAAGAAAAAAATTCTTTTTATAAACAATCAATAAAATTAAATTGTCACTTTGTTTTAAAGCGTTTTGCTAATATAGAAACATTTGATTACCAAAGATTGTTACTAATTTAATTCATTTGGTATGTTAAGACTTTTTTTGGAAATACATGGAAATATCCGTAAATTAGAATGTTCTTAAAACATCTACAAAATCTGTGTCCAAGTTGTCGCAACTGAATACTATATGTGTGGTCAGGAAAAAAGTGCTATCTCACCTGCTTCACAACCAAGCCCGGTTTAGTAATGGAAACAATTGATTTTTTAGCAGATCACCTATCATATACAATGAAAAGTTCAAACTTTAACTTTTTACTCTTTTTATAATAGATCAAACAGTACCCTTCATGTCTTGCCAATCAAGTAACAGAGCACAAACCCTCAGTTGTGCACAAAAGCTTAGTAATAAGTTAAAAAAACATCAATGCCTTCCTAGAAGTGTTTAGCAAGTTAAAAATATTAGAGAATGGGTAACCAAAACTCAAAAGTTATCCAACGACAGCATTGCTAACTAACATGATTATTGTCTTTGATCTTCCACATAGATAAGTTTTTTCTGGGAATTCCCGGAATTCCGGAATATCACTTGGAAATTCCTTTACTTTTCCAGAAATTTCCGGATGTTTTTTGTAATTAATTTGAAAAAAAATTTATATATTTTTACATAAATGTTAAGTACGACAACTTTTGCATTTAAACAAATATGTTTTCTATAATTAAAATTTTCACAAGATCAATTTTTGTAAAAAAATTTTTTTTTTTTTTTGCTTTTTAATTCATTCAAATTAACTTTTTCTAATATTAGAAATTCTTTTATGTAAGAAGTTAAATAATATAAATTCTGTTTAAAGTTTACAAAAGTTTTTGTTGTCTGTTAATACGATCAATTTTTAATAAAATAATTTTCCAGGATTTTCTGGGATTTTCAAAAAAAAAAAATTCCGGGATTTTGATTAAGTCAAATACTCGTCTATACTTCCAATTGAAACAGATGTTTCCCCATGCCATGAAGAAATCATTGAAGAGGAAAATTTTATACTAAATAATGCACTATTTAAACATTGTTTTTTTAAGAACTGCTTTAGATATTGATATAAACGTTTAAAGATACGCTTTTCTCATATATATGTGCATAATGTGCACATATATATGAGATAAAAATGTGCATAAAAACAAAAACCTGAGCAATGGTCTATAAAAGACCATTGCTCTACTTGACATGACATAGCTATATTGAAGCTCTTGCAATGTCTGAATTTATATATATAAGTTTTTTATGAGTCTAAAAATAATGAGTTGCTTGTAAAACACTTTGTAAATACTCTTCAGAATACTTCTTTGATTATTTCTTTTTGTAATGATTCGCTTGCTTTGGAAATACACTTCAAGATATTTCTTTGCTTGCATCTTCTTTTGGTGGTAGAAATATGGGTTATGGAAGGTAGTCTAAATAAATCTAAGTAAATCTAACAGGAAGCTGTTAAGAAGTTGTGCCTGATTTGTAAAAATGCACCTTGATAAAGCTGAATATTGCTAAATATGTTTCAATAACTAACCCTGTCTTTTAAGAACTAGATTTTAAAACTAGATTTAAAAAACTTAAATTTCAAGAGATTTTTTCATTTTATGATTTAGATTTGAAAGATTAAAAACTCTAGAAAATTCTAACTTTTATCAACTTATGAATCCTATCTATGCTGCAATTGCATTTGGCACATCACTTAACAACAGTTTGTAGTTTAAATCATTAATTAATCAAAAAAATTTTTATGAAAGAAATAAAAACTTAAAAATATTTATTTAAACATTAACTAATATTTAGACCTTCCTACTTATCATGGAAGTTCGTATCGAATATCTGTGCAACCCATAGATTTTTTATCATCAATGTATAACTCTGCTTCAAATAATATAAATACTTCAACTTCAACAATAGCAAAGGTGACTTTAAATACAACAACAATAACAACAACAACAATTCAAGGCAACAACAATTCAATTCAACAATTGACTTCAACAAACAAGGTAAACATGGTGTAAAGGTTAATTTTTTTTATCTTTTGTCATTTGATTGCCATGGTGTGAAGAATAATGTTTTTATCGCTATGCTTTGGCTTTGTATTTTATGGTCTTTTAGAATAATTAATTAAAAAAGTATATAGAAAAAAAATATTTTTTTTTTGTGAAAAAAACAATTATCCATTGACTTTTATATATATATATATAAATATATATATATATATATATATATATATATATATATATATATATATATATATATATATATATATATATATATATATATATATATATATATATATATATATATATATATCGTTTTATGTAGTGTTGTATTAAAATAATACACAACTCTTGTTCGTTGAAAAGTGCTCAATATTTAAGAAATTTATTTTGATTATATATAAATTTCATAACAGCGGTTTATAATTAAAAACAAAAAAAGAAAAAACTTTTATTATGGAACTTTAAGTTTCATGCCTAACAGCAATCATCAGCCATCCACACAATATTTGGAGGTGCAAACACAAGTAAAAATAGCTCTGATTGGTATGAATATTGATTTCTCTAACTAAAAATCAGCTTGATGTCTTAAATAAACTTTATTTTGCATAAAACCACTAAAATTTGCCATTAATATTCTTTCAAAAGAAGATGATGATCTTTTGTATTCTAAAATTGTGATTATGATACTATTTAATACTCCTTTGCAATGACATCGGCTGATGATTGCCATTAGGCATGAAACTTAAAGTTCCATAATAAAAGTTTTTTCTTTTTTCGTTTTTAATATATATATATATATATATATATATATATATATATATATATATATATATATATATATATATATATATATATATATATATATATATATCACATAAGTGGCCCTATCTTTGCTTAACAACAAAATTTGACCTGAATCTCTTAAAGTGCCTGCATGCAAAAATAAATTCATGTAAAAAGTATGTATTATAACATGTATGTATTATGACATGTAAAAAGTGTGTCATAACTTTTTAATTTATTTATTGTTAATTTTAAATTATATATATATATATATATATATATATATATATATATATATATATATATATATATATATATATATATATATATATACATATATATACACACACACACACTTACTAAAGCGTATTTTTATAAGCATTAGCTCACTTTTTTTGTTTACCTTAACCCATATGGCTTTTTTAAGAAAAAGAAGAAAAAAAACTAAGAATGATAAATGAAACTGAGGTTTTGAGATGGGGCAGTAAGCCCAATCCCAAACCCTTAGTCGATGTAGCAGCACTCCACTGCGAGTCAGGCTATTTGTCAGTCGATGTATGTACTGAAGCCCCCAGCAGCAGACTATTTCAGTATAACGTCAGGTTGCTTACCTTAGTACGCAATACTATTTATATATATATATATATATATAATATATATATATATATATATATATATATATATATATATATATATATATATATATATATATATATATATATATACATACATATACATACATACATATATGCATGTATGTATGTATGTATGTATGTATGTATGTATGTATGTATGTATGTATGTATATGTATATATGTATATACAGTGTTCGTGGAGAAAAAAATGTAACGGGATAGTTTTTGGTAAATTAAAAGTACCATCCCGTTTAATCATTGTTATATATAAAGATTTATACAAGGTGTCGGGATGGTATATATATATAAATATATATATATATATATCTATATATATATATATATATATATATATATATATATATATATATATATATATATATATATATATATATATATATATATATATATATATATATATATATATATATATATATATATATATATATATATATATATATATATATATATATATACAGGGGCCAATCCAGCTATTTTTTGTTACTTGAGATTTTTTTATTTTTTTTTATTTTACTTCACCTCCTCAAGGCCGAGAAGGCCACTACAAACCAGGAGGCTACTTATTTTGTGGCTATAACCCTCTCTCAACTCTATAACTCCGAAACACGAACCTTGACGAACAAGGCCGCTGCGCGGAGAAACGAGTTGAGCGCAGTACTACCAGGGACGTGGTGGGGATCGAACTCGGAACCACTCGTTTAAGAAGCGAGCCCTCTACCACTACACCACTACCGCATGTTTGTGTTTGCGGTAGTGGTGTAGTGGTAGATACCTAACTTCCTGACATGGAACAAACTCCAAACATTTAAATGTTTATATTTATGTCTATTACGTACGTAATCTACAGGTAAATGAAAAATAAAACCAAGAGATAAGTTAAACAATAAATCTCTTTGTAGTCATTAGCACTTTATATTTTATACATATAAGTTCTGAAACGAAACTGCCATCTTATTTTTTGAGCACGTTTTTCCGCTCCTGTTTTGTGACGTATTCCAAATGTTTTTTCTTTAGAAAATGCCGTGCCACAATAGGGCCGCAAACACAACACCTTCACCAATAAGTTTATTATTATTCATCATCCCGGAATCGTATTGGCCTCTGTCGAAGTCGCCCTGATTTGCGTGTTTCCACTGGTGCAAAACTCGATTCCATCTCGGAGGGAAGTTTGCTAGCCTCGTCTCTTTCTGTGGAACTTTGCACTGCATTGCTGGCTGTCGATTCCTCCGTGGATGGTAGTTCCTTCGCAATAGACGTATTCGGTTGCAGCGAAGACGGGTTTAGTGACAAATTTTCAACTGGTGGTTGAGGGTTAGTGGGTTCCGGAAATGTTATTACGGGATTCGAATCGTATTCCGGTAAATCGGAAAATCGCAGTCGTATTTGATCAATGTGTCGATGAATGACTACGTCGTCGGTAAGGATTTCAAAATTGACTGGTCCCTTCTGCTTTATAATTCGTCCCGGTATCCACTTCGGACCATTTCCGAAATTCTTTGCCATCACCTGGTCTCCACAGTCGAATTTCCTTAAGTGTGCTTTTCTGTTACTGAGCTTTTCAGCTCTTTCTTGCTTTTCTTTCACACTATTATTAAGATCCGGTTTTAGGCCTTGAAACGCACTACGTAATTTTCTTTTCATTAAAAGCTCTGCCGGTGATATTCCGGTGGTCGAATGAGGGGTGATTCGGTATGAAAATAAGAATCGATTCACCGTAGTTTCAATAGAATTGCCTTGTTGAGCGGTCAACTTTTTCATCGCTTCCTTGAATGTTTGCACCATACGTTCGGCTTGCCCGTTCGAAGAAGGATGATACGGGGCTGTGAAAATATGTCTTATTGAATTTCTTTTGACAAATTCAGCAAAAGCAGCACTGCTAAACGAAGTTCCGTTATCACTAACTATTACCTCAGGAATCCCATGAATCGCAAATACACTCCTCAATTGCTCGATAAGGTTTTCGGATTTCACGTTTTTCATCACTATTGCCTCAATCCATTTTGAATAAGCATCGCATACGATTAAAAACATGTGTCCTAAAAATGGACCTGCAAAATCAAGGTGTATTCTACTCCAGGGTTTACTCGGATATTCCCAATGATGAATTGGCGCACTTTCAGGGCTTCTTTGATGCAATTCACACAAACGGCAGCGGCGCACCGTTTCCTCAATCGATTTGTCCATATTAGGCCACCACACGTAACTCCTTGCTAAAGCTTTAATGCGTACCACACCCGGATGGGCACTGTGCAACTCTTTCAATATCATCTCCTGTAACGATGCGGGTATTACAACCCGGTTTCCCCACATCAGAATTCCTCCTTCGACTCCTAACTCATATTTTCTCGCTATAAAAGGTTTAAATCCTGTTTCATTGGGAAGCTGCAATCCACTAAGAACACCATCTAACACCCGACTTATGATTGGGTCTCGTGCTGATTGGATTTTTACATCTTTGGCTGAGACTGGTGTGCTGGATAGTTCCATCATTAATATTACATTCTCTGCAACTGATGACTCAGTGTTTTTAATCGGCAACCTGCTCATGCAGTCAGCATTTCCATGTGTAGCCCCGCTACGGTATTTCAAACAATAGTTGTAAGCAGAAAGGGTTAACGCCCAACGCTGAATCCTTGCAGCAGTCATGGCTGGAATAGGTTTTCCCTCAGCCAATAAACCCAACAAAGGCTTGTGATCCGTCACTAGAGTAAAATATCTCCCATATAAATACTGATGCAGCTTCTTTACGGCAAATACAATAGATAATGCTTCTTTCTCAATTTGAGAATAATTTCGTTCAGCTGCGGATAGCGTTCTAGATATGTAAGTAATCGGTCTTTCACTCCCCTCAGATGTGACATGTGCCAGCACTGCTCCGATTCCATAAGGTGATGCGTCGCAAGACAAGATTAGCTCCTTTTTTGGATCATAATGCATCAACAATTTAGGTGAACATAATTCCGCTTTGGCTCTGTCAAAGGCTGTCTGTTCTTTCATGCCCCACAACCAAAGAATGCCTTTTCTCAGAAGTCTATGGAGTGGCTCTACGATCGTTGCTAGGTTTGGTAAATGTCTGTGGTAATAGTTGATCATGCCAAGGAACGATTTTACCTGGGTAGTGTCTTTAGGTTCAGGAGCATTCCTGATAGCGTTAAGTTTGTCCTCAAGCGGTACCACTCCATCCTTTGTTAACTTAAAACCCAGATATTCAACTTCGGGTGACATGAATACACATTTGTTTTCTTTCAATTTTAGTTCTGCTTTTTCCAGTATATGTAAAACCGTTTCAACGTTTTTTAAATGCTCCTCATCCGACCGTCCTGAGACTAAAATGTCATCAACTCGAACTTTGGTAAATGGTAAATTGCCAATCAGCTTCTCAATTTCTCGTTGAAAAATTCCTGATGCTGAGTGTACTCCAAACTGTAATCTTGTAGGTTCAAAAAGACCTCGATGGGTGTTTACTGTCAATAATTCACAGGAACTTTTGTCAAGAAGTAATTGCTGATAGGCAAATGCTAAGTCCAGTTTAGTGAATTTCTGTCCACCGGCCAAAGTTGCAAATAAATCTTCTGTCCTCGGTAGGGGATAACTATCGCATATAGCTGCCTGATTTACGGTCTGTTTATAGTCTCCACATAATCGAATAATGCCATCTTTTTTTAGGACTGGCACAATTGGGGCTGCCCAACGGGAATGACTTACCGGTCTGTAGATGCCCGAAGATATCAACCAATCAAGTTCTGCATTTACTTTTTCCAATAAGGCATATGGTATAGGTCGTGCTCTGCAAAACTTCGGTTTTACATTAGGCAGCAAAGGTATGTGTACCACTGTATCCTTAAATAGTCCCAGCACATTTTGGAACACTGCGGAATGCTTTTTAACTAAAGTATTTATCATTGATGCATTGGGACTTTTTGGGATTTCTGAGCTTGCATGAAATATTTTTTCCCAATTAATTTTAAGTTTTCTCAGCCAATTTCTGCCAATCAATGAAGGTCCTTTACCTGGAGTGATTATTAAAGCTAATAAATTAGTCTGCCCATTGATTCTGATAGAAAGCTTAACTTCCCCTACTGGTAACACTACTTCCCCAGTGAATGTTCGCAAAAAAGATTTTGTTGGAATAATTTCTTTCCTTGTGAGTCCCTTTTTTTTCAAGCTTGTAAATGTTTCTAGACTCATTACTGACACCGACGCTCCAGTGTCAAGCTCCATTTTTGTACTAATACCTTCGATTTCCACTTTAATCATAATTGGTTTCCTTTTATTCGACTTGCTTTGAATGCGATATAGCTCTTCTTCATTTTGATTTCCATTAATCTCTTCTATTTTGTGTTGGGTTCTTGTATTTTTCAACCCTTTTTTCTTTTTACAACATTTCTTTGTTGTGTGCCCCTTGTTGTGGCAAAAAAAACATTCCTGATCTTTGAAAAAACATGTCTCTGGATTATGTTTACCTCCGCAACGAAAACATTCACGTTCAATATGCCTTTCCGACTTGATTTCAACTATTGGATTTGGGGTTGGGCTCTTGTGGGTGCTCATCAACCTGCATAACTCAGTGTATGATCTATCGCTTGTTTTTCCCGGTGCTACCAAAGACTTAAACAACTTGTATGTTGCATGCCCACATGAACTTAAAAGGATGGCTCTCCGTTGCTCCTCATTAACAATGTCGTTAGCAATAAAGAAAAAATCTAGTCTCTCGACATAATTGTCCCAATCCTCATTTGAGTTGAATTCTGATAAATTTCCGAAATGCGAAGCCATCACAATAACAACTTATTAATTTGTACTACTCATAATAATAACCATTAAACAAAATCACCAATAATTAAACCACTAAATAATGTAACCAATTTATCTTCGTCGCCAAAATATTACGTACGTAATCTACAGGTAAATGAAAAATAAAACCAAGAGATAAGTTAAACAATAAATCTCTTTTTAGTCATTAGCACTTTATATTTTATACATATAAGTTCTGAAATGAAACCGCCATCTTATTTTTTGAGCACGTTTTTCCGCTCCTGTTTTGTGACGTATTCCAAATGTTTTTTCTTTAGAAAATGCCGTGCCACAATAGGGCCGCAAACACAACAATGTCAAATAAGGATGCTCTGCAAAAAATTACAACGGTTAGAGTCTTAGAATAAAAAAGCCCTAAAATAATAACCACAACCGCCCCAAACGTGAGAGCAACAAGTTGTCACAATATTTTTTTAATGATTTTTAACAAGGTTATATTCATCTATAAATTTTAAATTTCATAGTATAATTCTCTCACCATTCAAAATTTATGACCATATGAAATTTAAATCTCCCTCTTAGTTATGACAATATAAAACTTGAAGGGGTTACAAATTTTATATTGTCATAAATTTTTAACGTTAAAAGATTATTGTATGCAATTTAAAATTTATTGATGAATATAATTTTAGTTGAAAATCGTAAAAAAAATATTGTGTCAACTTGTTGCTCTCACGTTTGGGGTAGTTGTGGCCAAAATTTTATAGTGTTTTTGTTCCCAGGCTCCAATCATCGCAATTTTTTGCATAGCATCATTATTTGACATAAGTATAAACATATAAATGTTTGGTGTTTGCTCCATGTCAGGAAGTTAGTAATCTCAAATTACAAAAAATGCTGGATCTGCCCCTGATATGTTTATATGAATATTATTGTTAATAATGAAAAATTAAAATAAAGTTTCTTGAATATTCAGTTATTTTAACAAATCATTAAAAAAATTATAAAAACTTGAAGAAAAAGAAGTATTAAGCATCTGATTAAAAAATAAAAATATAATTTGATTCATATTTTGTGTTGCTAAATCTTTTGTATGAGTTTATAATTTTATTAAAAATTCTTTTTATTACACAACATATTGCTAATTTATTTACAATAAGTTTTGTGACATTAAAAAGTTTTAAATGTTAATTTCTTTAGTGGTATTTATTTGAAATTCAAATTAAAGTACTTTCTTTTGACCTTTTTTTATGCAGTTCTTAATTAAAATAAAATTTTCAAAAAATCATATTCAAATTAATCAAAAAATAAAAAATTCAGTAGGGAGGGGGGGGGGGGGGTAAAGAAAACGGAAGGAAGGGATTTTTTTAAACAAAATGTATATTTATACACATACATACATTCATTTGTATATTCTTCTTCAAATTACCTATAGTTTTGTTATTATAAGTAATTTAAAGAGTATATAGACTTTTGGCTTGCTATGTTTTTATTTGAAAATAGAAAGTTTTCTACTTTTCTTTCATTTTAACCAAAATATATATTTACTGGTTGCCTCTAATACACATATACCATCACTTTTGTAAATAATTATGTAAAAATAATTATTTCAATCATTGTCTAATATATATTCTGCAAAATCTTTTACAATATATTCTGCAAAGTGATAGACACTTCTTAATTATAAATTATTTGTTTAATGTAAAAACTTTTAACAATTTTTAATGTCATATTTTTATCTAGTATTTGTTTTAAAACAGCCAGATTTATCAAAGTGTGACATTGAGTTTAATTGCTTTCGTAATCCATCTGGATGTACTTCAAATTGTATTGCGATTGCAACTTTTTTCTACGATAAAAGTACCAACAAATATGTTAATGAACTTTGGTCAAGTGCTTCTAAAAAATGGGTTGCATTTGCTCAAAAAGCTGACAATTTGAATTCTGCTTTCATGGCAAGTAGAAGATTTATATTTATTGCAGCTTTATATTATGTTAGTGAATTAAAATCATTAATTTTTTTTTTCTAGGTAAACTTGCAAGGTCAATATTGTCTTTTAGCTTCTTCAACAGTAGCTTTTGGTAGTTTAGATGCAACAACAATAAGACAAAATGATGCACCTGTTTGGATTACAAAGGTCTGTTAAGTTATTTAATTTATTTTCTTGTAAAGTTCAGTTCTAGAGTTCTAATTCTTAAACAATAATTATAAAGTAACAGTTAGTTCTTAAGCCTTTAAACAAAATCTTATTAACAACTTGGATTTATTAAGGTGTTAGTCATTTAAATAACATTTTTATATAGATTCCTGGTGTAGAAATGATCGCTTCAACAATTTTTAATGATGGATCATTTAGTTGCAAGTAAGCAAACTTCGTTTTATTATTCCAAAGAATACTGCATACATTTACCCCAACAAAAAAAATGATTCAATATAATTATTTAGATATACATCGAATGCGAATCCTTCAAAAAGCAATCTTTTTTTAGCTATTGCATTTGGATCTACAATAAATGGTATTTATTTTATAATCAATCTGTTTGTAATATATTAATATAATGGTTCATTAATTTATTTATTAAATCTCTAATTATTTGAAGGCCAGCTGCCATCATACCACGGATATGACAGCTATTCAAAAACTGATGGAACCGTAAATCTCTTGGCCATTCAAAAGGTTTCATCAGCAAGCTCTTCTCTAAGCAATTTAATAAAAGGGCATGGTAAGATGTCTTTTTTTATAAATTTACTGTGAATTTAAGTCTTCACAATAACATTCAGCATAAGTATGTGTTCGATAAAAGTTATCTTTAAGTGTTTATCTAACTGTTTTTATTACAAATTTTCTATTTTTATTATTTTTATTCTATTATATCTTTATATTTATAATACTAAAGAATTTTTATTTTAATACTTATATATGCAAATATATAAATTTTAATTTATATATTTGCGTATATAAGTATTAAAATAATTAAATTCTTTATTCAAATTGAATCTGCTATTTAATGTGTATTTCTGGGTATAGTATTTTCTTCACTTTTAATAATTTATTTAGCAAAGTTTATATTTTTAAGAAGTAAGCAATAAAAATTAAAATAAAGGAATGACCAATTCAAATTTATAAAACTCCTATCTGAGCTTGAAAATATATTTATTAAATATTAAATTTCTAGCAAAGTATAATATACTTTGCTGATATAATATAACATATTATGTTATATTATAATTAACATATAGGTATGCATTTGTGAATATATTTATATTTGACTTTATTTTAAATTGTTTTATTTAACAAATGCTCTTCTTTCTTTTTGTTAAAAATAAAATTATTTTAGAAAAAATTATTTTTGGTGCAATGTTACAGTTTAGTCATAGCAAGTTTGTTTAGTTGTTCTTGCCCCATATCTGAAGTAGCTAAACATAGCCGAACTATAAAAAAATTTATAATATGCTTTTTAACATTGAAAGATCACTCATTGAAATTTTTTTTTTTTTTTAATGTCATATTTTTATCTATTATTTGTTTTAAAACAGCCAGATTTATCAAAGTGTGACATTGAGTTTAATTACTTTCGTAATCCATCTGGATGTACTTCAAATTGTATTGTGATTGCAAATTTTTTCTATGATAAAAGTACCAACAAATATGTTAATGAACTTTGGTCAGTTTAGTTTAGTCATAGCAAGTTTGTTTAGTTGTTCTTGCCCCATATCTGAAGTAGCTAAACATAGCCGAACTATAAAAAAATTATAATATGCTTTATAACATTGAAAGACCACTCACTAAAATTTTATTTTTCTTTGATTTTTAATATAATGACTTTACAAATAGTGAATGTCATTTTTCAACACAAAACGCAAAAAAATTGAATAATTAAAAAAAAAAAAAGAAAAACAATAATTAAAAATTGAAAAAATAGTTTTTAAAAGGAAAAAGGAGAAAAAAAAAAAACTTTTAAAAAAAGTCTGGAAGTTTTATTATAGAATAATATATAAATTTCAAGTCATTAAATTTGTCTAGTATTAAAATTTAGCATAGCCTTCTATGTTTTAGCAATTATGTTTAATTTTTGCTGTTTTTTATCATATTTTTTTGTTTTTTGTTAAATTTTTTGAATCAGATTCTAAAATTTTAGTTCATTTACTTGTTATTAAAATTTTAGTTCATTTACTTGTTATTTACTTGGTACTCAAGTGTGTTTACATGTATAATTTTTTGTTGAAAATTTTTAGTGTGATGTTAATTTTCTTTGGTTTCTTTTCTTTCTATAAACTTATTTTTAAATAGTCTTTTTTTAATCATAATTTAATTTTTTAAATAACCATATACTTTACTCTCACAATATTGCTATTGCAGCTAGTATTATTACATTGATTAGCTTGTTACCACTGCTTTAATATAAACATAAGTTCTTTTTTTTTCATTTTACTTTGACAGTACATTATCTGTTTAAAATTTTTTTTATTTTAATTTTGTCCAAATTGTTCTCAAAAAATAATTTTATCCAAATTGTTCTATGCCAATAAAATTTGCGTTGCACAATACAAAATGATTAAAATAGATACCAATATAGCGAGTAAAATTTTAATATACAATCTTTAAATTACTACAACAGGTAAAACAACACAAATGCACTAAGACGACTTAAAAGATTGCAAACTATATGAATCAGGAAAGCAAGATAAAGGAAGCGAATTCCAAAGAACTGATGTTCGAGGACGAATAAGAGTTTTTGGAGCACTTAGGAACAGTAACAGAAAAAGGATGAGACTTAATTGAATGACGAGTAACTGGAGAATGAAATTTAGTAGATGGCACAAGAGACGCTAGCTCTTTCGAGCAGTGTCTATTATAGTATTTGTAGAAAAGAGAAAGAGAAGCAACATTACGACGATGTGACAGAGGTTGAAGGTTGGCTGCAAGAGCAGGTCCAACTATGTTTACAATGCGTTTTTGCACCTTGTCTAAAAGAGAAAGGGCATCATTAGAAGATCCGCCCCAGATATGGCAACAGTATTCCATACAGATGCTAATTTTGCAACGGATTTGATATAAGGTTTCCAAGAAAGATCAGAAGTAAGAGTTAATCCTGAAGATGAAGGGTAGGAGACTCATTGAGTACATTACCGTTCATAAATAAAGGAAGGTCTAAACTATTGCGATAATGATTGGCCGAAAAAAAATTGAGTTTTATCTGAATTAAAGTTCACCAGCCACTGTGAGCCCCATGCTGTAGCAAAAGTGAGATCCTTTTCAAGCTCAGATGCCTCTTGCAAGCAATCAGAGGGAGTTGGCTTCTTATCGTGACAAGAATAAATGGTAGTATCATCAGCGAACAATGCCACCTTAGATGTGAGAATATCGTTAATGTAAATTAAAAAGAGTATAGGGCCAAGGGTTGAACCTTGAGGAACCCCTGAGGTTACAGAATAAGAAGAAGAGTGCTGTCCATCAAGGACAACTACGATTTATACTACGATTGGAAACGAAGGATTCAATAATCTTAAAGATGTTTCCAGATACACTGTAAGAAGAAAGCTTATGGAGAAGACCAGCATGCCAAACTTTATCAAAGGCTTTAGAAATGTCAAGAGTAATGGCTTTAACCTCTCCACCTTAATCTAATGCGCGATAAAACCTATTGGTTATTACTGATATTAAATCAGCTGTAGAACGAGAAGATCGAAATCCATATTGATGATCAGAAAGTAGGTTATGAGATTCGAGATAAGAGATTAAGTGTTTGTTAATTAAAAATTCAAAAACCTTGCTTATGATAGGAAGAAGACTAATGAAACGGTAGTTAGGCGAATTGGATCCCTCTCCAGAATTTTTAAAAATAGGGATAACAGATGCTGCTTTCCAGCAGGATGGAAAACAAGACTCTGATAAGCACTTGTTAAATAGTTTTGAAAGGATAGAGGACAGCTCCGGAGAACACTTCTGCAAGTCTATAACAGGTATGTTGTCCGGGCCGCAAGCTGTAGAAAAGTCTAAGCGGGAAATCACTTTAGATACAGAAGCTGGAGTGAAACGAATGTCGAGCAATGGATCAACCTGTTTGACGGCTATATCAGGTAGAACGCAACTAGTGGCATCAAGAGATGATATTGATGAAAAGTTCTTGGCAAACAATTCAGCTTTGTCTTTAGGTGAGGTGACAAAGTCTGAACCATACAAAAGAGGTGGAATTACAGACTTGCCCTTATTATTGATACTATTAAAGATTCTCCAAAAGTCATGAGAGCCTAATTTTTGTGATGAAATACCAGATTTCATGATCTGAGAATAGCGGGCTTGGGCATTAGACAAAACTTTTTTACAATGGTTCCTAGCAGTAATAAACAGACGTCTGTTTTCTGGAAAATTGTTTTGCTGATAGATATAGAAGTAATGGTTTCGATTGGCAATTGCAGCAGTACAATGTGAGGAAAACCATGGAGAAGAGTGAGGCTTGACCTGGAATTGTCGAGAGGGAATAAAGGATTCCATGCCAGCCTGAATCCACAAAGTTATGTAAGAAGCACATTTGTCAACAGGAAGACGAAAGATTTCTACCCAGGGGTCATCACGAAGAAAATCACGGAAAGAGTCCCAGTCAGCTTTAAGGTAGTTGTAAGATGTACGATGATAGGGGGATTCTGATGGTAAAGAAGAATGAGATAATAGTTTTAGAGAGACCAAATCATGATCAGAAGCACCTAAAGGTGAGTGTGAAGAAACTGAGCACTGACTAAGATCAGAAACAAGACATAAGTCGAGTAGAGAAGGTAAATGATTCGGGTTGTCTAGAAAGCGAGTTGGAAAGTTGACTATTTGAGTTAGAGATTTAGAAAGACAAAAGTTGTGGGCCTTAATGCCTGCATAGTCACTGACACTCGAGCCAAGCCATTCAGTGTGATGAACATTAAAGTCACCGACAACAACAATATTGGCTGATGGATAAAGAATGAGGGCTTGGTCAATATAATCAGAAATAATATCAAGAAGAGTGCAGTCTTGAGATGAGGGAGAGCGATATAGAACAAAGAGAAAGATGATAGAGTGAAGTGGTGCTAAATGAAAGCACATAAAAGTGTAGTCTGTGGATTCAAACCTAGTTTCCCAACAAATGGGTGAATTCTTACGAATGTAAATGCCTAGGCCAAGCATGTGACTATTGGAGTCTTTACGAATTAAAGGAAGATAACCATCAACACTATGATCACAAGATGAAACAGCTGAACTCAAATTAGTCTCACAAAGAGCAAGTAGGTCTGGTGAACTTTGCAGGAGATTAGACTCAACAGAAAAAAAGTTACTTCGAAGACCACGAATATTGGTGAATGATAGGTTAAGCGAACTTGGTGATGACTGTGTTTTTTGTGTTTTATAGTTTTTGTTCATTTTTAAATTTGTTAAAGAACTTTATTCATTTTTAAATTTGTTAAAGAACTTGACTCGAAACATAGATAGTACTCAGTACACTGTCGTATAGCCCAAGCAATTGCCTCATTTCCACTAATAAACCCTAAGCCGTAACAAAGGGCTCCAATGTGGCCTTGGCAATGCACACCAAAAGTACAAACAGGGACACCATTCATGCACAACATGGCACTGTTAGTACTCTGATATTTTTCAGATGTTGATGGAATCAGCCTCTCTGAGAGCTACCACAGAGTTTGGGAAACCTGACTACCAGCCAGCCTCAGAACCATAAAACTGAGTTTTAGATCTGTACCCTTACTTGGAGATAATAGAATGAGTTGCCTAGTCATAAAAACAGAGACAAAAGCAAAACCCATGAATTGAGTCAAGAAGATCCAGTGTTCAACATCCTAAACTGGAAACAATGTATTAAAAATACATCTGCGCCCGCCTAATAGATGAAGAAGGGGTGCGAGGCTGGTCAACAGATAGAATCTGTTTACCCCTTAACAGATAGAATCTGTTTACCCCTTTTCTATATATTGCTGTTTTTAAAATTCAGTCTCTTTGTGTAGAAAAGATCTGAAATTAGTTGAAAATGATCTAAAATGATCTGACTTATTGGTGCAAAAAAAATTTTTTTATTGAGATTCTTGGCCAAATATTTTTTTATAATATTTGATGCCATTACAGATTGTTTTGAAAGGTTAAGTTATTTGTTATGTTAAAAGACAAGAACAACAAATACTGCAATATCAGTTGAGGGGAATTTTATTTTATATTACGATTTGATAAAAAAGACAAAAAAAGAAATTGCTGCATGAACACTGAAATTTTTAAGTTAGATTTTGATTTAAAAGTCAAGCATACGGAAAGTATAATGGCATGCAATAAGTTTTGAAAATATAATGGCATGCAATAAGTATTGACAAATACTTGTTGTATGAATAATAATAAATAATAGCAATTAAAACTAAATCATGAAACAAATTTGATCATTGAAGTGCAAAATGCTACTTTAGACATAAGAAATTAAAATTTTACTTATAACATTTGAAGTTTGAATAAAAAATGAAATCAGATTGTGATCCAAAATTAGCAGCAACAAATATTATTTAAATCATTTTGACATCAACCCCACTTTTAAAGCTGAAGTATAGTTCTCATTTAAAAACAAATTTTTTGTCATCGTTGACTTGTATGTGAATTCCAATAATTGCAAGTTTATAGGATTTTTAGATATTTTAGGAAGATAAAAAACAAGTGACCAAGTTTAGACTTCCTAAAACTTTTAATAGTACAAGATAAGTATCAAGATAAAGTCAAAAGATTCTGACCATTGATTTATGATCCTAATTTTACTGGCTGTTTAATTATGATGCCAATTTTATGTACATCAAGCAAATAATACAAGTTCTTCTTTCTTTTAAAAACTTTTCTTTTTACTTATTTTGTAATTCTTTGTTTTTTTCATTGAAAAAAGATTCACACTTTTTAATGTCATATATAATAATAATAATAATAATAATAATAATAATAATAATAATAATAATAATAATAATAATAATAATAACTATTTATTGCTGAAATTTAATAAAACAATAATTTAAATGATTTAAATGTTCATAATGTTGAACGAGAACGTGTAATAAGCACGCTCTATATCAGCTGGTGACTTTATATTTGCTTTCAATATATTTGTCTAATCATTTTAAAATGTTTTCACTGATGTAAATAGCACGATAGACAGAGCAAGATGATTCCATGCAGTAGCTGTTCTATTAAGAATAAAATTCTCTCTTAATGGACAACATTCTTTTATTAGTTCTTTTTTGAATCGAATGGGATTTCTTCTGTATGCAGATTGTTCCATTAACTCGTCAGGTTTTGTTATTATTTTTGGCATAGATATACATCATTTAACTTGTATGAAACCATGAACAATTTTTAAGCGCTCGATTAAATCTCCTCTTAACTTTCAAGTTTCTAGCGTTGTAATATTAAACCTTTTTAATCATGATTCGTAACATAAATGTGAGAGGCTTCTTGTTCAATTTTCTCTTCTTTGAACTTTTTCAAGAGCTGCATATTTGAGAAGCGGTCGAACAAAGGCATTATATGATATTTCGGTAATTGAGGCGGTGTAGAATTCAAATGTGTGTTTAATTAAACCTAGCATTCTGTTAGCTCTGTTGGCACAGTAATTGATATGTTGGCTGTATTTTCTATCAGAAGATGTCATTGCGCCTAGCTCTTTTTCTGAATTGAAGCCTTCAATTTGAATTCGTATTTTATGATCGTAGTCAAAGGTAATATAATTTCTTTTTTGATTATACTTACCAAAATGCATTATTTTACATTTGCTATCTCTCCTCCCTCCCCATTAAAAAAAAAAATTATACATGTAAAAAATACACCTATTTATCTATATAAAACTATGTATTTCAGTTGTAAACAAGTAATAAAGCTAACAAAGGAACTACTGGCTTGGAGCACCATGTTCACAGTGAGAAACATTAAAACCTAATTAAAGTGTCAGCATCATCGTATAAGTTGAAGTCTTTTTTTCAAAAAAAAACTAAAAGAAAAATTACATTCTATCCCCCAAATCTAATGACTGAGGGGGTCATTAGATTATTCTTTTAGATTTTTTCAACCCCAATCAACACTAATTTGAAATCCCAATTTAAATCTCTACCCACCCCAACAATTACAACACCTCAATCTATGATTATTTTACTGTTGTGTCTACTTTCCTTAACTATTTGACCATCCCATATAATTAGGTAGGGGAGAGTATATCATTTTGTAATTCAATTCTTAGTATTTCAACTTGGTCCAGCTCAGCAAGAGTTTTACTATCGCCAGCATATATTTTTATTACGTGGAAAAGTTGATAAGAAAGGTCATTTATAAAATTAATTTCGATCGATTTGTAAATATTTGAATTTTCTATATTTATAGTTTCTGTAATATTGTGTAATTTTATGTAATAATGGCTTTAACTTTAGTTTAACTTTAGTTTTAATTTAACATACGAAAAGAAGTTTTTAGGTTCATTTTTTTATCTTATTTATTAATGACTGTTTGAATCGCAATTTCTTATTCTTTATATGGTGGGATAATTTTTTGCACATTTTTTGAATTTCCTATTATTTTTTTTTTCAATTATGCTGTTTATTGTTGTGTTTGACATCTTAGATACTGTTCGAAATTTGTATCATGCACAATGTTTGTCCTGAACAAGTTTTTTTGTATATGAATCAAACTAGTTTGGTCTCTTTATTTTTTGCTTGTTTAGTATTTTAATAGGAATATATAATCGACATGCTACTTCGTATATCGATAAGAATAATTCGTAAAAAAGTTGAATGCAATCTACATTTAGTCTTTTATTAGTAATTTATGCTATCTATATATAGACTTAAATTCTTGTAATCACCTTTAGTGTAATTAGTGTTTAGAGAAATGATGTAGTGTTAAGTGGTTAGAGAAATGATGAAAGGATTGATTATTTTGAGTTTATTATACTACAGTATCCATATGTAGTGTTACCAAGCATTGGCCCCGAAGATATCTCTGATATTCGGTCTTGCATTTCAGTAAAAATTAAATTGATTGAAGAAGGACCTTTGGTGTTTTTACAACAAGTTTGGAAATTTATGCGTTGAATAAAATGACAATCATTAAAAAAATTGACAAAATTTGATTCACCTTTGAGACAGTTTGAATTGAATGAGTTACATTCTACATCCCATTTGATGTCAGCATAGTTCAAATCGTCTGCACTCTTTATCATTATCGTTAGTTTCATAGAAGGATTCATACATTTTTTTGTCTTTTATAGTAGTTAGATAAGTTTTAAGGTTGTCCTGTGCCTCGAGAATTATTAGCTTGAGTAAACATCCAAGCAGCAGTTTTTCTTTGCCAATTGATAGACAGTCCCACTGTTGCTTGACAACTTTATCATTTAGTATCTTTCTTTTCTGTTTCAGTACTAGTATATTTCAAATTTACATATATGACTACTCCACCCCCATGACTACCACGATCTTTTCTAAATAACTCATTGTTGGTAATATAAGGAACAGATGTTTCTGTAAACTATGTCTCTGTGATGAAAATAATGTCAAATTATGATGAAGGTCATTGAAGCTCTTGCATTAATTGTTTAATGATGTTGCATTGGTATAATAACAATTCAATGAAGTTCGAGCTGAATAATAAGTTGATTTAGTTTCTCTCTATTTCTCTTGTTTCTCTCTACAATAATTTTTTTCCTATTTTCTCGCTCTATTTGAGATAAATCTGCACTAATATACTTGTCTATAGTTTTCATTGTTTATTAGTCTTTTTGCAAAGTTTAATCAGTTAAAGCGATCTATCCTAAAATAACTTTGAAATAGAAACTGAAATGTTAATGGCTTTGCATAAATTATAAATTATATCCTTTAATATGCTGTATCTCTCTCAATCATTTTAGTTATATCAGTTCACTTTTTGCACGATATTGGTAAAACACTGGTTAAATGTGTTTTAATTTTTTTTTCAGACTGATTAAATGTTTTTTTCGAATTTTTAAAAATCACTTTTTAAACACAATAAAATGTCAGTTTTAAATTATTTTTTTTCTTCTCTTGAAAAAGACTACCATGCTAAAAAAAATTAAAAAATATATATATATATATATTATTACCTCCTGTCTGAAACTCTGACCTTAGAGGGCTACCACCCTAAATAACAGTGGATTATCTCTCAATGTGAATATGTTTTATCAATTATTAATAACCTTGTTAACACAGTATAGAACAAAAAAGTTTATATGTGTTTTTTCCGTATATAAAGGTAAGAAAAACGTTCAAATAAAGCAAATGAATTATTTTAAATGTATTTTGTATAAATCAAAATGTATTATAAATATATATTAGAAAAATTTAAAATATTAGAACAGAAAAGAAAAGGAGGAAATATAAAGGACGTAATATTAGTATTTAATGAAACCATTTAGCTGTTTTACAGGTGGCCTTCCTGATCCCTCTATAATAGGATCTATATATATATAAATACATACAAGTATATATATGTGTGTGTGCGTATGTATATATATATATATATATATATATATATATATATATATATATATATATATATATATATATATATATATATATATATATATA
Organism: Hydra vulgaris; assembly: GCF_022113875.1. Taxonomy (NCBI): domain Eukaryota; kingdom Metazoa; phylum Cnidaria; class Hydrozoa; order Anthoathecata; family Hydridae; genus Hydra; species Hydra vulgaris. The sequence continues at coordinate 18,417,632 of NC_061158.1, read as the reverse complement.
TATATATATATATATATATATGTATTAGGGCAGGCCACATAAATTTTTCAATGAATAAATTTTACTAATGCCTGCATAAAAATAGTTCCTTTTACTATAAAAGTGGTATTTCATCTCTAAGTACTGCCAAACTTCATTTTTAATCTGAATTAATTGAACCAAACTAAAACACAAAACTTTCATTGCATCTGTTCCATTTTTGAACTTGTTCAGTTTAATACTTACTAATAATTGCATATTTCTATTGTTCTTCATGTAAACAAACAAACACATGACACGCATGACGAATACATGTTATTTTTTTATAAGCATATGATATTTTTTAATACAATTTATGTTTTATATAAATACCACCGGCTTAGATTAAAAACAATATTTTAAAACAAGAGATCTAATTACAAGATTTTATTAAGATAATAATAAGAATAATGCATAAATAAGTTTGTTTTGCAATGATTTCCAATTTTGTGTATTTTTTCAAAAAACAAAATTTAAAATACTGAATAAGACTAAATATTTTGCTTATTTTTTAACAATTTAAAAAAAAAAATTTACCCTCACCTATCTAATTGGAGAGAAGGGTTGAATAGCTAGTGGAAGTAGATTGAATGATAAAAACTCATCGATTGGGTTGTTGTAGATATATAGGGATAGGTGAAGATACATTCGAGCTAGTGCAGATTGGGGGAATAGTCATTAGATGGTGGGGTGGAGGCGGTAATTTTTTTTTATACTTTCAAAGATTTACTTTTTACACAACCATTATTTTTAAACACCTTTTTGTATCCTGTTTATGTTTGAGAACTGGAATACAAATTTACTGCATAGTGTTTTCTATATTTTGTGTTTTACTGTACTGTGCTTTTTAAATTGTTTTTCTGCTGTTTTTTCATCAAACAATAGCCATTACTAATTACTTAAAATCATTACTAAATACTTAAAACCAGTACTTTTAAAGTATAAATATATACAGCAATGATAAGATGATATTTTAAAAATACTGAAAACCACCCCATTACCTTTTTTTACCTTTTTTAGTACTGCTTAAAAAGTAAAAGGTAAAACACAAAGTTTTTATGGATTAAATTACCTAATAATGTAATTAAAAACTTATTGTCCCAATTATTTAATTTTAGCATTTGTTTTAAAAATCAACACGTTTTACATTCTAATACTTATAATAATCTGGTATTATAAGTACTGGTAGTTGTTTATATTAGTCATATACATTGATAATATAAATTCAAACTATTTTAACAATGGCATCTCTTATGCAATGTATGTACAAATAAAAAAATCAATTTTAAAAAGGAAATTTGAAACTTTTTTAAATAAAACATTTTGTAAAACTTTATTTTGAAAACAGACAACTGATGTTATTATACATTTTACAATTATTAAAATCAAATTGCTTCACTAGAAAAACTTTCCTTATACAATTTGCATTAGTTTGATATTGAATAATCTTTCTTAAAATAATGCAAATTAAATTTACTTTAAAAAAGAACAATTTAAAGTTGTTGTTTTTTTGCACGCATAGTAGATTTACAAGATGCTGCTGAATTATTAATTTTCCTACTGGCAATAATGTGTATAATTTAAAAGACAATGAAAAATATTTTGAAATTTATTTGTAGAAATAAGATTAAAATATTATTTATTTAAAATGAAGCGTTTTCAAATCTTTATAGAAACTATCAGTACATAAAAATTAGTTGAGCAGATAGTTCGAAATAATACATAAAAATAAAGATATAGAACAAATTCAAATAAAATTTCTTCAGGGGGAGGCTACACAAAACAAAGTATTTAAAGTGGTCAAAAATCGCAATAATTAGCAATTATTTGCTGATTTAACAAAATATAAATAATTTGTAACCCTCTTTTATGAGTAACAATTAGTTATTTTACTGAAAAAAAATATTATTCATAACAAATATTTACTATTGATATAAAAATCCTAATCATTTTTGACTTTCCTGATAAAATCCTAATTTTGACTTATTTTAAGGTAAAAACAAAAGTAATCAAATCAAATTTGGAAATACTCAATGTTTTTTTCTATTTTTTTTTTAATAGTTTGTATTCTTATGTGTAAAGAATAATGTTTTTTTAATACTTTTAAAATATCAAGAAACAACAGTTCATGCAGCCAGGTGTAATTTTCTAATTTTTTTGATTTTGGCCAACCCTAATATATTCATATGTGTATATATAAATGGATGTATGTATGTATATATGGATGTGTGTGTATATATATGTGTGTATATATATATGTGTGTATATATATATATGTGTGTGTATATATATGTGTGTATATATATATATATATATATATATATATATATATATATATATATATATATATATATATATATATATATATATATATATATATATATATATATATATATATGTATATATATATATATATACCAGGGTTGGCAAAAACCCGGGTTTTTGACCAAAAACCCAACCCAGCTGGGTTTTTGGGTGGGTTTTTGGGTGGGTTTTTGATGGGTTTTTGCTAAAATTTGGTATAAATCTTTAGTAATCAAAGTTTGATTAATTTATAGTTTATAATATAATAAAGCTATTTTTCATTTTTTACAGGTATATTTTCTTATACAAAAGCTTTATTAATAATCAGGTTGCATTTTTTTATAATATAAATCTATTTTTAAATAGAGTTATCTTTTTAGTTAAATTTAAAATATAAGTAGATTATACGTCTTCAACATGCCAAAGTATCATTCAGGGGGAAGAAATAAAGCTAGTGAGTGGAATGAAGTGACCATATTAAGTGATCAACCAAATAGAGTAATATGTAATTATTGCAAAGTGAGCATAATTAAAAAAATAGAAAGAGTTTCAAGAGATCCATTTGGATAAATGCAGAAGAAAGAATAAACGAAGCAATAATAATTCCGCTGAAGTGTTAAGTGATATATCAGTTTTAGAGTCAAGGCCATCTACATCTGCAGCATCAAATAAGTCTAGCCTGTCTGATGATAATGAGCAAGATGGTTTAAGCTGGTTTGGTATGGTTTTATGAACAAAAAAATTAAAAATTAAAAATTTAAGACCAAAAACCCATAAAGTTGGGTTTTTGGTGGGTTTTTGGTCTTGGGTTTTTGGGTGGGTTTTTGGGTGGGTTTTTGGGTTTGGGTTTTTGGGTACCAACCCTGATATATACACACACATATATATGCATATGTATATGCATGTGTGTGTGTGTTTGTGTATAAATATATATGTGTATATATAAATATATATATATCAAGCCTTCTCAAGGAAAGCGTGTGATCGCACGTTTTATATGACCACTCATGTAATATTTTGTTTTGACAACTTGGCCATGACTATGCATGTTTTAAGTTAGCGGGTTCAAAAAATGCACTGAATAAACAAATGTAAACTTGAACTAAAATTAAAAATAAAAAAACTAGAAACTAGAAAAAGAAATAAAAACTTAGGAAAAAAAAAAAAAAAACTAAACTAAAAAAATAAAAATCTTAACAAATAATAAAATAAAAAATAAACCAGAAAAAATAAAAGCATAAAATTAATATATGTTTTTATTTTTATTTAAAAGTGTTTCACTATAAACAACTAAGAAACAAATAAAGCAAATAAACCATATATAAAAAAAATTATCTATTAGTAGAATTAGAACTCTCATCCAATACCAATATAATAGTTGTGCCTCATAAATATCGCATTTAATCAACCTAAACGCTACATCATCGTAGCAATATAAGAAAATTTAAAAAGCTGTCAACTGTAAAAAAAAACTCTATTTCGTTAATAATTAAATTAAGTTTGAACTATTAATTGAGATGCTTCTAAATTTAAAATATATTAGTTTTGCTCTTTTTTTTTTTTGGTTTATCCTTTATTTATTTTATCATTTGTTAAATTTGTTTCTCTTTTCAGTTTATAGTTTGTTTATTTTTAATTATCTCTTTAAATTAGTTTGATTTTTTCAGCGCATTTTATTTAAAAACACACAAAAACATTTACTAAAAACATGGTAAAATTATCAATAAATGCAAAAAAAATGTCCAAAAAATTGCATGTGTGGTCATAAAAATGAGCGGCCACTTGTGTCTTTTGAGAAGGCTTGATATATATATATATATATATATATATATATATATATATATCCAGTAAACAAAAAAAAATTTAAGGTTGGCAGTCAGTTTTACCTGCTAATTTATAAAATTGACAATCAACTATTTTTTTTGGCCGGTCAATTAAAAAATATTTTTTTCTGGGTGTTAATTTTTGTTTCATACAAGTTACTAAACTTTGTAAATAAAAAAACACTTTATGTTTTAAAACTCATAGTAATTTTTTAAAGTAAATAGCTAATGCCCCAATTAACAGTTTGAAATAACTAACATCACCATGCAAGTTTTAGAGAAAAACCCAGATATCCTTTCCCAGAAATACCCAGATTATGTAAACAGTATTATTATGCTTAGCTATCGTGAAAATGATATATTTTAACATATTTATAAATAAAGTTATTAGCAACCCAAAGCCAAAAACATTGAACTAAAGAAAAATTATATACAACTAAATCAACTAAAACTTTACAACTAAATTAATAAAAACTTTAATACAGTTATCAACCATTTGAGTTAATTGTTAAACTAATTAAACTTAGAACTTAGATTAGTTTCAGAAGTTAATTGTTATACTCGGAAGTTTAATTTGTTAGTCAGTGGCTGGTAAATTTTATTCTTTAATTTTTTAATTGTAATAAATTTTTTTCATTCAATAATTTTGATACTCTTTAAATAGTGTGAATAGTTTAAATATGGTGCATTCACTTTGTCTTTTTTTTATTATCTTTTAAATTATTTTTTTGGGAAACAGTTGAATCTTTTACAAAATCAGCATCTTCTGGTGAAAACATCTCTATTGTGATTACTTTTTTGACTCCTAATTCTATTTTATATCTCCATAAATTTCTCTTTCTTTTTATGGAATACTTTTATCATATAAGGGGTATTTCTTGCAACAATGCATTGTTTTGCATTGCATCTTTTTTGTTAATAGATATCATTCTCTTTTAACACTTTTCAAAACTTCTTAGTAATGCTCAACTTTCAATATTTGGGGGTGAATTTTTATTTAAAAAAGAAGAAGGGTGGTAGAATAAATTTTTTAAATGTTCTATTACTTAGTAATGTTACTTAGTAACTACTGTTTGTAAAATTAACTTTCTACTGTTTGTAAAATTTTTTCACAAAAAATCAAGTCAAAAAACTTTTTTTCCTGTAATTTTCAAGTCCCATATGTACTTTTGATCACAGAATTTTTATAGGGTTTTATTCCTATAAAATATAGGAATAAAACCCTAGAAAAAGAGGTTGAAACTCTATCTTCAATAATGGGGTGTTGAAAAAAAAAAAGCATAAGTTTTTTGTTAAATAGTATAAATATTATATTTAAAAAAAACATTAAAATGATAACATTTAATGAATATGCATAAAGAGCAATTGTTAGATATAATACAGCTTCAGACAAGTTTAGTATGTCATCATTAGAACTATGCATGAAGGTCTGTTTCTAGTAATACTCCATTCAAAAATTTTATATTTTTAATGTTTATAAATTTTTACATTATATATGTTTTTATTTATTTTATGCTGTTATAAATCAGTCACAAAAACTTCTTTTTTAGGGATTTTAATGACTTTAGCGTGGCTGTTTTTTGCAACATGTGGAATATTTATGAGTCGTTACATGAAACCATTTTTAAAGACAAAAATAAATGGCAAAGACTCTTGGTTTAGAGTAAGTAAGTTAGTAAATAGAGTAAGATATTATACAGACGAAAACTCTTTGTAATAAGTTTAAAATAACTCTTTGTAATCGAAAGCATTTTGTAATAAGATTTTGATTGAGCGTTAAAAAATACTTGTTCACTAAACCAAACTAAAAAACCACTTGTTCACTAGCAACTGAACTCAGTTTTATAATTTTAAATGCATCAAATAACAAATCAAAGTTTTTCAATTCTTTTATTGATTGCCTCAAATAATTAAAATTCAGCTTTCAGGGAGTACACTAGATTTCTTTGTTGAACTTAAAGTATATTGAGGGTTTTGCAAAAACAAAGAGTTACTAATTCTATATTTTTACTTTCTTGAAATTTTTAAAGCCTTAAATGATTTCAAACTTTTTTCAGAGTTTAAATTTTTCAGTTCATTTAACACAAATTAAAATATACTATCATTTGTTAATTAATTAGCATCTAAGTCTTAAACTGCTTAATTGAAAAATTGGTCTCAATACTTTATAAAGTTTCAAAAATTTAGGGATATTGAGCTTCATTCCACATATAAGTTGAACCAGTATCATTCAATGCTAATACTGCTCATTCTTTTATTTTTAGAAATCTACCAATCATTTCCTTTATACTATTTGACTTTAATTTGCAGTGAAAAAATTAATTTAATTTTTTTTTTAATCTGATATAATTTTGAAGAATGGTGTTTCTTGCTAAAGATTTTCAAAAGAACTTACAAATTTTTTTACATTTGTGAAACTGATTGTGTGTAGTTGTCAGAAAAAATAAAAATAGGATGTTCTTGGTTACAAACATAAATAAAGAGGATCATAATTGTCATATTTGACTTCATCTTCTGATTCTTGAAACATTTATACGGTTTCAACTTAAACCATTTCTTATGTTTATATAATACATCATTAACTGTTGTCTGTTAATAGCATAGTTGATTAATTATACATAATGATTTTAATTATTATGTATAATTAAAATTATTATGTATTTTAACTGTAATTATACACATGGCTTCAACTTAAATCATTTGTCTATGTTTATATAATACACCATTAACTTATAACATAACATTAAGTGTATTGCATGTTAATAGCATAGTTAATTATACATGATAATTTTAATTAAACCATCATTTGTTGCTGCAACTATGCCAGTTTCTGATTTCTTTTTAATAGTTATTTTATGATTTCTTTTTAATATTTATTTCAATTTCATGAGCTGCTTATAACATGATTAGGTAGATGATTGAGCTGTAACATGGTTAGGTAGATATAACATGATTAGGTAGATATAACATGATTAGGTAGATGATTGAGTTGCAAAAGCTCAAGTTAGGTAGATGATTGAGCTAACAAAAGCTTATGTTATAACACAGACAATTTTAGAGTTTACTAGTTTTAAAATATTATAGCCTTAAATTAAAAACTGGTTTATGTAATTTAGAAACAATTTTTTCGAATTATAAAATTTATTAAAAAAACTGATGTTATAAAACCATTTTTTAAATAAAAATTGTTAAACCCTATTAACCGTTAAACCCCTATGAAATGTTTTTTAAATTTAAATCTTCAACTAAAGCTCAAAATTTTTTTTTTTTTTTTTTTTTATTTGCATTCACTCCCAACAAGGCTGCAAGCAACCTCTATTAAGTTGGGAGTTACTAGGAAAAAAAAAAGAACAGAGTTATAGAGCAAGGAAACGGTTGACAGAAGACTTGAAAAGTTGAAGGTTGTATGAGTCAGGAAAACAAGAAGATGGGAGAGAGTTCCAAAGGATTGAAGTGCGGGGAAAAAAACTAGATGAATAAAAGTTTTTAGAGCATGCAGGGACAGATACAGTAAACGAATGAGACTTAGCTGAATGACGAGTAAAACGAGAATGAATTTTAGTTGATGGAACTAGAGATGATAACTCCTTTGAGCAGTGACCATGATAGTATCTGTAGAAAAGAGAAAGAGATGCAACTTTACGACGATGGGAAAGAGGTTCAAGCTTAGCAGATAGTCCAGGTCCAACAACATTTACAATGCGTTTTTGGACCTTGTCAAGAAGAGAAAGTGAATCGTTAGAAGAAGAATTTAAAAAATAAAGCACTGAGTGCTTGACATTAAAAAGTGATTAAATATATTTTTTAAATTTTTTATTAAAAGCTAAAGTTCAGTATGCTTAAAACTAAATGCCTTGTTGATGCGTTACAATGCACTATGGAATATTAACTGTTATTAAGTCTGTTTGTACCTACATTCAATCAGTTAAAAATTATTTGTTAAACAAAAAAAGTAAAACCCAATCAGTATCATTCTAAAAGAAATTTAAAAAAAAATTATAACAAAAGGATTTTTTTGTTGTTGTTGTTTCAATTGCTTGCATACATTTTTTTTAACTTTTTAGATGCATCAGTTGTTTATGTCATCAGCTTTGATTTGCTTTGTTGTTGGATTGATACTAATTTTGATTGAATTCAAAGGAAGATGGTCAAAGGTTAAAATTATATTCACAAAATATTTTATTTTGAAATACTTTTCAAAAAAAAAAAACTAAAAAAAAGAAATGTTATGTTTGTTTTTAGAATGCTGGTGCTCATCACATTCTAGGATTGACAGCTATTGTTTTAGGTTTGGTACAGGTAAGTTCTATACAGTTTTATATTAAGTCAACTTAAAATCTAGAGAAAAAAAGGTATATATATATATATATATATATATATATATATATATATATATATATATATATATATATATATATATATATATATATATATATATATATATATATATATATATATATATATGCAGTAGTGTGCAGTAGTGTGCATTCGATTTAAATCTGGGGAATTTGGAATTCGGAAAGCCTACAAATTTTTATACTGTTTTTAATTTTTTTTCAAAAAGATCATAAAATAGTTGCTCTGCAATCATTTTATGTTAAAAAATGGCTAGATGCACCATCTTGCATAAAGGTTTTTGTATGATGTTGATAAATGGTAATTCTAGTACTTGTTTGTATCTGTAAGCATTCATCTTTTCTCCCTTTTTGAGAAAGCATAGGTCACTTTGTCCTGATGTACACATACACCCACAAATCATTATTGATGCAGGATGCTTAACAGTTAGTCTTGTGTAGAGAGGGTTGCAGAGATTTGAGCTACAAGGTCTTCGAACATATTGTTTTGCATGTGCAAATAGTTAAAAGGTACTCTCATTACTCCAGATCACAGTAACTATTGCTGTGGTGCCTAATTTTTATCTTGCTGACAGAGTCTCTTTTGAATGTGATTTTTGGTCATCATTTGTTTTTTCAAGGGTTAAATCAAGATTTTTATTTAATACATGACTTATAGCTGACCTTAAAACATTGTGCAGTTCAGGAATACTTTGTCGCAATACCTGTGATGACATAAGCGAGTTTGCTTTTATTGCTTTTCCCGTTTTATTTTGTGTATTGAGTGCAAGTTTTAGAAGTCGAAAAAAGTGGTTTTGGCATAATTTTACCAGCGTCATTTTTTTTTCCGTGATAGTCGAGATACAGCTGATTGAAATACAAACAGAAAATTTTCAGGCTCTTCAACATATCCAAATTAAAAATACTTTAATTTTATTGAAACAAATAAACAATTTAATTTACTTTATTAATGCAATAAAATGAATGATTTGAAGTTGCATAGAATTGTATTAAAATAAAGTATGTAATTATTTATATTGTTCACAGCCATAGTCCCATAAAATTGTGTGAATAAAATTTGCAAGCAAAAATGTCAACATTGTATTTAAAAATTGTTAATTTTTGTAATGGTTAAACATAAAATACAATCATTATGAAAAAATGTATTGTTAGATTAGAAATGAAAAATAATCTAACTACATTAAACCTTGTGGTGTCTAACAATTTAAACAACACTGTACTTTTGTCAAACATTATTGATTGCCAAACATTCATGATTGAAGATATAAAAAAAAGATTTTCTTAATTGAATGTATAAAGGACTTGTAGTAAAAATAGTCAAAGAAAATCTTCTAAAAAACATTAAGTCTTCATGAATTTAGTTTATTACTTGATGAAGTTAATGAAAGATATTCTGATCTTTTTCTGTATAAAAATGTCCGTTGGTTATTTTGGGGGGAGTTTATATATATTTTGGTCACTTTTTTTTTTTTTTGTTATCAAAAGCTTTTAAATATCTGAAGTTAAACAATGACAGTTAGTTACAAAATGTTTTGCTACAATTTTAACAGCTCATCTTAACAATCACAAAAAGATATTGCAAGGAAGAGACAACACTGCACATTCGATTTTAGAAAATGAAGTTTCTTTTGTAAGTCAAATATCTGTGTTATTCCAAGATTTTAGCAATCAAAATTTAATTTATTTCTTCAGTTTGAAAACTAAGCAATTTTTGTCTGCTATTGATAAAATGAAAGATTCTTTTACCAATTGTTTTACAGAGTTCAGAATAAAAATTTTTTTGTAAATACTAACAAAATAAGTTTTAAAATGTTCCAAAATGTCAATATTGCTTTAAAATATTGATTTGGAATCAAAAAAAACTTGCAAACAGAGCTAGAAAACAAAGAGAAAAAAATTCAGTAGATTATTAATCAAAAGAACTTTTAAATTCTCAAAAAGAAGATCAAATAGTATTTGAAACGTGGAATAATCAGATCAGCATATTATTGTGGTATTTAGCAAATATTTAGCTAGATTGACATTAAAAGTAACTTGAGTTATTCTCTCAATGTTGATAAATCCTTGAAGTTTTATATATATATATATATATATATATATATATATATATATATATATATATATATATATATATATATATATATATATATATATATATATATATATTATATATATATATATATATATATATATATATATATATATATATATATATATATATATATATATATATATATATATATTTATGAAATACTTTTTCAATAATTTTTGTTATTATTTCAATAATTTTTTTCTTTATATAGCCGTGTATAGCTTTGCTTCGTTGTACACCCGATCATAAAGAGTAATATTTGCTTTTCATTTTTCTTTATTTTTTATGTTTTATGAAGTTTAGAGATTTTGCAATTTTTAAAATTTATTTAGCCGTTATATTTTTAATTGGGTGCATCGATTAATTGGAATGTTGGCTTGGTTTATTGCAGGTATTATTCACAAGAATATTTATAAAGTATATAACAAAAAGTAAAGTTATTTACCGAATTTATACACTATTATACAATAGTATACACTGACTTCTACAAAACATTCACTGGGTTTATGCAAGTGAAATGTATTAGTGTAAACTATTTACAAAGTTTTTAGCCACAACTAACTTGGTTTATAAAAAAAGTGTTCAATTTTTGTTTAGCGATTGCAGTTATATATGGTTTGAAATTACTGAACATCAATCATGTTGCTGTAGTAATTTTTATACCCGTTGTGATTGTTCTGTTTGTTGTACTCGATCTCATTCTTCTGAAAAATAGACCAAGTTTAGAAAAGTCCAAGCCTCAAGGTAAATTTTTATATTTGCTAATTTTTGTTTAAGAAGAGGAGTTTTTTTGAAATGTTGTTTTTTTATTTATAAATTAATACTTTTAGTTACATACTCGTCAACCCAGTTTGATATGGAAACAACTTCAAAAGAAAATAAAACAGTAAGTTTTATTTTTCAACTAAAATATTTTAGAATTATAACTATCTTGTTTATGCTTTATACGTTAATGTATAAATGTATGTAGGTATGTATGCATGCATAATGTATATACATTATTCCTGCATACACACCTACGTAAATATATACATTAACGTATAAAGCATAAACAACATGAGGATACTAAAATAACTTATAACGGCATAAATAACAGCGTTGTACTAATTTTTCTTGTTATTTGTTGTTACTAACGCTAATATAACGAATAATAGGCCTGACGATTAGATAGTTATAATTTTTGATCAGATAATTATAATAGCATTATAATTGTAGATAGTAGTAATAATGTGTGTGTGTATATATATATATATATGTATGTATATATATATATATATATATATATATATATATATATATATATATATATATATATATATATATATATATATATATGTATATATATATATATATGTATATACATACATACATACATACATACATACATACATACATACATACATACATACATACATACATACATACATACATACATACATACATACACGCTAATAATTTTTTTAATATTTTGCAAAAATTATGTACGCAATTTAGAGCTACTTCTTAACTGTTTTTTTAGTAATTATTCCATAAATATTTCTTTTAGCTATAAATGTAAATTATAAAAGTTAGCTTGCTATTAAAAAAGAATTTATATACATATATATATATATAAATAAATATATATATATATATATATATATATATATATATATATATATATATATATATATATATATATATATATATATATATATATATATATATATATAAATTATTTGCTGGAATTTTAGATTAGGGGCCATCCATAAAGGACGTCATCCAAATACGGGGGGAGGGGGTCGAGTTAAAAAGGACAAGGGGAGGGGGAAGGTTGTCAGAAAAGGACGTCACTTTATAGATTTTTTATTTTAGTTTAATTAACATGGAAAACTACGTAAACATGTGTTTTTAAGAAGATAATGTATGAGAATATTTTTAATTTTATTTTTCAAAGGTGTAGCAGCAGATTCAAACATCATTGCGAGATGAAATAAATTTTTTTGGAGTTAAAAATAGGGGGGAAGGGGTTCAGGATTTTATGACGTCCTTTTCAAAGGGGGTATAGGGAAAAAGGACAACCAGTGACGAAGGGGGGGAGGGGGTCAAAAATTGGCTAAAAAATGGTGACGTCCTTTATGGATGGCCCCTTATAAAAAATTTTTATTCTTAGCAACATTTAGAAATAAAAAAAAAACGCTAAAAACATATTTGAATCTCGAGTTTAAGCGGCATTTGATTCGCAAATTCAAATTGATTCGCGTGCTCTAAACTATTTGTACATCCATCTCTCTTATATGTTTCTTTGTGTTACGTAATGATATTTATAATAAAATAGTGAAAACATATTTGTTATAGGATGAATACATATCCACGTTTTTTATGGTTGTTTTGTACATGTTTGTAGCTGCCGTTGCCATCGCTGTTTCGATTTCTATTGGAAAATTTTAAGCAGTTTTTCTTAACATTTTGTACTAATTTTAATTCTTAGTATTGTAAACACATCCCGCTCCACTTTTATACTACTTTTGATTTACTAAAAACAAATCTTTTGTGTGTGGAATTTACTTTTTTTAATTTTGTGGAATATATTTAAAAAGCGGTATTTTTATTCGTACAATATTTGAAACTATTTTTCTTTTCGAAAGTTGTATTTTAGTTTTATTTTAAATAAGGTTTTGAAGTAAATTTTTTACTTTTTTACAATTTGTATGCATTTTATAAATAAATTGATATTTATATTTATATACAGGCATCTTTAGCTGTTTTATTTGATTATCATATGCCTATCGGACATTTGGTAACCTATCAGGTCTGCAAAAAAAATCATGGTGTTTTACTAGTAAACTCAACTAATTTTCTTATAGCGCGTCAATGGTTTTATTTAAGCTAAATGTGTTTAAATCAGTGATTCCCAAACTTTTTTGTGTCGTAGACCCCGTGCTAAATTTTTCGGTTTTGGGTAGACCCCCAACTTACCTGATATCGATTTTTCTTTAAATTCCAACTGTAGTGAAGTATAGTTTTAAAAATGTGAAGTATAGTTTTAAAAACGATGAACCTGATGCTTGAATAAATTATCAACATTTGGCGCCAACGTCGTAATTAAACGTCAAATCAGTGGTTCAAACGTCGTATCAGTGTATGTTGAGATCCCCTATAGTGGACCCCCATTTTCATTTCATAGACCCCCAAATATTTATTCCACTGACGTACACCCCTTGCAGGTTGTCATAGACCCCTGGGGGTCTATATACACCACTTTGGAAATCACTAGTTTAAATTATTATTATTAGGGTTGTTCACGAAAGCCAAAGTTGAATTTTCAATTAAAAAGAAGCTGCTACCAAAAAAGCAAGGATATATTCAGAGCCGTAGATATGCTCCCCACGCTCCTCCCTTAATTAGGAGGGGGGAACACATTTAGGAGCTCTTTTTCAAATTTTTGAGGGCCTTTTAGCGAATTTGGGGAGCTTTTTTATTGTTAGTAACAAGTTTTTTTAATTTTTTTTTTTGGAGGGGAGGGGGGCACTGACTACTTGCCACGACGCTGTATACACTGGTTTGATAATGGCTCTCTGAATGCCAATCCTGGCTAGACGTTAAACAAGCATTACTGAGCAGCGCAAGTGTTATTGCCTAAGCGTAACATCAGACATCTGACCAATATATGGGTTTATATGTTTCGTTTGCCACTGATAAGTCCATAGACGTAGAGTTTTACTTTTCTCAGATTGGTCTCAAATAGTGGCGTCAATTTAGAAAAAACTGAGGAGAGGCCAATTTATGAAAATAATTAAACTCTTTCTCCCCCCTCCCCCATTCTCAAACCAAAATCATAAGATTGAGTAGCACAATTTAATTTTGTTTCTTGGGGGAAGTGGGGAAAGGGGGTGGCATGCCTCCAGTCCTTTTAAATACCACCTGTGGGTTCAAACTATTTGGTGGGACTTTAAAATCTATAATAACAGATAAAAATTCTTTTCAATAGACATTCTAGTGTATTTTGTTAAATACTTTACTTTAAAAACTTTACTTTAATAAAACTCTGAATATATAGAAAATAGTACTATTTTTGCTATTTTTTAAAAGAAACTGCTACCAAAAAGCAAGAATATACTCAGAGCCGTGGATAGGTTTCCCACGCTCCTCCCTTAATTAGGGGGGGGGGCAAATTTAGGGGCTTTATTCAAATTTTCGAGGGCTTTTTACCGAATTTAGGGAGCTTTTTATTTTTAGTAACAGGTTTTTTTAAATTTTGTAGCCTTGGTTTTTGGCTCAAAGTTCTTGATTGGTAACAATAACATTTATCAACTACAAGTAAACTTTCTTAAGGAAATTGTTTATCATTATACGAGGTTAATAGTTATTGTTATTAGTTACAGTTGATTGATGCCCCATGGACATCTGCTGCCCGGGACAAACAATACCTTCTCATTCACCTCTCTCGCCTGATTAGATTATACTTCATGACTTTTTACTTTTATATAACTATTTTTAGGGATTATATTTACCCTCACCAAAAGCTTGAATAGCATTAAAAAAATAAATAAAAAGTTTTTTTTGCCTGTCATTTTGATTACATAAAAACTTCTTTTGAAAATACTTTTTTTATTTCGAAAACACAATGATTAAAAATCAAATTCATCTAATCTAAATTTGAATAGCGTAAATTTGAAAAAAAAGTTGCGTGACTTTAGACACAAAGAGTCTGTAAAGAATTTTATTTTTAATATTTGTAAATTTTTAAAAATAAAATAGAAGGTAAGTCTCAAAAAATTAGCAAAAACTAAATTGTTTTTCGAATTTTTCTCTAAAATTTTAATAATTTTTATGGCAGCCGTGGCGCAGTGGTTAGAGTTCTGGCTCAGAATCCAGAGGTCCGAGGTTCGACGCCAGCTCTAGCCCAACAAGCGACATTGGTACGGAAGGAGGCGTGAGCTTCCTGTTAAATGCTCTCCCTCGGTGCTCTATGACAAGACCGCAAGGACTTCTGGGAGCACCTAAATACATACAAAAAAAATAAAAAATGATTAACTGGTTTAACAAAAAATATAGAATTTTGTCACTCTCTTCTTAGAATTCATAGTTCACAGCGCGCACGTAAGTCATTATTATTCCTCAACGGCAATTTCCTTGAGGCCTTAAACGCATGACATGAAATCATAGTTGCAATGTAAACGGCTAATTACTCTCTAGTTATTATTTAGAGATTTACAACGGTTTCAAATCGATTTATGCCTTTGCGATTTTTGTGTTACATAACTCTAAAAAAAATGTAACTTTATATTAAAGTTATAACAATCTCATTAATATCTCGGTAACGTAAGTGAAGTAAGATGTGATACAAATTAATTTTAACATAAGTTACTAATTTGTTAATATTTGTTACATCCAAACAATTAAAAAAACTACTCGCTTTTTGGTTTGAATAAACAATGTTCAAAACAAATAAATCCGTTATTAAGAAAGGAATAAGAAAACGAAGCTTCGTTTGAACATATTTCGAAATGGACCAAAAGAATCAAACAAAATGCAGCATATGTTATAAGATTTTACCTTACAACAGTTCGACCAGTTCAATGCAATCTCATATATCAATTGATCATTGCATTAATTCTAAAATATCTAAAAAATCAACAATTTTACTCAACGATGACGATATATCCCATATTGAGAGCGGTAATGAGAATGGTTTTGAAGAGTCTGGTCATAAAAAATTAAACAAGTTATTGGTGAATTTTATCGTTGGTACCGATCAGCCGATTTCGATAGTACGTCATCCTGATTTTGTAAACTTAGTGAGTTAAAAAAAAGCTACAAAATGCCATACATAAATACGATGAGCAAGAAATTAATTCCATCATTTACGGACAATCTTAAATCAATTTTAATGCTAGAATTGAAGGGATGTTATTTCATTACAATTACTTGTGATAGTTGGTCATCATTGGGTAAAAACAGCTACCTCGGCGTGACTTGTCATTTTATTGACAAAAATATGACTTTAGTGGACCGAAACCTGAATCTTTTATGGAAGTTTATGTCTGAAATGAAAACAGCTGAGTATTTATTTAATATGTTAAATGAAATCTTCAGTGAATTGTCAATCAATAACGAGATTTTTGCACTAGTTACTGACTCAGGTGCAAATATGTATTTCAAAGGCAAAAATGTTTATAAAAATGAAAATGAAAAACTTGAAAAAGAAATAAATGATTACAGTCTGCAATACTTTCAGAGCTACGAAAATAGTGCCATTGACTTTTTCCAAGCTAATCAAAAATTGTTCCTGGTTTTAACGCAAATTGCACGGATAATATTTTCAGTTCCAGCGACATCAGAATGCCTATTTAGTTCAACAGGTTTAATAGATACTGAGCTACGGAACAGGCTTGCGCCGAGCTTATTGAAGCAGTTTTTATTAAAGAAAACAAGTAATCAAAAACATTTCTTTATTAAATTATATTTTAGTAAAAGTGTATTTTATAAATCTTAGTAATTTAAAGCATTTGTATTTTTTTTATTTTATCTGATGAACTTTTTTACAAACAGCTTAATTAATGACAATATGTTTTCTACTATATTCTTTTCAATTCTGGAAAAAACACCAATATCCAATCATTGAGCTGTCATCAGGGCAGGTGCAAGTAGGTGTGACGTGGTGGGGTGTCATTAAAATTTTTGTTGAGTAAAAATTTAGGTCCTTGTTTTTTGAAATTCGACGACAACTGACCTGTCTAAAAGGTCTACATTTGCCGACTTCTTTAAAAGGGTTATTTTTGCCGACTAAATGCACAAAAAATGCATTGAGGAAGGTGTGTGTGTGTGAATGATTCGTAAATTTAAATAATCTTTGGGGCCATCCATAAAGGACGTCACCATTTTTTAGCCAATTTTTGACCCCCTCCCCTCCCCCTTTGTCACCGGTTGTCCTTTTTCCCTATACCCCCTGGAAAAGGACGTTATAAAATCCTGACCCCCTCTCTATTTTTAACTCCACAAAAAATTTATTTCATCTTGCAATGATGTTTGAATCGGCTGCTACACCTTTGAAAAATAAAACTAAAATATTCTTATACATTATCCTATCAAAAACACATGTTTACGTAGTTTTCCATGTTAATTAAACTAAAGTAAAAAATCTATAAAGTGATGTCCTTTTCTGACAACCTTCCCCCTCCCCTTGTCCTTTTTTTCCCCCTTTTAACTCGACCCCCTCTCCCCTATTTGGATGACGTCCTTTATGGATGGCCCTTTTCCCCGTCACTGAATGGTTTAGAATTTGTAACTAAAGAGGACTAGTTTCATAGCTTGCAACAGTAGCATTTACTGTTATGATATTGCCCTTTTTTAAGAAATCTTGTTGTCCAACCAACTAATTATAAATTTGATTTTTTTATCTTTCTCTAACTTGACGAGAATCTTTATAAACAAAAAAGTTATTAAAAGAAAGTCTACTGTTAACTTTCTAGGAGTGATTAGGAGGATAAGAGGATTTCTAGGAGGATAGATGAAAATATATCATGGAAATATCATACTAAATCTATTAAAAATATAATCTCCAAAAATACTTCAATGCTATATAAAGTTAAACCTTTTCTTAATACGAAGTCTTTGAAAATTATATATTTTTCATTTAGGGAGAGTTGGGGCACAGTGGGTCGGATTTCTTTCTTTTTTAATTTGAGTGAAAGTTAAAATATATATTTTAGCTTTGTCAAAGCTAAAGGATTGAGAAATATATCCTTCATGATAAGAAATCACTAAAACCTAAATATTTATTATCTAACAGCTCACAGAAAGGTTTAAAGTGAGTTGTGTTAAGTGATTCACTGTACCCCAGTACTGGGGTACAGTGAATCAATTAACACATCTGCATTTTAGTGGTAGTTAGTGGGGGCGTAGCCAAATAAGGATGAGGGTGTGAACACATTGTACACTATACTTTCGGCGCACTTTTGGTAATTAAAATTAAATAATTTAAATTTTTTCTGATTGAAAAAATAAAGAATAAATTTTATCGATAACAAAACTTATTCAATCATCTAAAATCATAAAAGCACATTTTTACCTAATAAAACTTATTTAACCAACAACAAAAGAACTTTTTAAAAGTGAGTTTTTAATTTTATAAACATTAATATCACAGTGAATCAACCGATTCACGGTACCCCGATTCATTGTCCTCCACCATAAAAAATAAGGTTCAAGTTTAATTTCTTGGGACATGAGTGTTATTAAAGGAAAAGCAAAAATACTAAAATGAAGCATAAATATCAGTATTCCGAATATAAAACTTTAACTTATAAAATGATTTTAACCATGATCTTACAAAAAACATAAAGATGATAAGAACATTTACTTTAGTTAGATAAAAACATAAATTACCTACCAAAAACCGAGAATCAAAAATTATGTAGTAACACCAATAAATAAAGATGGGTGATATATGCGCACATAAACTGATTACATCATCGTGATGAACAAAATCATAATCTTTGAGAAAATGCTTCTTATTCACTGTGCCCCTCGATCCACTGTACCCCGACTTCCCCTATTCTTATTTACCTTTCCTATTATAATCTTGCATGGAGAAGTACCAATTAAGGGAAGCTCAAAAAAATTTATAGCAAACAAAAACATGCATGCAGGATTATATTTGGCGTAACAGAACTGTTAATGATAAATCTCTTTTAAAGAAAATTAATGTGCTTAATGTTTATAAACTTAATATATACCAAGTTATGCTTTTTACATTTAAATCAAAACATGCGTTATTTCCTAATATATTTCAATCTTATTTTGCAGAAATATCTCATTAAAACCCATCTGATAATTTTGTTATTTTAAGATCTTATTTAAAATTCAATTCATTTCAAATTAGTCTCAATTATGTTCGATAGAGACGTTTCTTTAAAACAAACTTTACTAAACTTGAAAATGTTATGTTGCATAGTTTTCGTGTTTTTTTTGGTCATAAAATAGTTATTTCTAATTTATTTCTTATTTAACGCGTTCATGCTGCTTTATAATACTGTTTTTTTCTTCTTGCTACAATTAGAAACTAAGTATTGGCCACTCAATTTTATAAAAAAAAAAGTTAAAACAGCTTGATTTAAACTTAACGTAATGGTTGCAGGTAAAACTTGACATATCAAGATCGCAATAGTTATTATCATTTGTACAAAGGGGTTATGTTCTATTATTTGTTATACCATTTTGAAAATTTTTCAAAACAACCAGTTGAAATATTATTATTTTTATAATATTGCTGAGTTGTACCCACTAAAATAAGAAAAATGTTGCATAATTTGTTAGGTAATTAAAAATTATGCAACTTAAGTCTACTTAATAATTGCGAAAACAGCAACAAAAAAATAAAGGTTTGCCTAATGAATGGAATTAAGGACGTTTAAAAAGTTTTAACACATTGTAATAGATCAAAGGTTTTTTTTTAACTTAATTACTTAAAAAATTACGCAATATAATCATTGATGGGGGGAGGGGGTAATATCATATATACACCCCCACCACCAATACCGTGCCGGCCTTACTCAGCAGTATTATAAAAATAATAACATTTTTCTAATATATAAAAAAATAGTAATATTATTAACCAGTAATATTATTAACAATATTAATGGTTATTTTGAAACATTTGCATAATGATATAAGACATTAAACCTTTGTACAATTGGTAAGGGATCGTTTATAAATTTCGTAATGCTAAATTTATTTAAATTGCAGAAGTAGGAGATCTTAGGCTCTTTTACGAGACTTATAATGCATTATAAGCCTCGTAAAAGATTCTTTATATAACTTAAGGCTTTGCAAAGAAAAACTTTTGATCTTTTTAATTTTGTTTATTATTGAAGTTTAGCGTTGCGTAATTTATAGACGATCCCTAATAGCTATCACAATCGCGATATCGTGACGTTAAAATAATAGGATTTTTAATTATTTAATTGTTTTACAGTTGTTGTTGTTGTTTATATTGATAAAAAATTTTTTTTAATGTTATTTAGGTTTTATAGTTAATATTACATTAATAGTTTCATAATTTTTAAAATTGTTTGACTATAAATTAATTGTTAAGTAAGTTTTAAATATTTTTAAACATCTAGCTGGTTTTCTATAAATAGTAATAATGATTACTTTTTTGTGGTTTTATTAACAATTTAAATGCGCAATGACTTAAAAAGTGCTACATTAACACTTAGGTTTTACGTGGGATAAAGTCGATTGAAATGTAGACAAAAAAAATTACGTTTCCGTCACCATAATTTTTACGCGGTTGAAGACGTTTAATTATTAGTTAAATCAAAATATGAACTTTGTTAATCAGATTTACTTTGTTAATCAGATTTACACTACGTTTTTGTTAAACAACTGATGCCAAATTCACGTTCAATTTCATCCAAGAAAAACTTAAAATTTTCAAAATTTCTATTAAGACCGGATGTTAATATTGAAGGTGCATTAACGCATTTTAATAGTCAATCAGCACAATATCATAAAACCAATTTTAAAATATTGTGCTAATCGACTAGTTTAATTTGTCAAAATAATTTGTTTTGGTACAGTTGGTAATGTTTTTGCGTCACCGCCATTTATTTTAAAGTATTTAGAAAGTTATCTAGGAAATCAATGTTAACAACAAAAAATAAATATCCAAATATCCTTCCAATATGATACATTTTTTCCGATAACAACTTTGTCTTGAATTTTTCAAAAATGCTTTAGTTCATTTTAAGTACTTTTAGTAACCTTGAAAACCTTTTATGAGGATTCAAAGGTTCTTGCAAAGTCCAAGTAAATTACTATCAAATATTGACAATAAAAAAATGCTTTGCGACTTACAGAAATCTTTCTATAAAAAACCTGAATAATTTTAAAAACAAACTGCAAATAGAACGATGATTTAACGTTTATTCATCAACAGATCCTAATATTGCGTTTGATAATTTCTCAAATACATTTCAAAATATCTTTGATAATATATGCCCAAAAATAACTAAAGAAATAAAAAACAAAGGATTGAAGAATCCATGGATGGCAATAAATTTAATTAAAGCATCAAAACGAAAACAAAAACTTTACGTAAAATTTTTGAAACCAAAAAATAAAGATGATGAAAAAATCTACAAAAATTATTAAAAGTTTTTTCAACATAGTATAAAAGAAGCCAAAGTATGATATTTTTCTAATCATTTTGATAAGCATAAATTCGACATAAAGAGGGCTTGGGCTGTTATAAACGAACTAACAGGAAGAGAAAAAAAGAAGCACAATTACTTACATGTAGTTTTTGTTGTATACAACAAAAACTATTTTCTGATAAAAAAAAGTTATAACAAGCGAAACAAATATATGTCAAGAATTTAACAAACATTTTGTTAATATAGGCTCCTCTCTTGCTTCTAACATTGTTCAATCAAATAAAACATTTGATAATTATTTTGGAAATAAACCCAACACTAGTATAAACAATGAAAAGATAACTAAACTTGAATTTAGTAAAACAATTGTTGAACTTAAACGCAATAGTCATTTAGATATGATGGCATCTCCAGTAATGTAGCTAGGGGATGGTTGCGTAAGAAGAGCAGGTTTCTAAGACGGTATAACCTTTTTAAACGGGTAGACTAATAATATTTTCGCAAACTTTTTTGACTAAGGATATTCATACTAGTTTGACGGTGTTATTTATTTTAATTTTTTGGTTGTAGAGTTAATATTACACAAGTAACAAATAGTAAATTTTTTTTTTCGTTTTGTTTGTTTGTTTAATATTAATAGTATATATATTTTTTTTTAAAATGAGAAATAAATAAGATACACATTAGGCCGGTTCATAAAAATTAATTTTTTTTAGAATTTGTGAAAAGTGGCGTGATATAGTGTTGTTTAATATTTACAAAAAAAATATTTCTAAAGAATTAATTATACTTTGCATTTTTAAGTTTTAAGGTTTTATATGCTAAGTATATTTACTTTAGTACATGCATTAACTGAAACATGCATTTAACCCTAATACTATATATAATCCCAAGGTTATGAAATTGAACCAAACCTATACCTACCTAACTAAATTAACCCTAATGATATGATTAACTCCAACGCTATTATAACTTTATATTATTATATTATTATTATATTATTCTATTTTTATATGATTGTTTATTAATTTCTGCTTTTATCAACTGATTGCAGAATTTATCCGTCTCATCTTGTATTTTTAGAAATTAACTGAAATTCTGATATGTTATAAAATTGTAAAACAATAATGATTTCAAGATCTAAAGCTTCAAAGATCGTCATATACTTTTTGGAGAAGGTCGTGAATTATCCAATTTTTGCTTGCAAACCCACAAGCAAGTAGGCAAAGTATACTTGTCTGAGAAGAATTATGAAACTGAACCACTACGGTCTGTTTGTAAGAGACTAGCAGAGAAACTTTCTCAGATATGGATTAAAGCATCAGTTCCTACTATAAGTCTTCGAGGCATAGAATTACAGCTGGAGAAGTACATAGGCGATGTTCAGAAAGTGGTTCGATCAAAGTCTGCAACAGTCAAACAAGATGAAATAGAAAAAGATCTTGACACATTGTTTGACATTTGTTCGTGTAAATGCAAAGAACTTTCGTCTTGTTGCTGTCCAATGGTTCTGAAGGTGCCAGCAAATGAGCATGACTTCCTAACTGATCAACGCACTATACGTGTTGGCAGAATAGCTGGAATCGACAATAAGGAATCCGCACGTGCTGAGAGGCGCTTAAAACGAAAATCTGTTTCATTATCAAAGGAAGAGACTGCAGTTAAGTGTGCCAGAGTCGTTGAAGCATCTGATAATGAATCAGATAATGAAACAGACAACAATTCTGACACCGAAACTTATTCCCCTTCCGTATCAGATGTCGATACCGAAGTCACATCTACTCGTCTGAAAAACCGTTGTTTAAAAAATATTGCTCTACAAGCAGATGGTTTTGGCATATCAGATAGAGCAGTTGCCGCGATTGTATCAGCAACTCTAGTTGATTTTGGTATAGAACATATGGGGACAGTGGATCGGAATAAAATTCGCAGAGAACGAAAACTACTGAGAACATCCTGTAAAAATGCTGATTGTAGAATTACTGGATTGTATTTTGATGGAAGGAAAGATCAGACTTTAAAACTTGAGGGGGATAGGCAGACTGTGATTTCTGAGGAACATATTTCCATTTTATCGGAGCCAAATTCAAAGTATGTTGATCATTGTACGCCAACAAGTGGATCAGCGAAATCCATTGCAGATTCAATAATTGATACTGTTGACTGCACGAACCTTGTTTGTATTGGTTCTGATTCAACTAACGTTAATACTGGTTTAAACAATGGAGTTATACGCAGAATGGAAATTGAACTTGGTCGACCACTGCACTGGTCCATTTGTCTTTTACATCTGAACGAGCTTCCTTTGCGACATGTTTTTCACTCCTTAGATGGTGCAACAACTGGACCCCATTCATTTAATGGACCAATTGGCAAGTCTATTTCAATGTCTGTTCAGAAACCCATAGTCAGCTTTGCCATAATTGTTGGTGAACCTATTATATGCGATAAGCAGTTGTTAAGCAGTTTTTAGTCTTAGTATTTTTAGTCTTTAGTATTTAGTCATATCATTAAGCTTGGGGCTTAATGATAAGACTAAATTTGTCTTCTTCAAGCCCCGGTCATGTAATTATTTTTTTTATAAGTTACGACTGTAAATTTTTTTTTATCGGCAAAAGTGTAAATAAATAATAATAAAAAAAAAAGCAGCGATCAACTGTACTTTTTCGAAATTGTTAATGCGGTGAAGACAGGTGTTGTACCAGATAGATTTAATTTTAGAACACCTGGGCGACTAAACCATGCAAGGTGGTTGACACTAGCAAACCGTGTTCTACGCCTCTATATATCTACTGAAATATCAAATGAACTAATACTTTTGGCTAAATTTATTGTGAATTCATATGCGGTTGTTTGGATTGACATTAAGAAACATTCAAACTGCTAAAATGCTGCTCCACACTATTATAAAATGATAGAAACATCACAATTTCTTCCTGTGCGTTATCGAATAATTGTTCAGCAAGTTTTGAAGCGCAATAGCTACCCGGCTCATATCGAGAGCATTATTCTGGCTATGCTCAAAGACAACCGTCAAGTGATCCGTAAGCTTGCGTTGAAGAGAATTCTTCGTGCTCGTGAAGATGACATACCAAATCGAAAATTTCAACTCCCTGAGATACGATTTCAAGCGACTAGTTATGAAGAACTGATTGACTGGCAAACACAGCCCCGTTTGGAACCTGTTCTGACAAAACATATTCCAACTGTACAAATACTGGCATGGCTTTCGTCAGTTGAAGACACAGTTATTGACATTGAGCCATTTCCATGTCACAATCAAAGTGTTGAACGTGTGATTAAAATTGTGACTGAATCAGCATCCAAAGTTTATGGTCATGAAAATCGTGATGGCTATATTCGCGTTCAACTGGAGCACCGCAAGTTGATGCCTCACTTTGACACAAAATCTGAATTTAAGAACATTTAAGTATAGTTTCTAATCAACGTTTGCTAATGATATATTGTTTTGACTGTTCAAATAATTTGAATTTTATTATACATTCAATCAATAAATAATGTAACAAATTAGCGTTTTTAAGTTAATTTATTTGAAAACTTCAAAGGTAAAAATGCAAAGTATAGCAAAGTAGTAGCGAAAAACGGTTTCCAGCATTGCATTCAGCGTATTTGAGAGCCAATTACTGGAAATTCCCGAAGAAGTTTTCCAAATTTTTTTAAGTTATGATCCGGCCTAATACACATCAAGACAACAATAAATGAGTAGTGATGACTTTATTAGGTATAATTATTTTAGGAACTTTTAAAAGAAATATTAAAAGAAATATTGAAGTTTTTTTCTAATAGAAAACGTTTAGATTCTCTTTTGAATTGTTCTAAGGAGATATATAAATGGTACACGGTATTAACCTTCGGGAAAAAAAAAAAATCCAAATCTATTTGCATTATAAATTTCATCAAATTTTTACTTGGATAAATTTGTAGGGAGAGTTGTTTCCTTCTATAATTACCCTCTCCACATCTCCACATATCGTCTTGGAAAAATAGTTATACCTGTTATTTCAACAACCAAGCCATCCATCAGATGCTTGAAATCCATTGTTATTTATCTTTTCAGCAAGTTTTCTAGGTTTTGTTTTTAGAATTAATGCTGATACTGTTACGTTTCTACTCCTTACATTTAAAAGCCATTTAAAAATAGGGAATTTAGGCAACTTTTTAAGCAAATGTAAATATTTTTATTTTAATTACATTGGATTCCTTAATATATTTCATTTCCAAAAAGGTTTCAACCACTTCTGTAGCTTATTTAGTTCCAAAGATATACGTATTTTAACATTTTCAATTCATAGACTTTTTGGGAAATATTTTCTTAAAGTATATCGTTAATTTTTTGGCACCGAAAAAAAAAATTTTTTTAGGTTTTTTTTTCTTGCGCGTTAACAAACTTTTAATAAGATTTTATTAGTAATTTATTAACAATTTATAAATATAAATTTTTTGCGCGTTAAGAAACTTTTAATAAAATTTTATTAGAAACTTAATAACAATTTATAAATATAAATTTTTTTAACAGTGAAATATGTTTTAAACTTTTTTTTAACATAACTTAAATTTTTGAATGTTTTAATTTAACGTTAAGCGTAACAAAACTTTGAGAAGAAATATTAATTTAAATTAACTTTTATTTGAACATTCTTTAAGGTCCCCACCAGTTTTGTAATCTTTTTTAGAAAAAATCAGTTATATAATAATATATTTACGATTTTTTTTTTTCGATCAAATAAACAAATATGTATAAATGTGTGTACTTTGGCCATAATAGGTTTTTGAGGTCCTTAACAACGCCATAGCAACGGATTTTTAAACAAGCAAGTTTCAACTCGTTCAAACTTCTAAGCATTAATATTTCTACAGCTTCTTATTTATTATGTGCTTTATAGTTAAGTGGAAGTATTTAATTGGGTCATGCTTCTTTTGTAATATAACAAACCTTTTCTTTATTTTTTGTATTTATCTCAAAACTTTTAGATTGGGACCATATGCAAACCTGAAATTTTCATGGGTGCTTTTTTTTATTATTTGACTTAGATAATGAACCAGAATTACAAATTAATATGATGTCAAAATATGTTTAATACGTTTTTTTTTTGCTTTTTTTGTTAAAAGGTTTTATAAACCTATTAAAAGTTACTTTTAAAATGTTCTATGCATATTCAATGCATGATTCTGGTTCATAAAATATCAAGGGCCCCAAACTAAACAGGTGAAAACGTTGAAATACGTACAAAATAAAGATGAATCTAAAATTTATTCTCACACAAAAAAAAAATTAGTCAACAATTTTTAATAATTTCAGTTAAATCATAGGTTCAAAAAGAAGTTTAACAGCTTAGAGCCTGTTATTTAGACTCTAAGCGGTTAAACTACCCTAAAATAAGAGTAACTTACTATTAAAAAAGGATAGAGCGCAGCTTTGAATGTTTCTTTAAGTTTTTATTAAAATTTTAAAAAAATTATATATATATACTATATATATATATATATATATATATATATATATATATATATATATATATATATATATATATATATATATATATATATATATATATATATATATATATATATATATATATATATATATATATATATATATATATATATATATATATATATATATATATATATATATATATATATATGTATATGTATATATATATATATATATATATATATATATATATATATATATATATATATATATATATATATATATATATATATATATATATATATATGTATATATATATATATATATATATATATATATATATATATATATATATATATATATATATATATATATATATATATATATATATATATATATATATATATATAGATAGATAGATAGATAGATAGATAATTCAAACAATTTTATACAAAATTTGCCTTGGCTATTCCGTTCATAAGTTAGACGAAATTGTATAACTTACTTAACGAAGTGCACCAACGAGAAGGTAAGCCATAGGACTTTGCACTCCATCAGTGAGCTGTTATTTTGTCAAAGGTTTCCATTTTTAGATTGTTTTGTTTATTTGATTGGCAGTTTATGTATAAGTAATAGTAACTCAGCCTATAGTTAGCCCTCCATTTCTGGATTCCTTACTTTATTTGGTAGGCAGTTCATGTAAAGATTTTTTTATGGTAATTTAATTTTAATATTTATAAAAATGTCCAGTTAAGCATAAAGATAAAAATATTGATATATATTATAAAAATATCTTTAAATTAAACATATAAATATATCAGATATGATTCATACCATTTATAAAGATAAAAACCACTGTACTCAAATGCAGTAAAAACATATAATTGGAACATAATAACATAAGAAACA
Source organism: Hydra vulgaris (assembly GCF_022113875.1). Taxonomy (NCBI): domain Eukaryota; kingdom Metazoa; phylum Cnidaria; class Hydrozoa; order Anthoathecata; family Hydridae; genus Hydra; species Hydra vulgaris. The sequence continues at coordinate 18,389,535 of NC_061158.1, read as the reverse complement.
AGATAAATACATACTACAACATAATTCTAAAGTTTTAATAAATAATATTACCTCATGATCTAAGCTAAAAAGAATATTACCACCTTTTTCAAAATCAATTAGTAAAGGAAATGGCCATACTTCATCAGGTTCATTATCATACTTAACAAGGTATATGGTTCGTTAGCGTTTGATTGATCATTTGTGCTATTTGTGCTATTCCCATGTGCTATTTGTGCTATTCTTAATTGTGCTACTTGTGCTATTTCCAAGATACTTCAAGAGAATCTTTTTTTCTAACACGATGTTGTATAGAAAAACCTACAAAATCAGATGGATTGTTAATAAATTTTGATAAGGAATACTTTTTTGTGCTCTATTAATTTTTTTAGTATTGCATCCTGAATTTTTTCCATCAATTCTTTTATTTTTTTTTTTTACAATAAGAAGATTTTGATATAATTCCTCCGAAGGCAAGTTTTTCATTTTCCTTTCTTCTATTTTTGTTTTACAAAAAAGATTTTTGGCACATTTAACACCTAAGATTATGCGATAAAAATTTATAAAAATAAGACTTACTGATAAAATGTTGTAATTAAATCACTAATTGGTTAGCAACAAAAACATCAAAAACATAAAAATAAACCCACTTTATTATGCTGTAAGTAAAAACATGTAATAAAATTTCAGGGTTATAAAAAATAAAATTCATGTGTGAAAATGTGTGAAAAAATTCTTAGATTACTTTACTTGTTTAAGAAAAACGGCAAATTTACCTTATTAAATTTTGATTATGTCTAAAGACGGGGGAAATTTAAAAAACTCCAATTAGAAAACAAAAAACCCACCCTATATAAACTTTTTTTTTTAAATCAAAAAGTTATGTACATAACAAATAAATAGCTGCAGAACCTATTTTCACGTGATTCCATCTTAATTTACTGGTATTTACACAAAATTGAATCATTTAAAAGAGAATAACTTTTTCAATTTAAGAGAAAACTATCGGAATCACATAAATAAATGTTTTACGTCCTTTTTTGAAAAATAATACATCAATATATATATGTATATAATTAATGTATAAAATTATATGTATATATATGTATATAATTAATGTATATAACTATATCTATATATTATTCTTCGACACCTACATAAAATCATTTCGTTCGTATTTTGGACGAAGTTTTTCAATATCAAACCGAAAGTTTTTTTTCCGCGATAAAAAATCACGTGACTAAACTCCCTATTAAAAATGAGGTTATCTAAAACTTAAAATATATTTTTTTAATTCTCATACGTATTAACTGTTCCCTTGTGTCTTCATGGATTCAAAAAAATTTTCTTTATTTTTTATCCATGTTGACAGAGTATATTTTTAAATGCCATATTTCATAGTAACCTGAGACTTTAACGATCCTTTTCCAATTTCCCTTAAAGCAGCGTTCTTTTCTTTAATTGATTTTGTGTTAATTTTTCTTTTTACAGCAACAGTAGCCATTGTAAGATGTAAACGCAACGACTTTTATTATAATATACTGTATATATATTAATATATTATTATAGTAAAAACGTTAGTATAACTTATGTTAGTATATGTTAGTATATGTTATGTTAGTATAGGGGAGACCGGGGCTAGTTGGCTCGGTTTTTACTCTATGAGCTCTGTAGCCCTAATAGCACACTTTTTTGAAAATATTAAAGTGTAGTCTCAAAGCGTATGAACTTGGGTAACTTATAAAAGTTTCATGGATTTACAAAAAAAAATTCTTGGGGCCTTACGGGGCCCTCAAAAAAAAAAAAAAAATTGCGCCAACTTACCCCACCACGGGGTAAGTTGACGCAAACTATAAACGTGATTATTAATGTACTATTAAGTGCAAAATTAATAGAAATTTTTTACCTATTAATTTTGGCAACAATTTAAGCTAATAATTTGATATTATTTTTAGCTTGTGCTAAATATTAGTACGTATAACAGCCAAAACAGCAGCCCTCTTTTTACCTGTTACAAAAAACCTAAAAAAAAAATTTTTATAATTTTTTTGTAAGAATAAGTTTTTTCAATATTGTTAAAAATTAAAAAAATTAAAAAAATTATTTTTATAAAAATAAATATTTTTCTCCATAGTAAATGCTATGAGCCAACTTACCCCGTAAAAATTTTGTCAACTTACCCCGAAGGCTTTTTTTTCAATAAACAGTCTATAGATCCTGAAAAACGGCAACTTTTAAAAAAAGTCAAACTGAATATAGTAAACCAATTGTGGCTAAAACTTTTACAATAATTTTTTTTCCATTTGACTAACTATTTTCTTTGTAAAGTAAAAAGGAAGCGATGTTTCAAAAGTTACGTTTTTGTCCAAAAAACACTTAAATCTTAATATCTCCCATGCGCATGCGCGAATCCTGACAATACTACATTGAATGATGAAACAGTCAATTAGGAAGATTCTGTGTAATTTTTATCACTTTCTGATGAAAGGCTTTAAAGATAAACGCAATTCGTCAACTTACCCCTGCGGCCAACTAGCCCCGGTCTCCCCTATGTTAGTATACTTATGTTAGTATAACTTATAAACAATGTAAAAAATATTAATAATATCAAACTATAAATACTTTTTACATTGCAACGCAAAACCTTTATCGTGATTTAAATAAATTTCTTCAAATTTTTTGAAGAAATTCATTTAAACCGGATGCGCAATTAGCTCGAGGGGAAAAAGTTTAACTTAATGAAAGAAAAGTTTTTTTTAGAATTTGTTTTTATTTTTATTTTTAAGTTCGAGTTAACGGAAGAATGTTAGTCAACTTTGCAAATATTCGAGCTCTTTCAATATTAGATTTTGACCTAGCAAATCACACGATAACTCGAACTTACATTAGTATAAGTTCGAGTTATCGAGTGATTTTTATGAGAGTGGGTTTTAATTATTTAGAAACAATAGTGATTGTTTAAGAGGAAATCGAAGGTACGCTAGAATTGTCAGGGGTTCAAGATATCGGAAGTTTATAGTATTTCAAAAAATTATTTAAAAATAGTTAAACTAATTAATATCAGGGCCGCCGAGAGCTGTCACGCCACCTGGGACAGCAATCTTGATTGGCGCCCTTATTTATCAAATTTTCCCTAAGTTATATATGAAGGACTTCTTTTTTTTTTTTTTTTAGGTACCTACATATCATTTGGCGCCCCTTGGATATCTGCCGCTCGGGACAAACTGTCCCTCACGACCCCCTTCCCTCTCGGCGGCACTGATTGATATTGATATATTTTGATACATCGCTATGGATAAATTTAACAATATCAATTTACTTTTAATAAGCTTAAAATGTAGACTATTTCCTTATTTCAATATAAAACTTCTTATTGTTTTGTTAATAACTTTTAAACTTAATTGTCAATAAGACTTCAATATAACTTTTTTAAAAGTTTATTTAAAAAACTAAAGAAGCTAAAAAAATGCAAATTTTTTTTTATGTTTTAAATTTTTTATCTTTGGCAATTGCTCAAGTAAGTAAATAATTTTATGTTTTGAAAGAATAATTTTTTTAGCGATTTTTTTTTCACAACAATATTTTGACTCTTTATTTTATTAAAAACTTTTATATTAACAATGGTAAACATTTTAAACCTTAACTTTTTTTTCATATATTATAATATATTGACAAAAATAGGCAAATATACATTATTTTTATATTTATTTGTATAATTGTTAATTACACATATAACATACGCGCAATTGCGTTAGATTTTTAATGTTACAAACATGACACTTTAAGGCATTTTTCACTTATGCCAGCTCACACCTATGCCAATGTTTACGAATTCTTTTGGCGCACTTATGCCAATTTGCATCTATGCCAGTTCACACTTATGCCAATATTTGCAACTGCTTCGCACCTAGGGCAAACTGACCTATTAGTGGCCACGTCCTATTAAGAGCCGCTTTTTTGAGGGCTCTTTTCAAAGATTTTTTAAACAGGTTGATCAAATATTTGGATTTTTTCTTCAGCTATTTGTACTATAAACAATATGCAATATATATATTTAAGCTACAGTTTATAAATAGAATATTTATATTATGTTAAAGATATCGCTTTTTTTGGGGAGAAAAGTAGCCGGTTTTGGATTTTTTAAACATATTTAAAATAGTTTTTATGATGCATTTTTTTAGTTCAGTTATTTAAGAACGTTTATTTTAAAATTTAAGTCATACATTTATCTTTTAAACACTTTGTTGAACTGCAAACAATAAGTTTTAGAATTTTGAAAGGCTTTGTATAGCACCACTCACATCGCCCAATTATTGGCCGTATAATGTACCAATTTGTAGCCATTACAATTTTTCAATATTACCTATATGTTATTTGTTTGTTTTTATTTTTTATTGTAAACTTAGTTATTTTTTGTGCTAATACAAACATAATATTAAGAAATTTATTTAATTTACTCACTTAGTTATTCAAATACCTATTTCTTTCATTTGTAAGGTAAAACAAGACTGTTACAAAACAATATAATAATAACAATATCTCTGAAAAACTCAGACTATTAAAGAAGCAAAGTATTTTAACCTAAGTACTAAGCTTACTTAAGGTAATTATGCTCTGTTCTTTAATGATTTAAATTATTATTGTTATTATTATTATCATATATATATATATATATATATATATATATATATATATATATATATATATATATATATATATATATATATATATATATATATGTATATATATATATATATATATATATATATATATATATATATATATATATATATACATATATACATATACATATTTATATATGTATATATATAAATATGTATATATATATACATATACATATATATATATATATATATATATATATATATATATATATATATATATATATATATATATATATATTATATATATATACATATACATATTTATATATATATATATATATATATATATATATATATATATATATATATATATATATATATATATATATATATATAATATTCTTATATTTAATTCGATTAATGTATACATATTCTTCAATAGTCGAATTTGTTTTGGTATATTTTTTTTTAGCAATAACAAAATTATGAAGAAAATTAAACGTTTTCAATGGTCAAAAACTAACATGCAAAATGCCATTAATGCAGTTAAAAGTAGTTCATTATCACAAAGATCAGCAGCTATTGAATATAAAATTCCCAGAGCAACACTAGGAAAATATCTTCGAGGAGACTCCTTAATTGGAGTTAAACCTGGACCTCCACCAAAATTACCAAATCATATAGAAAAAAAGTTAGTTGATTATGCCACATCTAGAGCAAATCGCGGTATTGGGTTTGGGAAAAGACAATTTATGAAATATGTCTCACAGCTTAGTAAGAAACACCAGATAAATTTTAAACATGATACCCCATCAGAAAAATGGTGGCGGTTGTTTAAACAACGACATAAGACTATGGTTTTAAGAAAACCTGAAGGAACATCATCTGTGCGACATCAATGCATGTCAGTCCAAAAAGTTTCTAAATATTTTTTAGCACTTCAACAAGTTTTTAATAAGTTGGGTACTCATGTTATGCCTTCTTCAATTTGGAATATGGATGAGACTGGACTTCAATTAGACTTTAAACCACCCAAAATTGTTGCAGCACGGGGTGCCAAACATCTTCAGTCTCGTACTTCAGGAAAAAGGGAAACCATCACTGTAATTGTTGCTGTGAATGCAGCTGGTAAAACTATACCTCCACATCTAATACCAAAAGGTAAAACAATAAAATCACTTCAAGCTTTTAATACAAGTGATGCACCAGTTGGTTCAAAATGGAGTGTTAGTGAGACTGGATGGACAAAACAAGGAATAGCATACCTTTGGTTTACAAATACATTTTTGCCAAACATTAGAACTAACAGGCCCTAGGTATTAATAGTTGATGGTCATGATTCTCACAATTCAGTTGAGTTATTATCTGTTGCTATTGACAACAACATTGAAATTGTTGAGATGCCAGCACATTGTTCTCACTGGTTGCAGCCATTAGATCGTACTGTATTTGGTCCCTTGAAGACTTACTACAATACTTGTTGTCATGATTTAATGAATACATACTCTGTTACAATCAATAAGTCTAACTTCTGTGGATTGTTCAAGAAAGCTTGGGATCAAGCATTAACTGCCACTAACATTATTTCTGGTTTTCAATCATGTGGTATCTTTCCCTATAATCCTTCTGCAATTCCATATGAGGCCTACTTGCCCAAATCACTTTACTCTGACCAGTTATTAGGGAATGAGAATTTGCTTAAATCAAGTTTTGATTCCTTCAAAAATGATACCATAAATTATCAATCTGGAATATCACTAAACAATGCTTTTGAAAAACAGGTGGATCTTTATTCAAATTGTACTTTTATTAATGATGTTGATACAACTGAAACTATAGGCATCTTGACTGGATCAGATATTCTGAATGTAGATTTAGCTCAGCTGGATAATGACACAGCATTAATGTTATGGAATAGTTGTTTAACTCCAGAGCATCTGACTGCTTTTAATTTCTGTTATCAAAATGGTTTTGATATTTCTGACAATTTGTATTTAGCATACAAAGACTTTCGTATAAACCAGAATGCAATCAGTGATGTTTCTTTTGATCTCTCATTAAGAGAAGCTGCTGAAACAATTGCTTTATCAGAAGAAACTGATATTCACTCTGTCTCTATACCAAATACTAGTGTTGATTATTATTATAGTCCAATATCTGTTAAAACAGATTCACTGAAAAGCACCATTGACAATGATCATGATGTTATCTCTTACCCAAATTTTCATGTCAATAAGTCAAAAAACAATAGAAATACTAAACAAAAGTATTTTGTTCTAACTTCTCCTGAAGCTATGCAAGCCAAGTTAAATGATCTAAAAAAGAAAGAGGAAAAAGTTGAGGCTGCAAAAATAAAAAAATTGAAGCAACTTGATGCAAAAGAAAAGAGATTAAAACTGCAACAGGACAGAGAATTAAAAAGGCAACTGAAACATATTGATTTTGTTATTAATAAGTGAACAAGTTAATATTTTTTATCAAATTTTGTTAGTACTTTTTGATGTATTTCTTGAGTTTTGATTGTTAAAATTTCTTTGAATCAATATACAGTTTTACAAATAATTTATTTTAACCATTGTTGAAGGGGTACTTATGTCTAAGCTAGTTATTATTGAGTAATTATAACGTTTAAAAAATTTTAAAAATTTGATGTGTAACAGTTAATAATCAATATTTAACTAGTTTATATTGATTATTTACATTTTAAAGCCTTTTTTTTTTATTCATTATAAATCTTATTAAAATTAAATTATTTTCACAACATTTTAACCTGTGGCAAAGTTAGTAGAATCTAATATTTCAATAAAAAGTGAACTGGCTCATAATTAGTCAACCCGGCCATTAATTGGTGTTTATTCAAAATTTTAATTCAAATGAATTGTTTACATTGTTGTTTTTTTATATTTTGGTAACAATTACTCAAAATAAATTAAAAGAATGTCTATTATTAAGTATAGCAAAAAAAAATTTAAATCTGACAATATTACTGTGTTCAGAGTGCCTTTAAAAAAAGATGTGGCCATTAATTGGTCAGTTTGCCCTATGTCAATTCACACTTATGCTAGTTTTTGCAACTGCTTCGCAGTTATGTCATTTCGCAATTATGCCAATGTTTGCAAATTTATTCGGCGCACTTTGCCAGTTCCAATTTTGAAACTGCTATTCAGTAGAAGAAAATCTTTAATTAGCATGGTTTCTAAATGCAGGAGATGTGCTCCTAGCTTTACTACACTTAAGGAACTAAAGATTCATAAAGTTTGATATAAAATCCTTTTTCCAATTACAATTAAACAAATAAAAAATGTAGTTAACAATGATTTAACCATAGCAAATAGAAACAAAGTCGAAATCGATACGATATTAAACTGCAGTGAGATATCTGTAAAACACTATTCAACCAACACACCCTACTTACCCAAAATAAATACTTTTGTATCTAATATAGATCCCATCGATGACCATCGATGACCATCGATGGGGTCATATATTCCGCTTAGCTCACTTATCAATTATGTCAAAACTGTATAAGATGAGATAGCATTTTTACCATAAAAAAGTTTTCAAAGTAACATCAGGAAAGGCTGGTAAAATGTTTATAGAAGAATTGACCTTCTGGCTATAGCAATTTAATAATCGAAAAAAATTGAATTGAATAGCCTTAAAATGCTTCATGATAATTCCTTCACTTATGCTACAAAAGCCCTCAACATGGTCCAAAGCCAAAGAACATGCAGAATGTTTAGTGAGACGAATTACGTTATGGAGGAATGGGAACTTTAGTGAGTTGATGCGGGAAATTAGATATACTCAGAACAAAATTAATACCTTAAAAAAATAAAAAGAGGATATCTCAAGGATATTTGCAAAACTAATGATGGAAAGTAAAGTTGCTGCTGTACTAAAAGTTTTAGATGGGTCATTAACATTTTGCAGTGCTTGGAAATAGTATTGAAAGAATTGAAAAGTAAACACCCTAACGAATTTCTGGTACCAGATAATTGTTTACTATACGGCCCGTTATAAAACACTCACGAATGTCTTTTTAAATTCAATTGATGAGTTAAACATTTTAACTTAACTTCACGAAACTTTACTAAAGGATATGCAGGTCCTTCTGGTATGGATGCAAACTTTACCATCGAGTCTTATTTTCAACGTGTTTCGGACCCTGTTGTAAGACGCTTCGGGAAGAAGTAGTGATATTTACAAAAAATATTGCAACAAAATTGTACCATTCTGATATAGTTCAACCCAATATTGCTTGTCAATTGATTCCCTGGAACAAAAATCCTGGGATTCTTCCCATAGGTGTTGGGAAAATGTTACGGAGGATTCTAGGTAAAACCATAAACCAACACTATCACTACAAACCTGCGCAGGGCACGATGAACGAGGAGAAGCTACAATGCATGTCATGCAAAAAATATTTTATCAAGAAGATACCGATGGAGTTTGCTGGTCGTTGTTAAGAACGCGTTTAACTGTCTACACCGCTATGTTGCACTACATAATATACAGATAAGTTGTCCAACTTTAGTCTTGTATTTAGTCAAAACTTAAAAAGTGCAGTCGTTAAAAAAGTGATATAAATGCCTAGTGGAAATTGGAGCTTCAGTTAAGCAAATTATATATAAAATATTTTCAGTTTCTTATTAAAAAAGTATACAGTTTTTTTATACCTTTTTAACAAGAAATATTTTGTAAAAAGAAGTTTTTTTTAGCGCGCGTAGTTAGCGCGTAGTAAGTTTATTGTAAATAAATAAAATGTTATAATAAAATTTCATCATCAAAACATTAATTTTTAACCAATTAATGTTTTGTAAAAGCTATTTAAAAACACTGATTTTGTAGAAAAAAGAAATGGGTAAAGTATCAAAAATTTGGTCTTATGCAGACTAAATTGATAAGAACAGCGTGAAGTGCAAGCAATGTGAGGCGATTTTGACAGCGAAAGGTAGCAACACAAGCATTATCCGACACCATCTTACTGGAACACATCATATAGAAATTAATGGTTTCGGCAGTTTAGGCACACCAAACATTTTGTCTTTCTATACAGCTTCGCGGCCTAAAATGACGAAAGAAAGAGAACTAGTTTTGGATCAGAAAATAGCAGACTTTATTGCTTGTGATGCACACCCAATAAGTTTAGATGAATTTGATGGATTCCTTTGCTTGTTGAAACATACAGATTCAGAATATGTTGTTAAAACTCGTTCAACTTCCACAAAACTGATAAAGAAAAGATACAACGAGACGATCAAGTCATTGAAACTGAAATTAGATAAGACACAGATTGTAGCTTTTACAACGGACATGTGGACTAGTAATCAAAACATTGCATATATGTGCAATATGTGCCGAAAATCGCTGCTATAGTCCATGATAACAGCTCAAATATAAACCGAGCAATGGATTTTCTTGATAAATGCCGGATCAGCACTGTTTTGCTCACACGCTACAGTTAGCCATTTGAGCTGGTCTGAAACTTCTAGCAATTGTGAAAATGATTGGGGCTGCAAGGCAATTGGCGGCACACTTCAAGTGAAATACGTTAGCAATGCAGGAATTGCGTAACAAACAGACAGCACTGAGATCTAATGATGATAAAAAAACATTGGAAGTCATCATAGACTGCTCTACTCATTGGAATTCCAAGTTGGACATGCTAGAACGATTAGTGAAGCTATGTTGGGTAATTGGAGCCGTGCTGTCAGACCAAAATTTTACAACCAAAAGAAATGCGTCAACTCTATAAATGACGGATAAAAACTGGTTGCTTGCGCAATCCATTATACCCATTCTGAAACCATTGCAGCAGATAACAGCTACGTCATTTGGTCAGAAATATCTTTCGTTTTCATTAGTTTATCCACTGTTGTCTATTGTTCTAAAAAATGTTCGAGCAGCAAAACCAGACAAATGTACTGCTGCCAAAAATTGCAGAAATGTCATTGCTACTGAAATAACAAAGCGATATTATCCGGAAGGATTCAGTTTACTACTTGGACCAAAAGCATCTGTATTAAATCCACGTTATAAGCTTCTAAAAATTTTCGAAGAAACTATTCGAAATGAAACATACTCCCCCATTAGAGATGAAATGGAAGCTATTGTTATGCCAGTATCGGAAAAAATTATAGAAGTAGTAGAGAAGAGCCAATGCCAAAGCGAGCAACTAGTAGTTTTGTAACTTGGACACTTAATGTAAAATAAAGTTTAGATTTAAGTAAAAATGAATGATATCATTGATTGAGATGTTTTTATTGCTTTTTTTTTTTATAAGTACAACTTTGATAAAAAATAATGTTTTTAACGGGTACCCGCCCGTTCGTTCAACGGGTACCCGGGCAAGCATTTTTGCGATTTTTGACAGTCTTAGCAGCTGGTTAAACACTTTACCAATTAAAGAACAAAATCTAGATCAGAATAAGAAAGAGTTTAGAGACGCAATTAGATTGAGATACAATGCGCCACTTGCTAACTTGCCTACTGTGTTTGTTTAAAAAAATTCGACGAGCTAAACTCAATGTCATGAAAAAAAGTGGCTTTGTGTGCAACAGACGTGATAATAGAGATGATAATAGAGATTTTTTAACTGTTTGCCTAAATAAAGTTTGTACTGATGTTCAGACGGAGCCGCATTTAATTCCATTGACAAATGAAAAATTTCATCTCAAAACTGCCTATGCCTACTGCCTATGCCAAAACTGTCAAAACTGCCTAATTAATTTATATTTTCAAAGTGTTACTGTTCTTTTACATTGTTTATACAGGGCCAACGACACGGGTTTCGAAGGGGGGGGGGGCACAATCATCAATTTGTGAAAAAAGTCCTTCCTATCTAGATTTTCCTTTAATAAAAAAAAAAGGTCCTTTAGAAAAAAAGTGGGGGGACACGGCCCCCGGCCCCCCTTGTGTAGTCGGTCCTGTTATAATATAAACAAACCAAACAAAAAAAAAACAACAACAAAAAAACAACAACAAAAAAACAAAAACAAAAGAAAAGTTTTTGCGTGCTTCGCATTTATACCAGTTTGCACCTTAGACCATTAAAACTGTAATTACTATGTCAATTCTTTAAAACTATTTATTAATTACTATTGTAATAAATACAAATTCTTATCCGTGAAATAATATATCTTTACCAGTTTTACTTCTTTTTGTGCAATTATATACACCCTAATTAAGATTAGTTAAAAAATATAAGATAAATGCAAAAGCAATCTCTCGACCTAAAATGATTTTTTTGCCACAAACTTATGCCAGTTTTTGCAACTGCTTCGCCCATGAAATTCAGTCTCCCACCTAAAAGTTCACTACCCCTACTCCTACACGAGAACAATGCGTTATTAAAATAATTTTTGTCAATTAAATAAATTTAATTACAATAACAGGTTTTAAATTTCATCTTATCAATTAGTATTAATGTGAAATTAGAAACTTGAAATGTGATCATGTGAATCATGTGAAATTTCCACCTCCCTCTAAGTTATGCGGGTATTATTGGTATTACTTTATCATTGAAGCTAAATTAGTAATTTGATCACTACCTCAAGATATATGAGGAAAATAATTCCTTGTTCTGGGCGATGAACATTGAGACTCCTCCTTTACTAACATGTAACTGTAACACGACCAAGACTGTGACCGTAGTCTTGTCAGTGTATCTCTTATGCTCCAATGAAACAGGTTTTTAATCATGGAACTGTAGTAATGTGGCCTTGTTGATTAAAATGCTCCATTTTGTTAGATACCATGATAAAAGTTTGAAAAATTCTTTATAAAAATAATCAATAACTTATGAAGTTTGACTAGCCTAAATATATTAAAAAGTTTAACTAGGTAGAAAATAACAAAAACAACAACAACAAGCTATTTATTTTCCATTTTAAAATCATTTTTACAATAATAAGGTAAATAATAATAGCAATAGTTATAAAATAATATAAATAATAACAATTACTATAATAATAAGTAAAATGATATGTTATTTCTTATTATAATAAACTAATGATTAGTATGGATGGTGTCACTCATACAGAAGTCTGATCAAAGGAGTGACATCATTTTTCAAAATAATATGACTAATAATAAACATATAGACATAAAGTATAAAACATAGACACACATAAAGTAAACTTTTTAAAAATCATATATGTAGGTAATAATAAAAGAGAAAAGAAAAACAAACAAAAAATAAGGATAATTATTATAGTAATGCAAAAAAATTATAACAAAATATTTTTCAGAATTTTTTTAAATTGATTTTGATTAAGATTAAGAATAGATGAAAAAGGAGTTTGGAGTTGGAGTTTATTGAACTCATTCACACAAGGCTCTTGTTCCATTCACAGATACACAACAGAATTCTTACCATACTTTTGAGTTTTATATGATGGTACAATATGTTTTCCATTATAAATTATTTTAAATAAATGGGGGTTGTATTGATAGAAAGGATGTGGATATTTTCTCCAGGTGTAATGAGTTGGGGTTTGTTTAAAAAAAGGGATTAACTTCCCAAATGAATAATTATCGCTGTAGTGCTCCACTTCACTTCTGATCTAACACCATGTTACATAAATAAACATTCTTTATAAATAATTGCAGTGGTCTGTCATCCTATAATCAAAATGTTGTTATTGATTGTCTAGTAATAAACAACTCTTCAATTTGAGAATGATCAATATTAAATGAAATAATCACAAAATAGATCAATAAATAAGCAATGATACTGAGTTTCAAAGCAAGTATGGAAGTTGAAAGAAGCTAATTTAAATCCTTTAGTTAAGTGGAAAGTTCTCGGATGTTGTGAAGCATACAAATCATTAGCTAAATCTTTTAAGTTATATCTTACCAAAAAATATGAAATCCTATCTTAACTTAAAATACTAACATATTTAAAAAAAGAAGTGAGACTATTTCTAAATGTAGACGTACAGATTCTTTCTTTCCCAATTTGATACTGGTGATTAGTAAAGATATTTTTTGTATATTATATGTCATAACTTAATCCAATGTTTTTTATTTGTATTTTTAACAAGTTTTTTAATAGTATTTCTAAACAGTTTTTTACTTCTAGATTTAAATGTATGGCTGATGAGTAGACATCAGCAATATTCAACTTTTTTTTAGAAAAATCAATTAGTTCATATAGGAGTACCTTAATTAGACTATAAAATTATAATGTGAATATATTAAATATGCAACTCTTCCCCATTCTATCTTTCTTTAATTTTCGTTTTTTACATATAATTCATTATGAAACATAAACTAGGGTGAATTATAATTAATGAATGTTTAAATTTAGTGTTGGTGTATAATATTTTCCTGCTTATTTTCATATACAATGAAATGTAAATAGTTTATTTTTTAACATTTATAGTTTTTAGACATGTTTGGTTCCTGTAAAAATGGTTGTTTTACATAAAAGCCATGTATATATATATATACCTTCCAGACAAAAAAAATGAGACTGCGTATGCAAAACATTTGTTTGTATTTTTACAATTTTTGGTCATTTTTGGTCATTTTGAGTCATACAATGACTTTTTTTGTATTTCATGAATACCATTGTTTGATTTATCAGGTGCATATATATTCATAAAAAAATCTATGTGTTTATTATTATTTCTGATTCACCTAAATATATTTATTTTAGAAATGAAGTTGTCACCGTTGTCACTTGACTATCTTTTTAAAGCGGGTCATAAAGACCTAAAGTCTTTGATGAAATTAACTAGGATACCTTAGGCAACAGTTGCAAGATATTTAAAGAAAATGAGGAAAGTAATGAGCTTGGAGAGAAAGAAAGGAAGTGGTAGACCAAGAAAACTTAATTTAAAGGACCAACAACGATTGATTCACTTTGCTCGAAAAGATGACACACGATTCGTCCGAGATATTCAAATTGAATTAGTCAAAAAAGGTAGTCCCAAGGTTGCTCCCAGAACCATTACTCGTTATTTTAACTGAAGTGTGTACTTCAGTTCTGTTCTCAAAAATCAACCCCCATTGACTACTGTTTAACAAGAAAATAGGGTAAAATGGTGTGAAGAACACCTAAAAACAAGATGGAATAAATAGGTATTTAGTGACGAGAGTCGTTTCGAGTTATTTTGAACTCAAAAAGGTTGATGGGCAAAGAAACGACCAAGAATTGGCAAACCAAAGTTCAAGCAGAGTCTCACGGTTTAGGGGGCGATTAGTTCCAAAGGTAAAAAATCATTGCTTATAATCAAAGGCACTGTAATAATGTCCTTGATTTCAACAACTGGAGTGGGAATCAGAGTTATTACTTTTTTTATAACGGCTCCACACCCCTGGTATGAACCGTCGTGTTCAAAAATGCATAGAAGTCCAAGGACACGTGATATTGATCAATATATTATTTTAAAAATTAGGCTTTACTCTTTATTTTCTATGGAACAATTTTATCATTCATTTATTATTTTGAAAATAAAACTTAAAAAACTTGGTCTCATTTTTTTTGTCCGGAAGATATATCTATATATATATACATATATATATATATATATATATATATATATATATATATATATATATATATATATATATATATATATATATATATATATATATATATATATATATATATTATGAAAGAGTTTAATATATATATTAAACTCTTTCATAATAAAGAATAAAAAATGTGATGAAATGAAGATGGACTTTATTAGACTTTAAATCATGCGCCTAAAGCAGTAGGTCATAGTTAGGATAATATAGGACCTATGTCTTTTGTTTAGTAGAGCATATTAACTATGTTTATATCTATCATAATTACAACACAGCAGCAAAAGTAAAAATTATGAACTTAGTGTAAAATGAAAAAAGTATTGTTCTAAAACTATTAAGTATAATTTTACAATAGTATGAAGAAAAAGATTTGTTCATTAAAATAAAATATAAGAATATGGTTTTAAATTTATTAATTTACAATTAGTTAGATCTTTCCATATGTGAAAATAACAATGTGGCATGTTTTCGTGATGAAGAAGATTGTACAGCCAATGATTGCAATGCTGTAGCCACATATCAATATGATAAAATACAAGACAAAGTAATTTTTGTGTTATGGGGAAGTAAAGATATTAATTGGGTTGCATTTGGACAAAGAAATTCAAACTCAGGTCCATTCATGGTAAGATTGTTCCTTTATTAAGTTATAAATTAAATAAAGAGTTAAATTGATTGTAAATTAAGTATAAAATAATTTAGTCATTTTATGATAAATAGTAATTATTTTATACACTTTATACATATATTTTAATAGTTTTATACATTTTACACATAAATAAAACTTTTGCTTTTAGGTTACTATTCGGGGACAATACTGTGTGCGATCTGAAAATATTTTGTTAGGAAATTTTAATGGAAATTCAATCACAAAAAACACCAGACCACAATTTGTTCCACAGGTATACACTTAAAAATAAACAAGATCAAACGTTATTAACAGATTTTCTCTTGATTTTCAAAATTTAGACCATTTCTTTACAACAAGGAAAATGTAAAGTTTAATTATTGTTTTAACAACCTTCAATTTATATATTTATCAATATTTATTCAATACCCAATTTTGCAATATTAAGAATAGTTTAAACTATTATGAAAGTTTTAAGAACAAATTATATAGAATTATTCTTAACATTTAGGGGAGTGATATAGCTTTGTTGGAATCAAAAGAAATGCCTGATGGGTCTTTTTTTTGTAGGTAAGAAATAAACTTTATGTAGAGTTCAACAATAATTGGTTTTTGTCTTATAAGATATAATACTAATTAGTGATTGTGAAAAAAAGTTCAAGTATATCATTATAAGTCATTTTTGTAATATAATAAATATGCTATAGATATTTTTTACAACAAAAACATATTCCATAATGGCAGACTAAAATAGATACTTTTGTTGGTTTTACTTAAAAGACAGCCCACATAGATATCTAAAAGCCAACCCAGCCAGTTATCTTAAATCCATCTAACCCAGGTACCTAAAACCCAGCTCAGCTAAAAATCTTCAATTAAGAATGAATTAGTAAAAAGAACTTTAAGTAATAAATAATTTTTTTTTTACTTCAGAATGTCTGTATTTTAAAATTCAAAAGTTTTAATTGCATTATCTAGTTAGCGACAATATAGATACTGAAGCCAATATGTGGGTGCATTTTATCTAAAACACACAAAGTCTATAAAAAATATAAAAATGTAGTCATTATCCAGGAAGTACTGAAACCAATAAAGTAAGAAAATTTATTCAGAGTACAACTATAAAATTTAGCTAAAGAAATGTTAAGTATTGACGGGGTACATGAATGTTTTGCAAATGTTGATAAAAACTATGTATTAGAACCACGATTTTAATAATAATTTGGTATTATTTTTTATTGTTGTGTTAGTTATTTTATAAAACATAAGTTTTTTTTTTTGTAGATGATTAGGTAGTTGAATGGTGGACTTTTTGGTGGCTTTAGTAATTTTAGTGAGTTTAACTAAGCTTGATTTAGTAATAGGAGCAATTGACTTTTTAGGAGAACACTTTTCATATACAAGCAAAAGTTCAAATGGCATACTTCAACTGGATCTTCCTTTAGCTCCTTTTTTACTTATTTTGTTGCAATCAAATTTTCTATTTACCTGTGTGTTTTAACCTATTACCTTATTGTTTCCACATGAAAATAATTTTAAAAAATCTACAATAAGTCAAATGAGCAAACAGCACCCTCTGTACTGGCATGTCTTGCCAATGAAGTAAAAGAGCAAAAACTCTCAGTTGTGTATAAAAAATTAGTAACAAGTACAAAAAATGTCAATGCTTTCCTAGAAATATTAGGCAAGCTCAAAATGTTAGAGAATAGGTAACCAAAAGTCAAAAGTTATCCAACAACAGCATTGCTAACTAACATGTTTATTGCCTTTGATCTTCTGTATTTTTTTTGACTGATACACAAGTCTTCCAACTTACTTGTTGCTTTTTTTACTTTAATAGAATAAACTTATATTAAAGCAAGAAAAAATGCATATACAATTGTTGGAGTATGATACAACATTTAATTTTAGTGAGTTTATCCGTTCTTTTAACACTTGGAAATTGTCTTTAAAAAAATTGAGTAAAGCAATGTTTATGAATCATGAATGATTTTTTTATTTTATGACTTTTGTACTCATATGGTGTTTGTTGATATCTTAAAAGAAATACTTCTGGGCTTTAGTAAGTGAACCGAGCCGCAGCACCCAACTAAAAATGAGACTTTTTGAAAACCCGACCCTTGCCCAGACAAAATTTAAGATTTAGCTGGGGATGATAGCTGGGGCTAGAAAAAAGTTTAGAATACTTTATATATTATAATTTTATACTTACAAATACTATTTATTAAATATGTGCATATATTTTTAAATTTGAATTTACTTCCAACAAGGTTGTAAGCAACCACTTTTAAGTTGATTTACTTTAAAATAGAGGATAGGGTTAAAAAGGGGTTAACGGAAAGCTAGGAAACGGTTAACTGAAGACTTGAAAAGTTGTAGGTTGTATAAAAAAAAAGATAATATGAAGATGGGTAGGAGTTATAAGGTTTTTTTGATGTGCAAGCAAAAAAAAAACTGGATTATTAAAAGTTTTTATAGCATGAAGGGATAGAATAAAAGGAAGCAACTTGTTGAATAAGAAGCAAAGCAAGAATGAGTTTTGGTTTTCGTAAGTAGAGATGGTAGCTCGTTTGAGCATTGACCATGATAGTATTTGTAGAAAAAGAAAAAAATGCAACCTTACAACAATGGGAGAGTGGCTCAAGTTTGGCAAATCTAAGCAGAAATCAAAAGCAGATCTAATTACATTTACAATGTTCTTTTAGTCTTTGTCTGCTTGTTTTAAGCAATCGAAAAAAGAAGGCTTTTTGTCAAGACAAGAGTATAAAGTTGAGTTATCAACAAATAGAGCCACTTTAGATGTAAAGTTTTCATAAAGATTGTTATTGTAAATAAAAACAATACAGAAGCAAAGATAAAACCTTGTGGTACCTTTAAAGTTACTTGAAGAAGTAGAGTGTAAGCCTTCAAAAATAACTTTACTACTGCAGTTAGAAAGAAGTGACTTAATAATCTTAAAAACTTTATATAAAGAAAATAATAATAGAGTGAAGACTAATCGTTATAGAGGATATAACCGTTTTCTAGAGATAGCACATGACTGATGGTCAAATGTTATTCAATATTTTTGTAGATGTCTTTTTAAAGATAAACAAGTTAATTTTCTGGAAAGCTACTTCCACATAATGCTACTTCCACTGATATTGCAAGTTACTTTGATTACATTTAAACTCTTCTCCATTGTGTGATGGATGCAATATACTTTAAGTTGTATTGTTTTATATGCAATCTTAACTTATGTCACTCATAACTTAATAACCCTATTGACGCATGTAGGTATTAAGGTCATTTTGTATTTGAACAACTAAAGGTGTATGACAGCAATTTGGGTGCAATACAAAAAATTTTACAATACAATCAAACAAAAGTTTTAGTTAGGTCATGAGTTGCTTGCATAAATTGCAGGGTTTTCCTATTGATATGAGTGTATTTATTCCAAGGGTTGAATTAACCAATTACAAATTGCAGTATCTGGAAAATTATCTGGTCTTCAAAATTTTCTCTTTATGCAAAACATCGTACTTTGTTTTCATTGGGCAAATTAACGTGTTTAAATTTGTTAACAAAAAAGTTGTAAAAAACAAAAACTTAACAATAAACTTACAACTACAAAAGTAATAACACTTACTAAGTAATAACAATAACTAGCCGCTAACTGTGTTATAAAAGTTTAATCAATTTGTTTAAAAGTTATAGCTGTTAAAAGCCAAGATGAAAAAATGAAGAGGGAAAATTTTATGCAAAATAATGCACTATTTAAATAGTGTTTTCTCAAAAACTACTTTAGATGTTGATCTATTAGTTTAAGACATGCTCTTCTCTCATATATTGTGCATAATGTGCACAAATATATGAAATAAAAATATGCATAAAAATAAAACCATGGATAGTATATAAGAGACCATTGCTCCATTTGACATGACATGATTATAATCTACCTATAGCTTTTACAATATCTACAATATTGTAAAAGCTATAGGTACTTTTACAATATATGAGTGGGGATTACATATGTAATTAAAAAAACCTTTTTTTTACCATTTAATTGGTAAAATAATTTTACTGATTTACCGGTAAGTTTTTAGTAAAAGCTTCTCTCCACCTGGAATTATTTTATTGGAATATTAAAACTTTTTAATTTTAAATAACATTTTTCTTTACAAAGAACAAAAATGCAAATGAACTTTACATTAAAAAAATTTATGATAATGTCATGATGTAATCAATTGTTTTAAGAAAACAATAATAAAAAATGTACTAAAATAGAATTCATAAAAGTTAATACTATGTTATATAAAAAAAAGTTTGTCTCAATAATTTTTAAGAAAACAAGGATGCTTGAGTAAGGCGGTATTATAAAATGAAAAATTTTTTTTCTTTGAAAAAAAAGTGTTAACAAATCTGTTGACTTGACTGCCTCTAGCAAAAAAATAAATCTGTTGACTCGACTGCCTCTAGCAAAAAAATAGGTGTGGAAAAGTGTTAGGAATATAGGTTATTGAAGGTAGTCTAAATAGATTAAACCTAACATGAAGGTAAAAAAACTTATTGACTCAAGAAAAAAGTAAATAAAAGCAATTATGAAAGTAGAGCTAAATAAAACAAGTTTAGTGAATTGAGCTGTGAGAAAACAAATTAGTATGGAGCTATCAATAAAACGTTATCATTTATGAAAATTACTTTAATTTCTCCATTATTTTATCTTATCTTTTTATAAAATATCAAAAAATTTGATTGTGCTTGCAAAAAATCATCAAAGTGAACTATTTGCTTAGCCCATCCAGTTTATTTTAAATAATTTACTTCTAATAATGTGTATAATATATAATATGGATTTAGCTATATATAAATTGTTACTGATGCTGAAACAGTTTCTGCAAATGTTTCAGTACATACAACAATTATGGGTTTTTGGGTTAAAGTAATTTATATTGACAAAATATTTATATTGACAAAACATTTATATTGACAAAACATTTATATTCACAAAATATTTATATTGACAAAATATTTATATTGACAAAATATTTTATTGACAAAATATTTATATTGACAAAATATTTATATTGACAAATTATTTATATTGACAAAATATTTATATTGACAAAATATTTTATTGACAAAATATTTATATTGACAAAATATTTTATTGACAAAATATTTATATTGACAAAATATTTATATTGACAAATTATTTATATTGACAAAATATTTATATTGACAAAATATTTTATTGACAAAATATTTATATTGACAAAATATTTATATTGACAAACTTTTGTTTTACTATTCTTCTCTATTGTTCTTTTTCTTAAACTTTCAAAAATGTGTCTGGATTAAAATCGACATTTTAAAAAACAATAAAGTGATCAACTACATTATTATTTCTTAGCTGACCTCAATCCACTGTATGTATGGTATGAAGAAATTACTGCATAATAGGATTTGCATAAATAAACGATTAAACCGTTGTGCCTGTTTTTGTAAAATGCACCTTTATATAGCTAAATATGTTTTAATGACTAAATCTATCTTTTAAGAATTAGATTTAAAAAAACTACCTAAATTTTGAAAATTTTTTTTATTTTATAATTTAGATTTGAAAGATCAAAAAATCTAGACAATTCTAACTTTTATCAACTTACGGATCCTATCTATGCTGCAATTGCGTTTGGCACATCACTTAACAGCAGTTTGTAGTTTAAATCATTATTAAATCAAAAAATTTTATATTAAAAAAAAAAAAAATTATATTTATTTTTATATTTATTTAAACTTTAACTAATATTTAGATCTTCCTACTTATCATGGAAGTTCGTATCGAATATCTGTACAACCAATAAATTTTTTATTATCGATGTATAACTCTGCTTCAAATAATATAAATACTTCAACTTCAACAATAACAAACGTGACTCTAAATACAATAACAACAACAATAACAACAACAACAACAGCAACAACAACAATTCAAGGCAACAACAGTTCAATTCAGCAATTGACTTCAACAAGCAAGGTAAACATAGTATTAGGATAAATGTTTTCAGCCTTTTCCATAAGATGCTTTAGTTCTATAAATTGTTCTATAAAAGTTGAGTTTTATAATTTGTTAGCTTTGAGAGTTCAAAAAGTAAAAAATGATTCTTTTGACAACAAATTACATCACTTGTGTATGTATATACATATACATATATATATATATATATATATATGTATATATATATATATATATATATATATATATATATATATATATATATATATATATATATATATATATATATATATATATATATATATATATATATATATATATATACACATACACAAGTGATGTAATTTGTTGTCAAAAGAACCATTTTTTACTTTTTGAACTCTCAAAGCCAACAAATTATAAAACTAAACTTTATATATATATATATATATATATATATATATATATATATATATATATATATATATATATATATATATATATACATATATATATATATATATATATATATATATATATATATATATATACATATATATATATATATATATATATATATATATATATATATATACATATATATATATATATATATATATATATATATATATATATATATATATATATATATATATATATATATATATATATATATATATATATATATATATATTAAGACCAAAATATCCAAAATAAGACCAAAATATCTAGATTTTTAGATTAGAACCAAACATGTTTAAACTAATTCCCAAAAAATTTGAGCATCATAAAATCCCTCTTTCCTTGCCCTTATATTGCCCTCATATTTTGAAAATAGAAGACCTCAAAATGACTAAAAACAGATTATTTTTTTTTTTTTTTTTTTTTAACATCTTCACTTCCAACAAGGCTGCAAGCAACCACTATAAGAGTTTGAAGTTACTGGAAGAGAAAAGACTAAATCTGTAGAGCAAGATAACGATTGACTGATGACTTAAAAGATTGCAAATTATATGAATCAGGAAAGCAAGATGAAGGAAGCGAATTCCAAAGAACTGATGTTCGAAAAAAACTAGAAGAATAAGAGTTTTTGAAGCACTTAGGAACAGTCACAGAAAAAGGATGAGACTTAATTGAATGGCGAGTAACACGAGAATGAATTTTAGTAGATGGCACAAGGGACGCTAGCTCTTTAGAGCAGTGCCCATTATAGTATTTGTAGAAAAGAGAAAGAGAAGCAACATTACGACGATGTGACAAAGGTTGGAGATTGGCTGCCAGAGCAGGTCCAACTATGTTTACAATTCGTTTTTGCACCTTGTCTAAAAGAGAAAGAGCATCATTAGAAGATCCGCCCCAGATGTGGCAACAGTATTCCATACAGGGACGGATTTGAGATTTATAGAGATAGAGAATAGAATCTGGAGTAAGAAAGTGTCGAGCTCGATAAAGAGATGCAACCTTAGCAGATGCTAATTTTGCAATGGATTTGATGTACGGTTTAAAAGAAAGATCAGAAGTAAGAGTTAATCCTAGAAGATGAATGGTAGATGACTCATCTAGTACATTACCATTCATAAATATAGGAAGATCTAAATTATTACGATAACGATTGGCCGAATAAAATTGAGTTTTATCTGAATTAAAGTTCACCAGCCACTGTGAGCCCCATGCTGTAGCAGAAGTGAGATCCTTTTCAAGCTCAGATACCCCCTCCAAGCAATCAGAGAGTGTAGGCTTCTTATCATGACAAGAGTAAATGGTAGTGTTGTCAGCGAATAATGCCACCTTAGATGTGAGAATATCTGGAAGATTGTTAATGTAAATTAAAAAGAGTATAGGGCCAAGGATTGAACCTTGAGGAACCCCTGAAGTTACAGGATGTGAAGAAGAGTGTTGTCCATCGAGGACAACTTTTATACTACGATTGGAAAGAAAGGACTCAATAATCTTAAAGACGTTACCAGCTACACCATAAGAAGAAAGCTTATGGAGAAGACCAGCATGCCAAACTTTATCAAAAGCTTTAGAAATGTCAAGTGCGATAGCCTTAACCTCTCCACCTCTATCTAATGCACGGTAAAACCTATCGGTTATTACTGTTAGCACATCAGCTGTAGAACGAGAAGACCGAAATCCATATTGATGATCAGAAAGTAAGTTATTTGATTCAAGATGAGAGATTAAGTGTTTGTTGATTAAAGATTCAAAAACCTTGCTTATGACAGGAAGAAGACTAATGGGACGGTAGTTAGATGAATCAGATCGCTCTCCGGAATTTTTGAAAATAGGGATAACAGATGCTGCTTTCCAGCATGATGGAAAACAAGACTCTGATAAGCACTTGTTAAATAGTTTAGAAAGTATGGATGAAAGCTCTGGAGAACACCTCTGCAAGACTACAACAGGAATGTTGTCAGGACCACAAGCTGTTGAAGAGTCTAAGCAGGAAATTACTTTAGATACAGAAGCTGAAGTGATGCGAATGTCAAGCAAGGGATCAACCTGTTTGACGGCTATGTCAGGTAAAACGCAACTAGTGGAATCAAGAGATGATATTGATGAAAAGTTCTTAGCAAACAATTCAGCTTTGTCTTTAGGTGAGGTGACAAAGTCTGAACCATACAAGAGAGAAGGAATAACAGATTTGCCCTTATTATTGATACTGTTAAAGATTCTCCAGAAGTCTCGAGAGCCCAATTTTTGTGATGAGATACGAGATTTAATGACCTGGGAATAGCGAGCTTTGGCGTCAGACAAAACCTTTTTACAATGGTTTCTGGCGATAGTGAACAGATGTCTGTTTTCTGGAGAATTGTTTTGCTGATAGATATGGAAGTAACGGTTTCGATTAGAAATTGCAGCAGCACAATGTGAGGAAAACCAAGGAGAAGAGTGAGGCTTGACCTGGAATCGTCGAGAGGGAATAAAAGATTCCATGCCAGCCTGAATCCACGAAGTTATGTAAGAAGCACATTTGTCAGCAGGAAGACGAAAGATTTCTACCCAAGGGCCATCACGAAGAAAATCACGGAAAGAGTCCCAGTCAGCTTTAAGGTAGTTGTATGTGGTACGATGATAGGGGGATTCTGATGAAGTAGAAGAATTTGATAATAGTTTTAGAGAGATCAAACCGTGATCAGAAGTACCTAAGGGTGAATGTGGAGAAATTGAGCACTGACTAGGATCCAAAACAAGACATAAGTCGAGTAGAGAAGGTAAATGATTAGGGTTGACTGGAAAACGAGTTGGAAAGTTGACTATTTGAGTTAGAGATTGAGAAAGGCAAAAGTTGAGGGCCTTAACGCCAGCAGAGTCACTGACACTAGAGCCAAGCCAATCGGTGTGATGGGCATTAAAGTCACCAACAACGACGATATTGGCCGATGGATAAAGAGAGAGGGCTTGGTCAATTTGATCAGAAATAACATCAAGAATAGTGCAATCTTGGAATGAAGGAGAGCGATATAGAACAAAGAGAAAGGCGGTAGAGTGAAGTTGTGCTAAACGAAAGCACATAAATGAATAGTCTGTAGATTCAAACCTAGTTTCATGACAAATGGGTGAGTTCTTACGAATGTAGATGCCCAGGCCAAGCATGTGATTATTGGAGTCTTTACGAATTAAAGGAAGATAACCATCAACACTAAGATCACAAGATGGGACAGCCGAACTCAAATTAATCTCACAAAGAGCAAGTAGGTCTGGTGAACTTTGCAAGAGATAAGACTCAACAGAAGAAAAGTTACTTCAAAGACCACGAATATTAGTAAATGATAGGTTTAGAGAACTTGGTGATGACGATGGTTTTTTGTGTTTTTTAGTTTTAGGTACTTTAGTCATTTTAAATTTATAAAGAACTTGACTCAAGTATAGATAGTACTCAGTACACTATTTAACAACTAAGCAATAGCCTCATTACTATTAATAAACCCTAAGCCGTAACAAAGGGCTCCAAATGTGGCCTCTGTAATGCACACCAAAAGTACAAACAGGGACACCGTCCATGCGCAACATGGCACTGTTAGTACTCTGATATTTTTTGGCTGTTGATGGAATCAGCCTCTCTGAGAGCTACCACAGAGTTCGGGAAACCTGACTACCAGCCGGCATCAGAACCATAAAACTGAGTTTTAGAGCTGTACCCTCATTAGGAGATAATAGAATGAGTTGCCCAGTCATAAAAATAGAGATACAAGCAATACCCACGCATTGAGTCAAGAAGATCCAGCGTTCAACATCCTAAACTGGAAACAATGTATTAAAAATACATCTGCGCCAGCCTAATAGATGAGGAAGGGGTGCGAGGCTGGTCAACAGATAGAATTTGTTTACCCCTTAAGTCTTTGCCTAGGAGGCCTTCTACAAGACAGCAGCTGGATGCATGTAACATCTGCCCAAGATGAGTATTTTTATCGAGACACCATCTCTAGCCTTTACTCAACCAAGAGCCCCAAGGCAGGGGGTGTTTTAATTCGGAGTTAACTTCTCCTTTGCCTAAAAAAGCGTATCCTACAAGGCAGCAGGACATGGAGCAGGTTGTACTGGGTTACATGTTACCAGTAGCAGGAAAACCTGACCTGACCTGAAAATTTTATTATTATTTTAAGCATCTTAAGGCCAAGATTAACATAAACAAAATTTTTATAAATTTTGTTTCTAGGACATAAATATCTGAAGTTTTAATTAAAAAGGGTTTTTTTTTTCTGCGCTAAAAATAGTTTTAAATTGACTGAAATTTAGTTATTAGGTTGTGCAGTGTTGCTTTTAAAATCTTTAAAAATTTACAAATTTACAATATAAAAATATATTATATAAAATTGAACCCCACTTGCAGCAACTGCAACTGCTTCTTTTTTAGCTTCATCAAAAAACAGTCTGTAATTTGTAATTGTCTCCAATGCATTTTCAAGATGTTGTGTGGCATTTAACAAATTTGTATTCTTGTTTTGTAGATATTTAGAGGTGTATGTTTATTACTCAAAATTTAATTTTTATATATTATATATTGAGCAGTGCTGCTATAATAAGATTTACAATTTTTAAATTTTGATTATTTAAATTTAACTATAAGTTAGTAATAATGATAAATAGTAATAAATTGCAATGAAAATGTAAGCTGAGATCTAATAAAAATAGAAATTATTTATGATTAAATTAGGAAAATTTTGATAATTTCTATTTTTTAAGTAACTTACTTTAATATATTTGTATATAGAGAAAGAAAGAAAAAAAGATAGAAAAAAAGTTTAATTTCTCAAAGATCTGAATAAAAAATACACAGATATTTTACAGTCGATATGATGCAGTAATATGTTGATAATTACAACAATAGAGATGAAACTCTATTGTTGTAATTATCTGCTTTCTGCAAACAAAGTTTATTCTGCTTTCAGAAGTTCCTTAAGAGCTCCATCAATCTAAGAAAAAAAAATGTCAGGTAGTCATTCCTCCTTTACAAAGAAACTAAATAAAAGAAAGTTAAAACCTAGAAAATCTTGTTAAATATTTAAAATGAACTAGCAGTAAGCTTGTTGTGGCATATGATTACAAATTAATAATAAATAAAATTCAAATATCATAAATTAAAATCATAAAAATTTAAAACATTACTGCTCATTCATTCTTATTTATTACTTACTAGCAGTAAGCAACCCTTTATTCTGGTTAGTAATAAATAACTATTTAACTTGATATATTATCGGAAAAATGTAAAATACAAATTCAACTATATATAAGGCTGCCATTATCCCGGTTTTCCATTGTAGAACGCTATAAAAGTTTTAATAAGTTTAGCATTGTGCTCTCCTCCTTAAAAATCAGGACAATGGCTGCCTTATCTATATAATGTAATCTTTTTGGTTTTGCTTGCTTTTATTGGCCCTTGTATTTAGTAAAGACCACATACTCAAGATATTAGGTTTCTTTTAATAACACCAAGCACCAGTAATGAATAGTTTTACTACTGTGAATGATAATTAATTTTTTTTTTTATTCTTTTGAATGAGTAAGTTTTTCAATTTTATGAATCATGACCATAATGACATTAATGAAGAAGAATTCTTTATTGAAAGAAAATGAATTGAAAGTTCTTTTTCTGGTGCTGCATCATAAGACAAAACAAAAATATGGATTGATGGTTCTACACTTGAACTCTTGCAGGTCATTCTAAATTAAAATATTGAAAACTCAGTTTTCAATACTTTAATTTAGAATGACTTGCAAGAATGACCTAAAATCAAAGTTTGTGATATTATTATACTGCAATAAGTTTTTCTTACAATTACTGTAAGTGTGGCTGTTATTCTGCCTCAAGCAGCATAAACCTTTCCTATACCACTGATTTTTCTAAACCTAAAATAAAAATATTTGTATTTGTCTTTGTATTTGAAAAATGCCGATTACATATATTTATATTTGAATTTATATTTGGAATCTAAAATGAACATATTTGTATTTGATCAAATGTATTTGACCCCAAACTCTGATAGGCCTACTATTTTTTTATAAATTATATTTATGTTTAAAAATAAAAAATTGTGCTAATGATGGCTAGCCTCTAGGTGGAGCAGCTAAATGACAGAAGAAGGATTACAAAACGAAAATTAAAAATTAATGTAAAATTGACTCGTTTTTGTTACCTGCACAGAATAAAATAAAAGAAACACAATCTGTTGCAAATGTACATAATTTGGAAAATGAACAGGGGGATACTAGGGAGAGTGACTTTGAAATCAGTAAACTACAAATAAATACAAATTTTCAAGTTAACAGTTTTAAGGACAATAATGTGGCATTCGATTTGTCTGATCATGACCTGCTAGATCTC
Organism: Hydra vulgaris; assembly: GCF_022113875.1. Classification (NCBI taxonomy): domain Eukaryota; kingdom Metazoa; phylum Cnidaria; class Hydrozoa; order Anthoathecata; family Hydridae; genus Hydra; species Hydra vulgaris. The sequence goes on along the minus strand of NC_061158.1, from coordinate 18,360,958 downwards.
ATTATAATCTTTGAAAACCTTATTGATAGAGGAGGCATGATCCAATTAATATAGTTGATCTAAATATGAAGAAATTTATTGTTACACATGGCTTATGTAGACCAAAGAGACATTTTCGGAGAGACTATAGATGTTTTTTTGTCAATTGCTATAACAAGACAACTAAGTCAGGTTTGACTATACCAGTGACTTTGTTTTTCTATTTTAAAAAACTTAAATGCTGAATATTGTGAAGTTTTGCTGTAATCAAGTCTGTATATTGTGAAGTTTTGCTGTAATCAAGTCTGCATATTGTGAAGTTTTTCTTTAATCATTGTCATTGTTCTACTCAATCATTGCTGGTACTGCTCAAGACATTTTAAAGAAAGACCAATTAAGATTTACTATCTGCTATGCAAAAAAAAAATTAACAATAGTGATGGCGATACAACCGAGATATCAATAACTGAAACTTTCATTGGTTTATTCTGGACGTGTGATCAATGTGCTGCAGGATTGTTTAATCAAATTTGTAAAATTCTGAAATATAATAAGACTAACTTTACAAAAGTGCTGTCTGCAGGGATATGACGGTGCCAGTGTTATGTCAGGTTTTTATAGAGGTGTTCAAAAACGTATTAGTGATGAACAATCATCTGTGGTATATGTTCACTGTGCTGCACATAACCTTAATCTTGTTGTAAAAGATGTTGTTACAACCGAGATATTAACAACTAAAAGTTTCATTGGTTTATTCTGGACGCATGATCAATGTGCTGCATTGTTGTAAAAGATTGTTGTTACTGGAGTATCAAAAGTTGGTAATTTTTCTGTTCTTTGAGATGTATATAAATTTTTTGGCTTAACAGATCGGATATGCTTAGCAGTGTAACTAGAGAATCATTAGTGACATGGAAAAAACTAACTCGATATCCCAACTTGATAGGCTGGACAAGCACAAAGTTTGCTTGGTATGAAAATTTTCAATACCTTGAAGCTATTGACCACAAGACTTAGGAAGTCCATTAAAAATTTATAATTCATTTTTCTGTTTGTTATGTTTTCTAAAATACTTGGAGTAATAAACATACACCTCTAAATATCTACCAAACAAGAATACAGATTTGTTTAATGCCACACAACATCTTGAAAATGCATTGGAGACAATTACAAATTACAGACTGATTTTTGATGAAGCTAAAAAAGAAATAGCTGCAGTTGCTGCAAGTGGGGTGTTGAAGTAAAATATAAAGACAAAAGAGTTACAAAAGTAAAGTGATATTTTGATGAGTTGATCCAGAAGACACATTTTGAGTTAATATTTTTAACATTCAGAAATTTTTTTGTTCTGGAAGTTTAAATTTATGTTTTTAACATTGCCTTAATGGTTTAGTCTTGTTGAGCATCAAAGCCTTGCGGGCAAAAGTTATGGATGTTGACCAGCTCATTGACCGATTTGCAGAGATAAAGAGTTGTCGCAAAGACTTTTTTTTAGAATACTTATCTGTACTCTATTACTTCTAAATACAAGCTTGTTGTTGATTTATGATTTCATAACATTGAATGAAACAAAATTCAGTAACATTTTTAATTTCATTTATAACATTTAATCAATTTTAATGCAAATTGAAAACAATTTTTTTTATGGCATATGATTACAAATTAATAATAAATAAAATTTAAATGTCATAAATAAAAATCATAAAAATTTAAAACATTACTGCTCATTTATTCTTATTTATTACTTACTAGCAGTAAGCAACCTGTAATACGGGTTAGTAATAAATAACTATTTAACTTGATATATTATCTGAAAAATATAAAATACAAATTCAACAATATGTAGGGCTGCCATTATTCTGAAAAAGATGAAACCATTTAAGCACAAAATTAAAAATTCCTAATAAATAATATACATAAATATATAAGGAAATATAAAATATACTGAAATATATGTGTATGTACTTACATATTAACTTACATATTATTTATAGGTAAATATTATTGTTTGTAGAAGGATTAATAAGAATGAAGTTATATACATATCCACAAATATCAGTCTTATTTTATTTAATTTTTTATGTTAAACACATAAAATTTTATTCTCATTATTCTTTCTACAAACATTAATCTTTATATATAATGAAATGAATTGAACTTACTAAAAAGGACTTCAGCTATTTCTTACTGTTCTAAAAACAATACTTTCCTAAAATGTTCTAAAAAAAACTAAAGACAACACCGAAACACTTTTAGTTCTAATTTTTAAAAAAAAAAAGAAAACAGGCTATAAAAATTAGAAACAAAAACAACCAACAACAAACAAACGAATTTTAAAATTTTTTAGTTTTTTTTTAGAGTTTTAGTTTTTAAACAATGAACAACATCAATTCTTCTTTAAACTAAAAATTTATCAGCTCTAATTTGCTTGCAGACCTTGCTTATAAGACCGTGTGAAATATAGAACCCCGTATAAAAAAGTCTAGAAACTACTTTAAAATTACGTAAGTCAACTACTACTATTAACTATTAAATTACAGTATTAACATTAAGATTGTTTTTGATAATTATAATTGCTGTTTTAACATAAGAGCATGTTATTTCATTCTATCTAAAATATTGATAATATTAAACATACATAAAATTAGTAATTTTGATTCTGAATACATACACTTATAAATCTTACTATGAATCTAAATAAAAGTCTACTATGAAAAAAATAAAAAGTAAATTTCAGCAAATTTAAAATGTAAATTATACTACTTTTAAGGGGAAAAAAACTCACCAAAAACACCATTAAAAAAAAAAACAATACCATTTTAATCAAAAGCTTATATATTTATGCCCTAGAAAAAAAATTGTAAAAAGTATTTATGTTAGTCTTCATTATGTCAGTCTTCATTATGTTAGTCTTCATTATGTCAGTCTTCATTATGTTAGTCTTCATTATGTTAGTCTTCATTATGTTAGTCTTCATTATGTTAGTCTTCATTATGTTAGTCTTCATTATGTTAGTCTTCATTATGTTAGTCTTCATTATGTTAGTCTTGACCTCAAGATGCAAAAAATTAGCTGTTTTTAGTCATTTTGAGGTTTTTTTCCAAATATGAAAAAATTTAAATGAAAAAATACAACTTTATAATGGAATTTTGGAAAATTGTTTTTTTACTTTTTTTTTTTACTTTGATTTTACATTAAATCTTAATAAGTACAGTTTTCAACCATGAACCTGATTGGTAGATTAATTATATCCATGCTAGTTCCAATCCACCAAGTATTATAAAACAATCACCAACCAATTGAACATAGATTATCTTCCAATTCATCATGGGAAAAATTTTTTTAAAAGTCTGCTCCTATTTATAAGGACGCATTAAAAAAATCTGCATTTTACACTAATCTCCAATATCATTCATATCTAAATATCTTAAAATCGCTGTCAGTTCAACATAATTAATGATAA
>NC_061158.1:18305016-18355016 GCF_022113875.1 Hydra vulgaris | reverse complement strand
GTTTATATGTTACTTTTTAATAAACGGCAGTTCTATTTTATAACAATCTAATGGTTTCTCCTTTTTCTGACGTAAGTGCGCTAAAAATAGTGTCCAAAATTTTGTTGACACATATTGTCCCTCATCTAAATTGATACCGTTTTTCTGTCATCTACGTATCTATAAAATGACTTTACATCAATAAGCGGGTTACTTTTCAGCGCTGTATTAAGTGCAATATTTAGGGGTTTCGTACATGTAACATTTAATATATGCAGTCAAAAACATTTAGAAAATGAACTGAAATTCCTTATTCAAGTATTTGCCAAAAATGGCTAGAAACAGTCCAATCTCATAAAAATCATAAAAGAAATAAAACGAAAGTACAAAAACTCTCTATTGACTACGAAAAACATTGACTACATCACCATTTCATCCAACGATTTCATTACCCTGGGTACCAAAATTGTCTCCCAAATTGCGTAAAGTATTTAGGAAGGCAGGATATAAAACGATCTTCAAATCAAACTTAAACCTAGGGGCAATATTAACATCAAGAAATAAATCCAAATTATAAACAAACAGTCAACCAGGAGCCTACCTTATTAAATGTCATTGTAACAAAAAGTATATAGGTGAAACAAAAATGCAAATAAGAACCCGCATTCAACAACTCAAAAACAGTACAATAAGAAATAAAACAGAACAATCTGCATTAGCCACACACATGAGAAATTGTACACAACAAATTAACTGGGACAGTTGCAAAACTCTAAAAGTTGATGCTAAAAAGTTTGATAGAAAAGTTCGTGAGGCACTTGAAATACAGTACCACCAATGTGCCTCTCAGCAAAATGGTATCAATTTAGATGAGGGACAATATGTGTCAACAAATTTTGGACACCATTTTTAGTGTACTTATGTCAGAAAAAGAAGAAACCATTCCATTGTCATAAAATAGAACTGCTGTTTATTAAAAAATAACATAAACAAAAACAAACAAAAAACCTTTAAGCTGAAGATGCTGGTCATAACAATCCAGCAAAAAATTTCTTTAAAAAAAATACTTATGTATTTTGCTAAAGTTGATTCTTATTCCACGCATACTAATTCTGGCATGTTTTTTAGATAAAGAAGAACAATAAAAAATATTTATAATAATTAATTTATAATAAATAGCAGTTGATGTATGTAATGAATTTTCCCATAGGCAAGAGATGTCACCGTGTATGTTTTTGCCACAGTTAAAGTCATTTGACACAGTTTATGATGCACCAAAAATAATATTTACTCTTAATTTTGTGAGTGTTGATTGTACTGAATTGTGTGAAGCAGGAACATATTTCGAGACAATTCATTAAATATATAATCAATTCAACAGGTAATCTGCAGCTGTGGGTTCTTTTAAATAAATTTTAAATAAATAAATTTTAAATGTTCTGGACTTCTTGAATCATGTCTGAAACCCAGTGGTCAGCTCGGATAGATGATGTTATTCCAGTTTCGTAATATCGCTTTTATTGAACTTGAAATACTTCATTTAACAACACAGGCTAAAACAAAACTTTATGCATTTCATGTGTTTTTTGATTCATATAACTCATCTTATTTTCTTCTGTTAATAGTTATCATGCTCTTTCAACACCTTTCAAAATTTCTTACTAACTCTCAACTTTAAATAGAAAATGTTCAGAGTGAATTTTTACTTAAAAGAAGAGTGGTGTTAATGACTAATATGCTCATGGATAGCATATTTCCCATTAAGCTTGGAGGACATTCCAGACTAATCAACCAACTCAAGCAATCAGCCATACCTGTCTGGTTACCCCTGGTTACCCATTTTAAATTGGTCAGAAGTTAATATTGTAGCTATTGATTGTAAAAGTTCTTTCACAATCAAAGATTCAAAAGTTTTTCTTTCTTGTAATTTTCACATGGATTTTTTGATCACAAAGTCATAAAACTCTATTCTCTATACTTTTATGTGGGTGTTTAAAAGCAGAAGCATAAGTTTTTGTTAAATAATATAAATATTATATTAAAAGAATATTAAAATTATAACATTTAATAAATATGCAAATAAAAAGTACATGCAATTGTTTCATATAATACAGCTTCAGAGAAGTCATCATTAAAACTTTACTTAGAGGTCTTTAAAACCATACTATGTTTCTGGTAATACTCTGTTAAAAATTATTATATCATATGTGTTTATAAAATTTTATACTTCATTTGTTTATATATATATTTTATGCTGTTATAACTAAGTCAAAAAAACTTCATTTTTAGGGATTTTGATGACTTTAGCATGGCTGTTTTTTGCAACATGTGGAATATTTATGAGTCGTTACATGAAACCATTTTTAAAGACAAAAATAAATGACAAAGACGTTTGGTTTAGAGTAAGTTAGTTTAGAGTAAACATAGTAAAATTTTGAAGAAAACAACAAGAAAACAAGAAAAAAAAAGAATGTAATAAGATTTTGATTAAGCGTTAAAAAATATTTAAAGTTCAAAAGAATTTTGAGCTTTATCTTGGTGAACACAACTAAACAGACCATTTAAGTTCTGCAATAACAGTATTCTGTTAAGTACATCTATTTGGAATCTTTAATCTGTCTCTGTACTCTTCGTCATTTAAGGCATATATTTGTTTTTGATAGGGTTTTAACAAAAATCAAAAAAAAATATGGAATTTAAAAACTGGTTTTTAAATTCCAAAACTCCAAAATACCACTTGTTCACAAGCAACTGAACTGGGTTTTATAATTTAAGTGCATCAAATAACATCTGATTTTTTTTTGTTCAATCTAGGTTTTTTGTTTTTTTATATGTTGCCTCAAATAATGAAAATTCATCTTTTAGGGAGTAAACTAAATTTCTTTGTTGTAATAAATCTTGTTGCTATATACTATTTCACTTTAATTTGCAGTCAAAAAATAAATTTAATGCTTTTCCTTTTTTAAATCTGATATAATTTTGAAGAATGATGTTTCTTACTAGAGATTTTCAAAAGAACTTACTAACATTTCAGGTTTGTGAAACTGATTGTGTGTAGTTGTCAGACAAAATAAAAATAGGATGTTCTTGGTTACAAATATAACAAAAATAGGATGTTCTTGATTACAAACATAATAAAAATAGGATGTTCTTGGTTACAAACATAATAAAGATCATAATTGTCATATTTGTCTTCTGATTCCTCACTTGAAACATTTACACGGCTTCAAATTAAACCATTTCTTTATGTTTATATAATACATTAGTAACTATTGTCTATTAATAGCATAGTTGATTAACTAAACATGATAATTTTAGATAAATATTACATGATAATTATCATGCGTGATAATTTTAATTAAATCATTTGTTGCTGTAACTATGTAACTATGTAACTATGCCAGTTTTTAGATTCAAGTTGAAATTTTTTAGTCTTCCAAATGCTAAATATAATGTTCTTTGAGCATCGCAGAAACCCGCTGTTAGAACTTCAAAACTAAAATATTTTGCTAAGTGCTACACATTAATATTTAATTTTTTTTGCATTCATTCATCTAAAGTTACAGCAAATTTTTCTCATTTATTTTTATTGAATCTATTTCTGAAATATAGTATGTTCTGTAATATTAGATTCAGGTTTTTCATAAAATAGCTTGAATAAGATCCATTATTAAAGAGTTGTTTCTTGGTCATGAATATCCTCATTGTTGAAGAGACTCTCATTGGTATAAGCTATTTGTTATGCTAATAATAGAACGCCATTCCATCACTGATTGCTGCAAGTTTTGATATGATTTCTTTTAAACTAATTCTTTTCAGTTTCATAAAATTTAACATTTTTATTTGTTTTTTTCTTTTAAAGAAGAGGATTAGAGTACAAGTATTTCTTCTCAACAGTTTCTTTTCAATAATTATTTAATGAGCTGCTCTGATTAGTGGATTGCTCGTTGATGAACCTTTGCAGCCCAACATTACAATGTTTGAAAATTGCTTTGTTTGTCCCTGACTTTTTAAAACTATTCCAAACTTCCAACTTGTTCATTTTTATTTATCTGTAAATGAAATTTATGTTGTTGCATAAACATTTTTGAAGTTTATTTGACAATTTTATTGATTATAGCCTTTAAATACAAACTGGTTTTTGTGATTTAAAAAATAGTTTTCTAAAAAAAACTAGTATTGGAATGTATTAAATTTATTATAAAAATTACTATTTTTTAAAAATCTTTTTGAAAAGCCCTCAAACCCTAGTTTTTGAAAAACTTAACTTTTTTTTAAAATAGTTTTAAAAGCACTAAAGTGTTATTCAAATTTGAATGTTCAACTAAAACTCAATATAAAACTCAATTAAAAAATGCCTTAAGTGTATATTTTAAATTTAAATGTTTATATTTTTAAATGTATCATTAAAACTAAAGTTCAATATGCTTAAAACAAAATGGCTTATTTATGCATTACAATGCACTATGGGATATTATCTGTTAAGTCTGTTTGTTTGTACCTATATTTAATCAGTTAAAAATCATTTTCTAAATAAAAAAAATAAGAATTCAATGTTAAAATTACAACAAAAAGATTTTTTTTTTTCAATTTTGTTTTAATTGTTGACTTACATATTATTTAACTTTTTAGATGCATCAATTGTTTATGTCATCAACTTTGATTTGTTTTGTTGTTGGCTTAATATTAATTTTGGTTGATTTAAAAGGAAGATGGTCAAAGGTTAAAAATACTTTTCACAAAATATTTTATATTGAACTAATTTAAAAAAAAAAAAAAAATGTTGTTTGATTTTTAGAATGCTGGTACTCATCACATCCTAGGATTGACAGCTATTGTTTTAGGTTTGGTACAGGTAAGTTCTATGCAGTTTTATATTAAGACAGTGTCAACTTAAAATCTAAAAAAATAAGTGCGATATATATATATATATATATATATATATATATATATATATATATATATATATATATATATATATATATATATATATACATATATATATATATATATATATATATATATATATATATATATATATATATATATATATATATATATATATATGTGTGTGTGTGTGTGTGTGTGTGTGTGTGTGTGTGTGTGTGTGTGTGTGTGTGTGTGTGTGTGTGTGTGTGTGTGTGTGTGTGTGTGTGTGTCTATGTATGTGTATGTATATATATATATATATATATATATATATATATATATATATATACACATACATAGACACATATTTAGTTATTTTATTAAACCATTATCAATTTATAGCATGAGTAAATAAATTTGGCAATTTGTGGTAAGTTAAATATTATAATAATAATTAAATAAATTTTTGTTATTATTTCATTAATTAAAAAAAAAATTTCTTTATATAGCCATGTATAGCTTTGCTTCGTTGTGCGCCCGATCATAAAGAGTAATATTTGTTTTTCATTTTTCTTTATTTTGTATGTTTTTTGAAATTTAAAGATTTTGCAATTTATAAAAATCTATTTAGTCGTTATATTTTTAATTGGGTGCATCGATTAATTGGAATGTTGGCTTGGTTTATTGCAGGTATTATTCACAAGAATATTTTATAAAGTATATAAAAAAAAGTAAAATAAAAGTTATTTACTGAATTTATACAATACAAACATTTCAATTTTGAATAGTATACACTGACTTCTGCAAAACATCATTCACTGGATTTATGCAAGTGAAATGTATTAGTGTAAACTACTTATAAAGTTTTAGTCACAACTAACTAGGTATATAAAAAAAATATCCAATTTTTATTTAGCGATTGCAGTTATATATGGTTTGAAATTACTGAACATCAATCATGTTGCTGTAGTAGTTTTTATACCCGTTGTGATTGTTTTGTTTGTTGTACTCGATCTCATTCTACTGAAATTTAGACCAAATTTAGATAAGGCCAAACCTCAAGGTAAATTTTTATATTTGTTAATTTTTGTTTAAGAAGAAGAGTTTTTTTGAAGTGTTGTTTTTTTATTTATAAATTAATACTTTTAGTTGCATACTCGTCAATCCAGTTTAATATGGAAACTACTTCAAAAGAAAATAAAACAGTAAGTTTTATTTTCAACTAGAAATTTTTAGAAATATAATTATCTGATTTTCAGGTCTCTTATTTGTTATATTAACGTTAGTAACAACACCTGCCTTTTATATTTTTCTTTTAGTATAATAAAAATATATAATAAAATCTAATGTTCGTTTGTATTTATGTATATAAGTATTCATTAGGGTGTTTCAAAAATTTGAAAATAAAATTAGAAAATTGAAAAAAACTGTACACATTAAATTTTTTGTCTATACACTTATAAAAGACCGCTAGCATTGAAAAAAGATTTATAAGATCATTCCAAGTGCTTAATGTAGAAATTAAAAAAACGGTTTTTATTAAATGTTCTGAGCTTTCCTTAACTTAAATATTTCCACTGCATCTAAATGAAAACTTATTTTTTTAACAATTTTAATAGCTGTTGTTTTTCATAGTTTAAAAGACATCTGTAATCTTTTTTTTTAAAAACTGTTAGCTTTGTATAGGATATGAGTGGTAACTGAGCAGCTAGTAGTATATTAACAAACTTTTCTTGATCACTGTTCCTAATATTAGGAAATATTATATTGATGATTAAAACAATATATATTGATGTGTATTTAAAACATTAATAATTTTGAAAGCAGCAATCTTGATTACCTTTTTAGAAAAGGTAAACAAACTAATCATTTTTTTCTGATAAAAAAAAAAACTAATTGAATTGTTACTCTTGATAAAATAATCTTTTGGGTAGTTTAGTTTTTAAAAACACAAATGTGGAAAAAAAAGATCACTAAAATAAAAAAGCCAAACTATAATGTTAATTCAAACCCACAACAACCGCTTTATCTTCTCAGAAGTCTGATTTCTGTTTTTCCTCAACATCAACTTCAGACAGATGGAATAGTTCTACGATATTATCAGTATGATATTACAGAAAAAAGTAAAAAGTTCAAGTCTACTCAAGAAAATTTTTCATCCAAAACAAAGAGTGGGAGTAGGGATATGGTTTGCCTTGACAAAGATTTCTGTTATGAAAATATGGAGATATGCTGCCTAAGAAAAATTATTAATATATGGAAATATGCTGGCTTTGGAAACTATATATTTCTGAAGTACAAATTATTCAAAAGTCTATTAAATAAATAAATTGTACATTTCAATGCGAAATACAAGTTATTTAGCCTGGAACACAGTTACCAAAAAAAAACACGAGAATCAGTTTGAATTATTTTTTGAAAATTTGTTTGATATTTCTCAAAAAAACATAAAAGCAAAAATAAAATCAGATAAAATATGCTAAGATCGAATGCTGCAGTGATAGATTTGGCTTTTCTTCAAGATCAGAAAACATTGAGGAGAGGTATGATGAGTGAAAAGTAGGACATTGATATGAAACAAAGAATTGAAAGGAGAGTTAAAAGGTATGAAAGAATGAAATCTTATGAAGAAAAATCCAGAGATAATTAAAGTTTTCAATTAGATTTCAAAATTGATTTAGAAATAAATTTTTATTAATGGTTTAAATTAAATTTTTATTCACTTTATCAAGTCATTAACGCTTTTTGTTACTTAGATTCTGCGGCTCACCAGTCTTCAGTTGCTAGTGATAGTGATTTTGATTTTCCAGAAAGCAATGAAAATTAGCTTCCAACACACACAAGGTAAAGTGTCAAAAAACAATTAAGTCCGGCTTTTCAGAAATAGCAATAGAGTTTGACAGAGACAAGCTTCTATTAGCTACAACACCTGTAAGTGTTAGATGCGGAATTAGCATTCTCTTACAAACTATGTTTCTAGGAGCTTTTATTAAAGCTCCTAGAAACATTGTTTAAAGCTCCTAGGGGGAAATGTAAAAAAAAAATATTCATGATTTAAGTATATCTAGAAGTTCAATAGCTAGAAGTAGATTTAAGTATTTTGAAGATTTAGGTAAATTTTTTTTTACATTCAAAATATTTATAATAAAATGAAAAATAATGATTATAAAGAGAAAAAAAATCTTTTTAATTTAGGAGTCACCATCAGATCAAGCCTTTATGAAGGAAAGAATTTGATCTTGCACTTTGACAGTAAGTTGGTAAAAGAAATAGAGGAAAAATTAAAAATTACAGTTAAAAAGGAAAGGGTTGTGAAATCTGTTACCAGTCCTGAATTTAATACAAAAGATGATCACCTACCTGGAATTATAGCTGTAGAGAGCACTAAAAGGAAAGATCAAGCTATTGTTATTCAAAGCATTTTAGAGTATTTTGAAATAGATGATAGTATAATTGGAGTCTGTACTGATACTACATCAAGTAATACAGGTAGAGGTTTGTACTGTTGCTACATCAAGTAAGGTAGACTAAATGGAGCTATAATAATAATTAGTAGAATTCTTAATAAGTGTTTGTTTTGGTTTATGTGTTGTCACCACAGATATGAACTCCATATAACTCATGCAATACATGCAATCACAAAAGTTAAATCTAAGGGTCCAAGTAAATCTATGTACTTAGCTTTCCAAAGACGCTTTCCAAAGATTCCCATGAATCTGTAAATTCAAGAAATCCAGAACTGAAAAAATTTGATTGGAACAAGCTGGAAATAGGTAGCAGGCTTTACATCTTAGCACTAGCAGCTTATGCAAGATTATGCATAGTATTTGTTGGAAAATAAATTTTTTCAAAAAATGACTATAGTCACCTTGTAAAATATTTGGCTTTTTATTTTGGCATTGAATCTGATAAGCTTAATAAATTTAAAATTCATCAACCTGGAACATGTCATGAAGCAAGATTTATGGCTGATGCTTTGTATATTCTTACTCTAGAAATGACGAATTATAAGCTTTTACCTGATAAAAACTAAAAGGAAATTGAAACGTGTGTTAACATTGTTGCTGTTTGTTATGCTCCATGGTACCTCAAGTCTTGAAGCACTCAACATGCTGTACTTAATGATTTTAATACATTTAAAGCACCATATAATCTCATAGATGAATTTAATGCCGATGTTGGCAATGCTTTAATTAAAAGTTTTCATAAACATTCGTGGTGTTTTTCTTAATAGCAATAGTTTTGTTTTCACTAGTTGATTCTTACTTGGAAATGTTTGTCAAGTATCAGATTTTGAAGTCATTAATTTCCTTTCCAGTTCCAGAGCTAGAAAAAATAAATATGGAAAAACCTAATCCTGTTTTAATCTTACCAAACAGCATGTTTTCAGAGCTTATTACTGCTGATAGCTAGCTTATAATTATACGCCTAGAAATCATAACTCAAGTCAAAGATTGGGTTCATTCTCATTTCAACTTCTTGAAAACTGAATCATACTGTGTTTTTGAAAATTTTGTTAAAGCACTTAGTGTAACTAATGACTGCGCTGAAAGAAACATTGGATTAATAAATGATTTTTTTAAATATTTTCAAAAAGAAGAGCAAAATATACTATTGATAGCGAGAGAGGAGAGAAAAAAAGTTACAAAGAAAGTAACTCAAAACGAACTTATGAAAATTTAAAAAGTTTTCTACATGATTATATAAAATGAGATGTGTTTGTGAGTAAAAGAATTATACTGTCAGCTAATGATAATAATGAGATATATTTATGAATAAAAAAAATATGTCAGTTTTTTAATTTTGATCTTTTCTAGCTAAAAAAAGGAAGATCTAGGAATTTTACAGTAAGCGCTTAAAATGACCTTAGTGCAATTTTTTTATTATGTATCTTCTACTTTTATATAGACTAGGAATTTTGGGTGTACAAGAGAAGTTTAAAAAAAAAAGGTTTCTTTACATATTTTTGGGATACCCTAGTATGCATAGGTGCCCGCAGGATTTTTGATGTTTCAAATATGATACTTTCATGCATCGTGCAAACTCTAAACTTAAGTATGTTCATACCTATGCCATATGAGTAGGCTTTGCAAAAAATTGGGATGGAGGAGGCTTGGGAACAAAAAATCATTAATACGTTTGCCCTCGCCCCTGCCCAAATGTGAGGGAATTGAAGTAGTAAATATTTCAACTTTTCAATCTTAAACTAAATTTAAATTTTTTAACAGATTTTAAATTTCGTTGTTAAATATTGTAAATTACAAAAGTTATTACCATGCAAATTTTTTGACCCCCTCCTTTTCCAAATGGAGGGGATTGTAAATTTTGCATGTTCATAACTTTTGTAATTTACAATAATTTTCTACGAAATTTAAAATCTGTCGATAAATTTAATTTGAATTTAAGATAAAAAGTTAAAATTTTTACAATATCAGTGCACTCACGTTTGGAGGGCAAATATTTTAGAGCTTTTTTGTTACCAGGCCTCTGCCATCCTGATTTTTTGCAGGGTTTTGTCATATGGCATAGGTATGAACATACTTAAGACTTTGCACTATGCGTGAAAGTGTCTTATTTGAAACATCAAAAAATCATGCGGGCGCCCATGAATGTATGTATGCATGTGTGAATGCATGTATGTATGTATGTACCGATTCATGTATGAGGTATGTATGTATCTATGTATGTATGCATGTACGTATGCAAATATATATATACATATATATATACATATATACATATGTTATGAAACAAAGTTTTGCTCCTAAACAAAAAACGGAATATTATTAGTTAAATCTTTAATTGAACTTAACACAAATACAACAAATAATGCAGGTGTGTCAGATTTAATAATAGAAAATGATTGTACATATATATATATATATATATATATATATATATATATATATATATACATATATATATATATATATATATATATATATATATATATATATATATATATATATATATATATATATATATATATATATATATATATAAATTGCATGCATTCATACAAACATACATACAGGTAGGGTTGAAAATTTCCGGAAAATTTCCGGAAATTTTCCGGGAAAATTTGCTTAAAATTTCCGGAAATTTTGAATTTTTTTTTTTTTAAATTTTTAATTTACTACTATGTATTAAAGAAATTGCAAAGAATTAAGCATCAAATCTTTTAAAAATGAGATAACTGTCATTTTTTTTTTTTGCTTAAATACATAAAAACTAAAAACCACAAGACGTTTCGGAGAAAATTTAAATTTTAAGTTTATTTAAAATTTCTAAGTCGTTTAAAATCTAATAGAAAAAGAAATTTATTAAAAACATGCTACCTCTATAGGAACAACATCTTTTTTTATATATATACATCTTTCTTTAAGTATTTAATAGGGTTGGAACTTTTTTACAAAAGCTTATTAATACCTGTAATATATACACAAAAACTGCATAAAATTGAATGCTGACAAAACCGAGTTCATACTTACCGGAAAAAAGCAAATTAAAAACCGCACAATATCGAACAAATAAAACTTCACGATAAATTAAGTCATCTAGGCTTTATATGGGACACCTTTCCTAAAATCCGGGCAGTAATCCAAACTTTAATTTAATCTGGAATCCGTTTTGTTCACCCAAATTCCTTTGTCCAGTTATATAAAACTTTGGTTGTTCCACTACCTTATGGTCTAAGCTTTGTGAACATAAAAAAATATTAATGCAAAAGCTTGATATAGTTGGAAGAAACGCACTGAAGTCACTCCTTAACGTTTTAAAAGATTGCATAAATTTTATTCATCCCTTATTTTTTATTGAGTATGTATCAATAATTACACAACAAAACAAGCTAAACTTATTTATTCACCTGAAGAGCAATAAAATGACATTTAATATTGTAAAGTAGCAGCTGAAAAACAAAACAGCTTCAGAACCTTTTTTAGGTAGTGTCAAAGGTTTGTGCAATAGTCATGAACTAAATCTAGAGAAAATAATGCAAAGTAAAAAAAAAAATCATTGACTTGATTTTTTTTTTTACTTTGCATTATTTTCGGATCTTCAAACTCTAAAATGAGCAGTTGAGTTCTGGAACTCAAAGGAACAAAAAAACAATCTTTAAGGACATTCTTGAAAAAAAAAATTCCTAGATGATCATGTTTGAATGAAAATCTTGATAAAAAAAAAAACTTTAAGATTTTTCATTTATCCTGAACTAAACTTTAATTTAGCTTACTTGTATAGTGGGTTTTTAACTAATAAATAAAAATAAAAAAATAATTTTATATATATATTTTATTTAAATCCCCAACTAGACTTTTATAAAAAAATAGCATGTTTTTGCAAACGTTAATGCTTAGCCATTTTCATGGTATGTGAAAGTCAATACTATCTTCACTTGAATACTCACTATCGTATTCGTTATCATCATAATCATCATCATCATCATTATCGATTGATTAGCAGCTGTGATTTTTTTGGCTTTTTTCATCAATGTTTTTTGTTTTTAAACATGAATGTTTTATCTTTTTAGAATTACGTTTAGCCAATTTATTCTGCATTTTCAAATTATAAGCAATAAATAAAAGCTTTGATGCTCTTGTATCGGTTAGGCGATTTCTTACTTTAGATTTTTGCAATGAAAACTCTTTGTTTGCACGCTCAACAGATGCAATGCTGCAGTTACAAGACAATAATATTAATGCAATTCTATTCAATAATGTTGTTGGTGCATATGCTTTCCACCATGTGACTGGATTACAATCTTCATTAAGCTTCCAAATATAGCTTCGATTATCCTGGCTAAATATTCCACTACGAGCTTTGAAACTCATTAATTCATCCAATATTATATCAGTGGCTAGTGTTTCATTTTCAGCTGTTCTGAATACATGCTGCTCAGCTAAAAGCATTTCTGAATGATTTAACTTTTGACCAACAAATCTTGGATCAAGTAAATTTGCTGCAAAGTGTATCGGTCTTACAACAAAGTCTTCACCCTTTTTAATGCAAGTAATGATATCCTCTTTTTGATGTAAAGTCAAAAGTGTTGAGTTGTGCAACACATCAGATATCTCAGTTATTACATAAAAAAAGACTTGTGGAACAATAGATACTGACGCTGCATCACTCTCTGATTCCAAAATGGCTTCTGATATAGGTTTCAGAAGTTTGAAAATTAAATCCGTCTTTTTCCAAAAGGTTTCATTCAATACTAATTCCTTTAAGTCAATTTCTTTTTTATTATTATGTTTGTCAAGATACTTTTGTGCTTTTTCATCAGTTACTGCCAGTCGCAATGAATCACGGAGTAGAATATTGCGTTGTAACATATAAAATTGTGATGACCATCTTGTTACTACAGGAAGAACTAAAACAAAACTTTTATTCAAGGAGTGTAGGCTGCAACGCTCAACAATACTTTTTAGACTGTGCTTACTTTTAAAAAACTTAACTAGTTGTTTATTTTGCTTCAGTGTTTCCGAAATTATTTTGTTCTTATTTGCAAGATCACAAGCTAATAAATTTAGCCCATGAGAAAAACAGCCATATGCTGACATCCAATCATATTTATTTTCTATTAATTTCCAAACTGCTACCATGTTAGCTGCATTGTCAGTGCAAAAAGCTTTTATTTTTCTTTTGTTTGATATAACATTTTTATCTTCAATAATCTCAACAATTTGATTGAAAATGTATTGTCCAATGTGGGAGTTTTCTTTTGGATGAATACTTCTGATGTATATTGGAGTTGGAGTAGCTAACATAATCTGTATATGTAAATCATTACTTATACAAGACCAACCATCTGTCATCAGAACAAAAGTTTCTGACTGGGATATTAAATCTTGTATGAATTTATTTACTTGGTTATATACTGTGTCTAAAAGATTATGACTCAGGGCATAACGATTGGGAGGTGACCAACCTGGTCGAATCTTTTTAAAAAAATTAGTCCAGAATAGATTTTCCGACATTCTGAAAGGGCTGGCTGTTGCATAAATTGCTCTTGCATATTGTATATTTATTTCATCACACTCTTGTGTTGAAACTTTATCAAAAAAAATGATATTGATTTTTGATTGCTAGTATATATAGAAGTTGAACAGAAAGCCTTTTTTTCTTCTAAAATATTTGATAAAGAACATTCTTGTAAATCAGAATGTAATTCGTTATTAGCCACATTCATTGTGGAACTGGTTCCTGACTTTCTCTTAAAGATGGCATAATTGTTGTCACAGCAATCAATAAAACAATCATTTTCTATTATTAAATCTGACACACCTGCATTATTTGTTGTATTTGTGTTAAGTTCAATTAAAGATTTAACTAATAATATTCCGTTTTTTGTTTAGGAGCAAAACTTTGTTTCATAACATCTGTTGCAAACTTTTTTTTACAGCTTTTGGAGATTTAGTACAATTTGTAACTAAATGTTTTTTAGCTCGTGTAGAGTTTTGTGTGCAAAATTTTGCATTGCAATATGTGCAAATAAATGCTGTTTTCCCATATTGATATTTTTTTTTTTTTTAAAGTGACCATTCCAGACTTGATCTAATTCTCTAGGCATAATTGTTGCTAAAAAAATTTTTACAGTACAAAAATAAATGAGAATAATTTAAAATGTATACTTAGTTTAGAAAAGCAGTTCATACCGACTGCAAATCTAATAAATAATTTATATTCAACACTAATTTATTATTATCATTATAGCTATAAAACTAATATACCTATTATTAGTAAAGTATTTTTGTAATGTTTTTATTGTTATTATTTCAAAAAGAGTAAAAAACTTATTCAATTATATAACATATATAATGGCAAATTATTTGTTGTTTCTCTTGTATCACCTATTCTTTGGTTTAGGTTGACAGCTTTATATAAATCATTAAAAAATGTCAAAAAGGAATGTTTGTGTAGCAATCATTTCAGATACTATAAAGTTATGCATCTATAATATTATAAAGTTTTAATACTACTTAAAATACTATAAAGTTATACACCAAAAAATTAATAATATTGCACTTTTACCAATTCATAATATTGTATAAAATAAATAAGTAAATAAGTTATTTACTTATCTATTTTATTTAAAAAAGCTGTTAGTATTTTAATTTATAATCACATTTTTATAATCATCATCATCATCATCATCATCATCATCATCATCATCATCATCATCATCAACATCACCATTGTTATAATAATTGTTGTTGTTGTAATTATTATTTTTACCATTATTACCATTAGATTTACTTTAGAACTACTTACTAATATTATTAGTGAATACCTAGGTATTTATTTCTGAAATTTATTAGTTTATTTATATAAACCTTCTTTATTAAAACAGTAAAATTATGGTAAACATATAAAAATAATCAGAGAAGCCCTGAAATTTTTTTTTTTTAAAAGTATTTGAAAATTTCCGGGAAATTTCCGGAAATTTTCCCGACTTCAAAATTTCCGGCAAATTTTCAACCCTACATACAGGTAACGTGCTATTTAAAAAAACAAGACTCAAAGCATATTCGAGCCTCAAATTTTGATTTGCAAATTGTCTCGAAGCGATTCGCATGCTCAAAATTATTCGTACATCCATCTTTCTTATATTTCTTAGTATCACGTTATGATGTTTAAATAAAATAATAGAAACATATTTGTTATAGGATGAATACATATCTACGTTTTTTATGGTGGTTTTGTACATTTTTGTAGCTGCCGTTGCCATTGCTATTTCGATATCCATTGGAAAATTTTAAGCACTTTTTTTTTAATATTTTGTTCTAATAATTAATTCTTAAGTAATAAAACATATCCCTCTCTTCTCTTACCGCCCCACTTTTGTAAAGGTTTTATTTGAAAAATTAAATCTGGTTTTGTGGCACGGTGTGGCGTTTACTTTTTTTTTACTTTTTATTTTTTTATTTTTGATATTTTGCGGAATATATTTAATAAGCGGTATTTACACTCGTATAATATTCGTATATTTATTCACGAAATTTTTTATTTTAACAAAGCTCTTGAAGCAAATGTTTTACTTTTTTACGATTTGTATGCATTTTATTGGTAAATTAATATTTAAATGTGAAACTTTTAATTACATAATAAATGACTTGGATCTGTACCATTCCACTGGGATTTGTACCATTCCACTGGGATTTGTACCATTCCACTGGGATTTGTACCATTCCACTAGGATTTTTACCATTTACTCGGATTTGTACCATTCAAGCAACAATTTTTTGTTAGTTAAAATAGGCATCTTTAGCGCTTTTATTTGATTATCATATTTCTATCGGGCATTTGGTAAACTATCAGGCTTGGGAAAAAAATCGTGGCTTTTTATTAGCAAAACTCAACTTTATTCCTTATAGTGTGTAAATGATTTTATTTAAACCGATTATGTTTATAAAATTTAAACAAAATATCACTTCTGCACAATTCGGAAATTATGAAAACACTCATATAAAGCTGTATAATGGTAGAATCGCAAAGTTAGAAAACAAATTAACTAGAATTAATAACGAAAACTAAATGTTAAATAAGAAATTAGATCTTAAAGTTGTTGAGTGATAATTAAAACAAATTAGTTGATGAATATGCGGGTCTTAAAAAAATCAAAGTTAGTTAAAAGATCGAATATCAATACTAACTTAGAATACGACCATATCAACATGTAATTTGTTTATTTTTTATTCAGTAATTTGTTTATTTTTTATAATTGATTTTCTTAATTTCTAAACGTAGAAATTAAAAGATTTTTTTTTAATTTCACAGCAATATTATGGTAATTTTTTGGTTGTTGCTTCAATTTTTTTTTTATATAAAAATATGCTTTTAATCTTATGCACAAGGAGGAATAAAACACATTTTGTTACATCAGGATATCGTCATATATGACTATATCCTGGTATAATAAAAAGTCTCTTTGTCTTATTTATAATCATATTGTATAATCACAAAAAACACACACCCTTTTTTATAACAGGGCATAGTTATAAGAGCAGAAGTATAAAAAAATGTTGAAGCAATAACCAAAATC
Source organism: Hydra vulgaris (assembly GCF_022113875.1). NCBI lineage: Eukaryota > Metazoa > Cnidaria > Hydrozoa > Anthoathecata > Hydridae > Hydra > Hydra vulgaris. Next base: position 18,338,128 of record NC_061158.1, on the reverse strand, counting down.
ACCGTAAATAGAGGAAATGTTGTAGTATCTAATGTATACTACTACATGTTAATCAATATTGGAAAAAATCATATAATGATTTTTTATAATATATATTTATTGTTCAAAATAATGCCAACCAATATTGCATATCACTGTATAAAATATGATACACTATAATAAGAATGTCCATACTTCGTATACTAAACTTACTTACTGTATAATAAGATAAGTACTGTGTTTTATTTCTGATTTAATAAAGTTTTATTGTGTCGATTAAGCAGAAACTTCAGTGACGCCTACGTTACACATCATGGAAGATCAGGTTTTTTTATTTTAGCAGAAATAGGGTACTCGGGTTTAGTTTGTACAGTGAAAAATATATAAAGGTGGTGAATTATCAAATATAACTAATTATCGACCAATATCTGTACTCTCTGGCTTTTTAAAGGTTTTTGAAAGGATTCTTTACAACAAAATATATGGACATCTTTCTAAAAATAAAATATTAAATGCCAGTCAATATGGATTCAAAAAAATAATAATTCCACGGAATACGCCATGTAACTATAATATTACAGATTCTTTTGAGAAATCACAATTTACTCTTGGAGTTTTCATTGCTCTATCAAAACCCTTTGATACGATAGATCATAAGATTCTTATACAAAAACTAAAAACTATGGAATCAGCGGAAATTTATTAAATTTGCTAAAAAGCTATCTAAGCAATCGTAAACAGTTTGTGAAAATTGACGTATCCTCCTCAACAAGTTTACTAGATATAACATGTGGCGTTCCCCAAGGGTCTATACTAGGGCCATTACTTTTTCTCATTTATGTTAATGATCAGCACAATGCCTCAAATTTGAAGACAGTAATGTTTGCTGATGATACAAATTTTTTTCTATCCGGTTAAAATATCATTACACTATTTAATGAAATCAACATAGAACTAATTAAAATTTCAAATTGGTTTAAGTCAAAAAAACTATCAATTAACTTGGAAAAAACTAAATGTACTTTATTTCATTCAAAATCCCAAAAACAACTTTTGCCAAATGATATGCCTCAAATATATATTCATTGATGAAAATCTAACATGGAAAAATCATATCGAAATTTTGCGCAATAAAGTTTCAAAAAATATTGTAGTAATGTATAAAGCGAGAAATTTTGTAAATAGACATTCATTAATTCAACTTTATCACTTGCTAATTCAATGCCATATAAACTATGCAAATTTTGCATGGGGTAGTGCTAAAAAAAATTCAATTAGATCCTCTATATTGACAACAGAAGCATTAAGCACGTTAAATAAACTTTAAAGATCGTTATACTCATGCCAGACCTCTTTTATTGGAAATAAATGTTCTTAATATATACCAGCAAAATGTGCTTTTATTTATGTTTAAATAAAAGCACATTTTTTAACCCCTATATCCTTTCAAAATTTATATGCAATAAAACAAAAAAAGAAATATGACTTAAGAAATGACAATCTTATTCATCATCATTATTCTCATACAAGTTTTGAAAGATCTCTTTTAACATATCGCGGAGCTCTTCTGTAGAACAAAATAGTTTTGAAAAATTTTGATTTTTCTCAAAGTTGGAGTTTTCTTACTTTTAAAAAAGTTATCTTGTCAATTGATAATATCTTTGAGTTCTTTTGAGTTTCTACCTTTAAAAAAAGTGTGTGATTCCTGAATATATTGTTTTATTTTGAAATAATTAGTTTTATATATATTCTTTATGTTGTTAAACATTATTTAATGTTTTGAAATATCTGGTTAGATTTAAATTTTATTTCTAAACGTAATTATTTAACTGGTTATGTTTTTACTGCATTGTTAAACGGTTCTCAGTGACAGGATCTTACGATCCTCTTTGAGTCTCCGTGTTCTGATATTTAATATACAACGGTATTTATACCATCGTATATTGTAATAAAAACAAAAAAAAAAACAAAAAAAAAACAAAAAAAAAAACAAGAAGGTGAATCACTTTATCACAAATTAAACAAATTAAATATGGTTTATCAATCTATTCCTCGTAAGACAAAATAATTAAAATGCATCCTTCAATCTCAATACCAAAAAGTAGTTGTCAAAACAGATTTTTGGGACCAGCAATAAAAAAGAAAAAATAATAAAATTTGTTTAGCTTAAAACTATATATATATTTGTATACATATATATATATATATATATATATATATATATATATATATATATATATATATATATATATATATATATATATATATATATATATATATATATATATATATATATATATATATATATATATATATATATATATATATATATATATATATATATATATATATATATATATATACAGATTAGCTTTATAACAAATATAATCAGCAGGACTCCCAGAAAATCATACGATCTTATCATGAAGCCCTTTACAATATCAAATATTATAATAACAATAATAATAATAATAATAAAATCAAATTACTCAATAAAAATAAATCAACATAATCTATATATAACTGTGCATTTAAAATATAAACATACTGGATAAAATATATAAAACAAAAGAACTAAAAACAAGAAGAAATAACTTGAAAAGATGCAAAGATAACTTCTTTTAATTTTCGTTTGAAAGAAGTTAATATCCATTTTTAAGACAAATCAAAATTAGGCAAAACAATTTTATCCTATAAATAAGGACCGTGATAAGTTAAAACTATTTTATTCCATAATAAGGATCGCGATAAATACATCAAGAGATAAATGAATTTTACATTTAAAGATGAAACGTAAAATTTTATAAACATATAGTTCATAGACATTTAAGGCTTTCATTTCTCTCAGAAGTGGTTTTGAATTTGAAAAACGATTTACAAATTAATTAAGCTAGCTCCGTGCTTCTGATGCTGATAAAGAGATTTAAGTTTAGTTTTGTGCGCGCTTCCCGATACAATATTTGCATAATTTAAATGGCAGTAGATAAACGAATAACATAGTTGTTTTAATTGTTGCTTATTTGACATATGTCGAACTTTATATATAATTCCTATACTTTTAGAAATTCCAAGAAGTTTTGTAACTTTTTCTCTTTTTAGTACTATATTATCAATAAAGAGGTTTAGCATCGTATTTGGCAAACATTTTTTCTGGATATTGGGAAAAAAAGTGTCCATTTTGTTTTATCAATATTGAGAGACAATTTGTTTTTCTTAAACTAATATGAGATTTTATTTAATTCTTGTGTCGTATTATTAAAAAATGTATTTATGTTTTAATGTGATTGGAATAGGTTTGTATCATCAGAAAAAATTATAGTGGTTAAGTTAGAAGCTTTGTTAAGGTCTTTTATATATAAAAATGATAGCACTGCTTACGATTACTAAGATGGTAATAAATACCTAAGCTGGTTTTTGAACCAGCTTAGATTTATCTGTAAAACCATAGAGTTCTAATTTTTTTGATAGAATGCGGTGATCGACAGGATCAATAGCTTTAGACAAATCGATGAATACTCTTAGGGTATAATGAGAACTTTTAAAAGAATCAGAAATGCTAGGTGTTAGTTGGAGTATAACGTGTTCAGTAGAATTGTTTTTCTGGAAGCCGAATTGATTATTATATAAAAGTTTAGTTTATCAACAAAATAATTGTAGACTCTGTTATACATTATTCTTCCTAATATTTTTGAGAAAACTGGAAATACTGAAATAGGACGATAATTTGTAATGTTTAAATGGTCACCTAATTTAAAAATAGAAGTTATTTTTGTTATTTTGAGAGTCTGGAAAGGATCCTTGAGCAATAGATGCTTTACAAATTTTAAAGAGTATACCTTTCAAAACGTTAAAGGAGTCTGTTACAACATTTCCATTGATACAACCAGCCCCAATAGCCTTATTTCGTTTTAATGATATAAAAGCTGCTTCAAATTCACTGTATGTTAGCTGTATGAAAAAATTTAAAGTTGAAGTAGGTGATGTTATAATCTTATCAATTGATTTGTCATTAAGATAAGGAATCGTCTTGATGTACATAAAAAAATATTGTAAAATGTTAGATAAATAGTTTAAAAGCTTAGGTACGTGGAGGGTACTCAAAATAGCGTATTGCAAAATGCGGGGAAGGGGGTGGACGAATAAAAAAGGCGTACGTACTTTATGAACGACCCCTAAGGAATTTTATTTGATAAGCTTGTTCTAGTTAAAGAAAAAAATTGTTAAATTCAAAAGCATGATACGTCCTTGGCTTTAAGGATTATTTCACGAATAGGAAAGCTTGCGTCGCAAATGGATTTAAATGTTTTAAAAAAAGAATCGTAAATCAGGTTTATATCATCATTGAAGTTAATATTGCTCCAGTTTTGATTCGAAATTTATTCCTTAAATGGTTTCAAATTATTGTTATTGTATACACGCTTTTTTATAGTTGTTAAATGACTTCAAATTATTGTTATTGTATACACGCTTTTTTATAGTTGTTAAATGATTTCAAATTATTGTTATTGTATACACGCTTTTTTATAGTTAATTTACTCAGAAGATTTAGTTTATAATTTTTATTTATACAAAAAAAATAGGATAGTGATCTTAGACATCTGTTTTAACAATATTTTTTTAAACAGCTTGTTAAAAAAATTATTGGTTGTATATTATCAATTCAGGAAGATGAATTAATTATTATTCTTGTAGGTTTATTTATTATAGGTATTGTTCCCGTTTCAAATAAGTCGTTGTAAAGTTTTTTTATGTTTTGGTTTTATACTCAAAACAGTCCAAACTGAAGTCCCCTACTATGTAATTGTATACTTATTTTCAACATGTTAATAAATTTTTATGCTTTTATTAATTTTTGCACAAATGTTACGCTAATTCATTAGAATCAATGAAGGAACCAGAAAGGAGGAGGAGGGGAATATGCATCCTTCCCTCTCCATTAGAATCTGAAAGTCCCAAAATATCTTTAAAATGAGGACCTTTTTTTTTAGGAGACGGATCAAGGAATTTTTGATTTGGATGTTGAAATATTTTTTTGTATCACATTAGCGTCTCTGCTAAGAATCTTAAGTTGTTGCAGCGACTTCTGCCTTTTACAATTTGACCAAATTGTGTAACCAGTGACGAATCCAGGGGGGAGGGGGCACGGTCATTTTCAAGCAGTTTATGTACGCATGCGTACATAAACAACGTTGAAAATGACAACCATACATTTAATATGACAACCATTCATTTGTTATTTATTTCTTATAAACTAATGTTATTCGGCTTATTTTTTATATACGAATATCTAAGTTTCATTAAAAAAATTAGTAAACAAAGATTAAAATAATCTTGGCGAGATAAAACTTTAATTTTTGAAAATTACAATTTAATATATAATATAGTCTAGTAAATAAAGACTTAAATATTGTTCAAGTGGAAACTAAGTAGTGCAGAAGCAGTTTTTAGCCTAAAAGTTTCTACTACCCTTCAATTAAAAATTGTGGATTTTTAGCCAATTTTGCACAAGTTTTTAGACAAGTTAAGCTGTTAATAATAACTGTTATCTTATTCTGATTTTTCATGATTAAAGGAAAAGTGAAACGCAACGACCAAATTTAAAACTGCTATGAGCAAACGACCAAATTTAAAACTGCTATTCAAAAAGTCAAAATGATTAAAAATGGTGGATTTTAAGCCAATATCGTATAAATTAGGCATTTTATAAGCTGTAAAATGTTATTAATGACTGTTTTGTCTATCTTATTTTGATTTGTCATGGCTAAAAGTGAATCTAAACGATTATATTTATTTAAAACTGTTATGTACTTTTAGTATTTTTTTATATTAATATAAAAAAATAAATATTATATCAATATGAGTGAATTTTTATAGACTTGAAATTATATCGAATATGTTTCCGTCATAGAGTGAGTCGTCATCAGAAACATCGTAGGGTTTATCTTGAGTTATGTTTTCACAACCAACACCTTTGCAATCGCCACATGTCAAAACACAAGAAAGACCATTTCTTTGACAAAAACTTAGCTTAGATCCACATGGCCTCTTCAACGATAATTTGCAGTGACATCTAATAACATGAAGAATTTCCTCTGTTAGCATGTTCTGAAAAATTATATTTTTATATATTGGCTCTTAGTATAGAATATGAGTGCGTAAGAAAAACAAAAGAGACCTGGTCGATCATGATGGGTAACAGTTTTCCACTTATGATCTTCCAACCCCATATTCCCAACTTCCTCTTGCAACAATAAGATCGGATTTGAAATGGAAAACGCAAGTGTTAAACGCTTGTAGTTAAGTAAATGCCATGATTGATAAAATTTTTATAAATTATATATACGGCCACATTTAGAATATGCAAGTGTAATATGGTGTTTCTATCTGACAGGTGATATAGAAAAGCAAGAAAGATTCAATGCAAAGTAACAAAAATACCTTCGGAATTAAAATATTTATTGTACAAAGAACGCCTCAAATATTTGAATTTAAACAATTTGGATTTAAGATGACAGCGTGGAGACTTAATTCAAATGCATAAAATTGTTCCTGGGTAAGAGAAAACTCAGTTGTCAAATTTTACTTTTCCAGTTATTAATAAACCTGGGATTCATATACGTAGGCAAGGGCATAAATTTAATATTGAACTAATAACAAATTGTTAAGAAAGATTTAACTTTTTTACAAACTGAACTGCAAAATTGTGGAATACCTTAAAAACTGAAGATACTAATGCAATATAACTAAATTCCTTTAAGACTATTTTATCGTCCAGATATAATTACTGACATTAGCTGGTGTTATTGCCAGCTCGCAATTAAATGCTTGTTTGGCGTTTTGTGGTTGTTTCTCCTCAAGCAACGGCTTTAGTTGTATGATTATGTTTATAGTAATGTCTGCAATAACCTTGTGATATGTTCTGCAGGGATGCATTATCTCTGTTTCAGCATTGATATATTACTATTTAAAATTTCGAACTCTTCCGTATTTTAGCTTCAACTCAAGTTTATCCTCTTTCACACATCATTCAGATACTACATACAGCAGAGAAAACATAATGTAGTATTCACGTAGTGGTCTGCAGACTTCTAATGTAGCCCTGAAAACAGACATATATTAATTAAAATAAAGAAATCAACCACTTAAGTAAACAAATTATTTTTTTACAACTGATTTACGCATTATCTTTTTTCAAAAATTTTCAATTATGTTTGCCTTTAAATCTTTTTTAACAAGTAGTACTTTCTTTGAAACTTTTTCATCTATTTTAGTTTTCATTATTTCTAAAAAAATCTTTAAAAATGATACTTTTATTTAAGATAATTATAAATTAATTTTACCAAAATTCTCAACTTAAAAACTACATATTTTAAAATTTATTCTCTTTAGAGCTGGAAATATACAATATATATATATATATATATATATATATATATATATATATATATATATATATATATATATATATATATATATATATATATATATATATATATATATATATATATATATATATATATATATATATATATATATGCTCTGTTCTTTTAAGAACATTTTCACTCTTTGCTTGGGCAAAGTAGGAAAAATTTATGTAAATCAGGTGTCCTAGGTAAACTGATTTTTTTTTATGTTAAGGGATTTAACCAGGTTTGTAAGACATTCTTTGTGATGTACAAATTCATGCTATATATGGCATTTGAGGCCATTAACCTAGATCTCTGGTTAGCTAGCTATTAGACAACAAGTAGAAATCCCGAAACCTAATTAAAAAAACCATAGCATTAAGATACATAGACCTTGGAATGCTTATATTTAACAACCACAAATTATAGTATATATATATATGATTAAAAGAACTGGTAAAAATTAAAACTTGTGAAACTGAAGACAACTTTTTGAAGAAGTTTTACATCTTATTAGTTTGAATCTTCTTTTTTTACTTCTGAAAACACTTTTGGTTTACTTTTCAAAATATACTCAAAGGGTCTATAAGACAATATTCCAACTTATATGCGTTCTAACTTAAATTTTTTAATGCAATATCAACCCCTGATGCAGAAGGAGAACAACCTTTAAGTAAACTAAAATTGATTAGAAAAATTGAATATGTATATTTTGAATATGAATATGTATATATGTATATTAAGTATGTCCGATAGACGCTCTTGTTCTATACTAACACTATAGGGTTCCCAGCGGGCATTTGTTTTTAAAAGTTACGTTCTAAATGTATTTTAAATATCTTTTAAACGTCTTTTAAACATTCTTACGCAAAGAACGTTTAAAAGACATTTAGAACGTAACTTTCAAAAACAAATCCCCGAAGGGTTAATATAGAATAAGAGCGTCTATCCGACACACATGTTGAAAATAAACTGGATAAAACTCTGTCGTAAGATGACATAATCATATTTTTTGCTAGTAAAAAAGCAAGAAAAAGTGTATAACGACTTATAACGACTTACATGCGACTTATAATAGTATTTAAAATAATGGGTTAAAAAAAATTGATTCAAAGTAAAGGTATAAGAAATAAAAACCAATTAAAATAAAATTATTGTACATGCTTTTAACTAAAAAATATGCATGCTTATAGAAGCGCCTTATTGCTGCTATGCCCGGGCATAGCAGCAATAAGGCGCTTCAAAGCAGCAATATGCCCGGGCATGTATATATATATATATATAAATATATATATATATATATATATATATATATATATATATATATATATATATATATATATATAATATATATATATATATATATATATATATATATTCTTGCATGGTAGTCAAAAAGAGTTTCCCATAAACTGTAGTTTTAAAGAGCGCGTTTATAAACCAGACCAGAAAAAGTTTAAAAACTTAAATTTTTTTTTTTAAATGATAGACTGCCTGCCCAAACCAAACCCTCAGTCGATGTTGCAGCACTCCCTTGCGAGTCAGGCTATTTGTCAGTCGATGTAGCAGCACTCCCTTGCAAGTCAGGCTATTTGTCAGTCGATGTAGCAGCACTCCGTTGCGAGTCAGGCTATAAGATAGTCGATTTAGAAGCACTCCCTTGTAGCAGCAGGCTATAAGATAGTCGATGTAGCAACATTTACGCATGTTTTAAAAATGTTTTTTAATAAAACAAAAACAAAAATACCACTAATTAAAAAAAAACTTTCTAGTCGTTATTATTGCGGTTTTTTAAAAATTTTTTAAAAAACAATAAAATTTAATGTACTTCCGTATTAATTTAATTGCTTTGACATTTCGACGACAATCAAATACAGCTTAAGAGGCGAGGTAATTAAAATTGTAGTCGAAAGAAACTTTTTTACATTAAAAGACTCTTTCGACTACACTATAAGCAGTAGCGTAGCGAAGGGCCCGCAGGGCTCGCAGCAGCGGGAGGGCCCAGACACCCTATGGTTGCTAAAACCATATGTTGGACTTGTTATTTACCTACAGCAGTAATTATATATTAAAATTATTTCCTTATGCTTTATTAGGTAATAATACTAAGGGCCGCTTTAGTATTACTTGAGAAAATACTAAAGTAATATATATATATATATATATATATATATATATATATATATATTACTTTAGTATTTTTTGTTCGTGGTTTTGCATAAAACCACGAACAAAAAAATCCGCAACTCCTCAACTAAATGGAAGAATTATAAACTTAAAATAAACTGCCATCTTTTTATTCGTTTCGTAAAAGCTAAAATATTTAAAGCAAAAAGAGCACATAAAAAAGAAATAATATTAACATCCCTGAATAGTTTCCATTGTTAAAAAAGTGATACTAACCAAAATGAACTAAAAATGGCAACTTGGATTTTTCTATTTTATACATTATTAATTTACCAATCTAAACCCCTTAAATATTTTTTCTATTTACAAAAATCTTTCATAAATTCTTTAATTCTAAAATACTATTCACTCTTTAGAAATTAGCAAATTTTAGCGCGATCTAAAAAACGGAAGATAAATTACTTGCTGAAAACTATCGACCTCTTTTACCAAACTTTGTTGCCTGCAAAATAGTCAAACTACTTGTTAAGAACAAAATCTATAAGCACATAAATGATAATTTTATTATCATTAATGTGCTTATAGATTTTAAGCCCAGAGATTGCCCTCTGCACATTTTTGAACGGTTGTTTTTGAGTCCTTACAAATTCTTGGTATGCAAAAAGACATTCCCTTTCATTGATGAAAATATGGCTCTCAAGTTATATAAAGTGTTAATTAGACCACACCATAAATATATAGCGTCTATTTTGGCTTCTTATTAAAAAACTAACAAAACCTTGGTTAAATCACACTAAAACATTATTTAATAAACTTAATATTCTAAATGTATATAAACTAAACCTTTACCATATCCTTATCTTCATGTTTAAACTTGATAAAAAAATATCACCAATGTTATTTAATTCACTTTTTGAAAAAATAAACCACATATACCCTACCAGATTTTCAAAAAACAATTACATTCAATCCAAAACACATTATTCAGCAACCAAATTCTCAATTGCAAATCGAGGTCCTAAGCTGTGGAATACAATATTAAATAATGAGCTGAAATCTAATTATTCTTTAAACCAGTTTAAAACAAAACTTAAGCAATTACTGATGATACATGAAAATGAATTAAAGTTCTTCTAAAAAGCTTTTTAAACTAGCAAACAAAAACAAAAATTAACCTACTAATTACTCTTTAATATTATATTTAATATTCTAAACAATAGTCTGCTATTGTAAATGTATTTCTTATCTTATAAGTTTTGAATTTACAAACGGTTTTTTAAGTTTTATTATTTGAAATACTAATTACTAAAAATATTGTAAAATTTTATAATTTCAAATTTTATTAAAAAAAGTTATTGTAAATTCTTTTTGTAATATTAATACTTATATATAATCTTATTTTACTAATCAGTTCTTAAATATAAATACTCTTTGAATTACTAAATATTTTAAACGTTATATATTTTATTTTTTACATTTTGTTAAAATATTTTATTTGATGAATATGCATTTTTTTGGGGGGGGGGGCTTAATGATAAGATGAATTTTGTCTTCTTCAAGCCCCAGTCATGTAAATATTTGTTTTTATAAATTACGAGTGTAAATTATTTTCAATCGACAAATACAATACTAAAAAAAAAAAATAAAAAAAAAAAAAAAAAAAAAAAAAATCTATTCAACGTAAAGCAACAAAATGGACTTCCAGCTTAAAACGTCTTTAATACTACGAAACACTAAAAAGATTGAATTTATCACCATTGACTAAGTGTTTTGGTTGGGGTAGCAATAAGTTTAAGGTTAAGAGAAATTTTCTGCACTTTTTTCCCGCATTTTACACATTCAAAACTTCCGCATTTTTGCATTTTACTCCTGTATACAATAACATATTATGGTATAAGTTACTCATTTAAAAATATAATAGCAGAACTTATGTATATTTGACATTACCTATTAGTGTAGCAACTGCAAAAAGATCCTTACGTACATTAAAACACATTTAAGAACAACAATGGCGCAAATCAATTTCTCTGCACTAGACCTAGCTACTGAATAGCTTTTGAAGCAGAAATAGCAGCTTAATTAAATTTAAAAGGTATTATACACCAATATGCAGCTATAAATACAAGAAAAAAACTTTCATTAGATTTTCTACTTACTAGACTTGCATTCTGTAACATACTGGTTTTTATTTGTATAAACCAAAATTGTATTTAAAAATAAGGTTTTTGTTTTCATATATAATTTTTGTCAATAAAAGGGAAGGGGGGAGTAGATAAGTAATTTAGGGGCCCCGATAAAAATTTTGCGAGAAGGTCTATTTTTTGTCGCTACGCTACTGACTATAAGGATATATATATATATATATATATATATATATATATATATATATATATATATATATATATATATATATATATATATATATATATATATATATATATATATATATATATATATATATATATATATATATATATAACAAACATTTTCCTTCCGAACAGTTTGTCCGTGAAATACATTGTTTGTTGGACATGACCGATAAAACTCAACAAAAATGTTTACTTATATTGTTTCGTTTTAAAATAATTTTTTTATAAAAATGAGCGAATGAAGTTAATTGGAATTACAAGATGAATATTGAGTGATTTTCAGAAATAAAAAAAGATGCATTTGTAAAAAAAACATACTTTATAAAAAAACACCTAAAAAAGCTGTCACTGATGACTGATGTCTACTGATTTATTTATATTTGATCTGATTTATTAATTATTGTAAAATTTTCAGAAATAATATTTATTATGTAGAATATCTTTTATCAATCATTTTTTGTTTTCTGAAATAATGATTTTCAGAAAACAAAAAATAATTAAAAAATTAAAATTAAAAAATATATATATATATTTTTTTAATTATCATCAAAAAGATATTTAAAATGTAGAGGAGAGTAGGGCACCATGACACACTCTTGGTTTCTGCGTTGTAACAATTTTTTTAATACGCCTTTTTTTATGCAATTGGTTTAATTTGAAGAATAAATTTATTCACAAATATTTTAGAAAATTTTATTATAAATTTTGTAAAATTTAATTTAAAATTTAAAAAATTTATAAATTACTAAAATATAACAGGTTAAACTTGTGAGACTATATAAAGTAAAATTAAAAATTTGTTCCAAAGTTCCCCGCTCATTTAAATTTTAATAAAATTTTAAATAAATACGTTTTTTATAATGAAATGAACATTATAGTTTAGCAATATGATCTGTTCTGATCATTTATTGGCAATTTTTCTTAATTAAAAGCTCTTGGTCGGAATTCTAGTATTTTTTGTAACAGTTGATAGAAATATTGTGTTTTGACAACTTCATATAATTAGTATACGTCAGAACCGATTAGAACTAGGATCAATAGTAAATTAAGGAACTTTTTAAAAAGATTTTAACTAAATTCATGTTAACGCCGATCTAAAGACTCCAAAATGGTGTTCTTTAGATTCACTATTACGGCTAATAAAAAGGTTTTGAAAATTATATATATAAAACAAGAAAAATCTTAAATATTATAAAAACCTGAAACAAAAAAATTATAACATTAAAAGATCTTGTTTGGACATAATGTGCTGACAAAACCATGCTAATTACAAATAAAAGAATTCGAATAATTTGTAAATCGCTTTAACTACACCAAGTGTTAATTTTTTTTCTCTTAAGACGTTTTGAAAAACAACTGGAGCATTTATTCGGTAAATTTAAAAACTATTTCAAATTTTTTTTTTTGTTTTTTTATTAAAATTTTACAAATACGCGATCATAATATAAACTGATTCGTTTACAATGTATAAAATAAAATATCGTACATATAATAGGAACTTTTTTCAGTACAAATATTAAACTTCGCACAAATAATAAATATAAAAAAGTAACGCTGTTAAAAGAACGCGGGAAACTTGCAGAAGACCATGTGGTCTTGTCATAAAGAAACCGTTTTTAGTTGCGATATTTTTGTATACTTAATTTGTTAAAAAAAAAAAAAAAAAGTTTAAAAAAGTTTAGCAAAGTCTCTTAGTGGCATTAGAGTCACTTATAAAAAACTACTTGACACACATAAATATATAATTACATGGTTTGTTATACTTAATATATTCAGTGGCGAATTAAGACTTCTTGGGGCCCGGGGCTATTTTTGTTTTTGGAGACCTTTTTATGGGCCAGAGCCTAAAAATGACTAAAAAAAAAAAAAAGGTCCTCTAAAGTTTTTTGGGGCTCCTAAATATACGGGGCCCGGGGCTATAGCCCCCCCTAGCCCCTCCTTGATCCGGCACTGAATATATTGACAGACATGTACGAAATATAAATAAATATACACTTTGCTTTGATGTTAATTCTTACGTTTTTTTTTTTTTTTAATTATTAGTTTTAATATACGTTAGTAAAATTGTTTAGTTAAATGTTAAATAATTTATTGTCTCTAATCTCGACGCATAAGACATAGTTACCTAAAAACTGGATATTTAAAAAAGACTGAATATTAAAAAAAACTTAAAATCAGTGGAAAAAAGTTGTATTTAGGCCAACCAAAAAATAATCTAAACAAGCTTTTAACGTTAATAGCACCGACAAATCATACCAGACGTTTAGATTTCTAATCTTTTATAGACAAGAAATCTAATCAAAATAGACTGCCAGACTCTTAAGCTAGAAATAAGCCACACTTTTTTTTTTAACTCAAGAAGTACAGAGCTGTCCCGAAGAGATTTTATTAGGTGTGTGTGTGGGGGGTGGGGGTGGGTGGGGATGGAGATAGGTGACGTATCGAATGAGGATGGGGATAGGTGACGTATCGAAAAAATTTTTTTTGCCGACTATCTTATCTAAAAAAAAATGTCCTTGTTGGCTGACGTTTGCTGACTACCAACTATAGATTCAATTTTGCCGATTCTAGTGTCCCATTTGCCGACTAATAAAATTTGTTGAGTAGGCTAGACTGAAAAAGTAGTAATTAAAGTAACTTCAAAAAGTTTATAAACAGCCTCCTCAAAAAATACCGTTAAGGGAATAATAATTAGGGCATAAACGCATTTAAGCGTTTTCTTTCTGTCTGAGCATCTAAAAAGTACTTCAAATAAGAAAAATTTAATAAGCAACCAAGCCAAAAATTAAAGAAACTGAAAATGACCCAAATTTAAGAATTTTTTAACTTTATGCATACTAATAGACGTTCATTCTTAATTCGATTAACACAAATGAAAGGACAAGTTAAGCAGAATAAAATGAGGAGGGAGTGATGAAGCCATTTTCATTACTGGAGGGGATAATTTTCATAAACCATTTAATCAACAAATTAAAAATAGTCAATTTGTTTATTAAGATATGTTATGTAAAATCTTGACCAACGCTAACAGTTACTATTAGGGTTATTTAATCGTTTGTAAATGTTCGTTGGTGCACAGTATTAAGAAATAATTCGTCCCGACTAAATTATTAGCGTAGCGATTTTATACATTTCACAACATAAATTTTCACATATGGTGTATAATTTTAAAAATTATTAGTTAATCAATTATTTTATTTAAAATAAAACAGTAAAATAAAAGCATTGCTCTGCTGTCTTTCTGAGCGTTACTAAAGTTTTGAAGTAGCGACGTATCATTAGAGACGTTATTTTTTGTTGTTGTTTTACAATCCTTACCAATGTATTATGGGTTAACATTGTAATTTTTATTTTTCTGCATAAACAGCTAAGATTGACATTTTTGTTGTAGTAATAATAATAAAAAAATTTATTTTAATATTAACTATTGCAATAAAAGCATTTTTTCACAATTTATACTATAATATATATGTAAATAACCTACGTTACAGGTATTGATAACGATAAGTATACGAGACTAGGCTCTTAAAACTGTTTTATTACTGTAGACAATACATTATCCTAAATATTTCAAAAATATTATGTTTACACATAAAATATATTTATGTTTATATACAAACAAATATATTTTATGTGTTAATAAAAAAAAATTATTTAAAAATAGTTTTTTTTTGTTAAACCTAATGAAATTTTTTTTTATAGTTTTTATTATTTTAAAACAAGTTTATATATATTTTATATCTATTCTATATAGGAAGATGTTTAAGTTATATGCTCTTTTAAAAAGTAAGTTAATGAAAGTTATATTCTTCAAAAAAAGTAACTTAAGAAAACCGGCCATTTGACATCAATGCAAAAATTATTGAAATTGAATCTTCCTGTAGGCAAATAACATTATAATATTTACTTTGTGAGTTGCAAAAGTTAATTTATAATTACATTTTTAAAATAACTTTGGTTTAAGAACAAATATTTATTCTGAATTGTCAACATCTGAAGTCTAAGTCTGAATAAAAATATAACATCCTCTTTGTCATTTTGCCAGTTTAAATGAATAATATATTTTTATTAAATGAAGGAAACTTTTCAAAATTGTGTGAAATTGTATGGAGAATTGCAGATCTCAAGGGCTTTGGTGGCCACTTGTTATCTCAAGTCTCTTTCACTGAAAGATAAATACTTATATAAAGACTAAAAATAAAAATTTATTTAGTATGTTATTTTTTTTTTTATAAAATCAAATTAAAAAAAGTTTCTTTATCAACAATTAGATATTAATAAGATTTATTTTTAACAATTTATTAACTGCTTATTAATAAAAATTTTTGTTAAAATAAAGCGTTAAATATAAATTTAAAAAATTATTATGAAAAAATAATAATTTTTTAACTTAATTAATATAAACTTACTTATAATTAATTAAATTTAAAAACATTTTATTTTTAAATCTAATTTATTAATTTTTTAAAATTTGTTTTTAACAGATTTTTTTTTAAAACTTTCTTACAAACCTTAAACTTTTATAATTTGTTTTTTTTTAGCATTTCTATTAAAAATAAAAAGAAAAGAGTGATGAATGCTAGATCTTTAACATTTGAGTTTACAACTGAGCTTAATCAAATAGAAGAGGTTGTCTGTAGCATATTTCATACTTTGTTGTTCCATAGAACTACAGGAAAGTTTCATTATCAAGAAGAAGGATCTTACACTATAGGTACTATAGGTTTTACTGATGTTGATTGCCAGTATATAGACTTGACTTATGTGAGATGTTCTAGTGAGCAACTTGATAAAAATATACAGTTACAAGCACGCCAGTTCAAAGAACTTTTGCGAACTATGGATGGTCTTAAAAGTGGTCAAATATCTTTAGAATTTTATCAACGACGTAAAAATCCCTGGCCCTTTCCTACAGAAGCTGTACCGTGGGAGTTATGGATATTGAAGTTTTCTGTTTTGTCTCTTAATAATGAAAGTGATAGAAACAAATTGCGTGAAAAATTAACTGACAATGTCTGTGAAAAAATCAAATCAATATGTGAAATAGTGAATCAACCTGAGTATATTCCAAAAATGCCAAATGAGTCAGATCTTTCATTTGTATTTGATGACCAGTTAAGTGATATTCAGCCGTATTTGCATAGAATAGTATTTCAAAGATCAGAGTATACTCCGGAAATGACTGTTGGAGGCACGATGAGAAAGATTTTCAAAGACACATTCAGTTATTAAATATTTTCAGATTCTTTAGTATTTCTCTTTTATGGGTTGTTTATTAAACTACAGCGAAAGTTAAACTGCTTAAAATTTATTTATAAAGTATAAATTATCTTGATATTAAGTTGTAAATAATATATTTATTGTTTAAATGTTTTAAAAACGTTTTGCAAAAGCAATATAAAGATGGAAAAAAATACGAAATTGTATACCTTTATATTTATATTATTTGACAAAAAAAAAGTTTTTTTTAAGAAAAGATAGTTCATTTATAAAAAATCTTAACAACTTATTAACTGTTTTTAGTATTAGACTAATATAAATATACAATATTATAAATAATATAGTGTGTGTGTGTGTGTTGTGTGTATAATATTTATAATAAACAATATTAAAATATAAATATACATGTGTGTATATATATATATATATATATATATATATATATATATATATATATATATATATATATATATATAATAAATGATAGTCAAACCAGTAATCAAAAGTAAATCTATTTTTCTCAAAATATTTATCATTAAAAATATTTTTTAATATCCAAAAAATACATTTATATAAAGTATTTTTATATTTTATAATAATAAAGATAATAAAATATAAAAATACCTTGTATTTGTATAAGTGTATTTTTTGGAAATTACAAAATATTTTTAATAATAAATGTTTTTGAGAAGTATCCCTGAAATGGGGGTACTGCTGCCCAGCTTTTTTTCATAGAATAGCCCCTGCATATATATATGTATGTATATATATATATATATATATATATATATATATATATATATATATATATATATGTATATATATATGTATATATATATATATATATATATATATATATATATATATATATATATATATATATATATATATATATATATATATACACATATATATAGGTACTCTATTTAAAAACTTTTCTGCACTGTTGTCTGAAAATACTTATTGAATATTCAAAATATAGATAAGTTTTAAAGTTTTAATTTATTTAAATTTTTATATATTTATTTGAATATACATACTGTAGAATAAATACTGATATATATATATATATATATATATATATATATATATATATATATATATATATATATCTATATATATATATATATATATATATATATATATATATATATATATATATATATTATATATGTCAAATATGTTAGTGTATTTTACAAAAAAAGTGTTTGATATTCTTAAAGAACAGAGCAGTAATCAAATAATAAAAAAATACTGATCTAACTTGAGTTTCTACTGAAAGTAGAAGCTCAAGTTAGATAAATATATATATATATATATATATATATATATATATATATATATATATATTATATATGTCAAATATGTTATTGTATTTTATAAAAAAAGTGTTTGATGTTCTTAAAGAACAGAGCAGTAATCAAATAATAAAAAAATACTGATCTAACTTGAGTTTCTACTGAAAGTAGAAGCTCAAGTTAGATAAATATATATATATATATATATATATATATATATATATATATATATATATATATATATATATATATATATATATATATATATATATATATATATATATATAATAAATTGGAATTTTGAAATAAATTGTCAATATTCATGTCATCTAAAACCTTTAACATTTGTGGTAGCCTCAGTGCATATATATGTATATATATATATATATATATATATATATATATATATATATATATATATATATATATATATATATATATAATTATATATATATATATATATATATATATATATATATATATATATATATATAAATTCAATTAGTTGTATTATTTTCCATCATCTTATAATTTTTTAAAATCCAGGTCATCTTTAAAATGCTTGGTGGAGGTTTTCGTAAAAAATCCAACCGTAACAATCTTAGGAAAAAAATTGATACAGCCGATAGTGATGATGATGATGGAAAAAAAGATAAAACAGAGTTGCCATCTATTCAAACGCCTTCAAATGCTCCCAAGACTATTAAAACAAAACCAAATACTATGCTTAGCTTTGGAGATGAATTAGAAAATGATGAAGAATTTGTAATAAAACGGACAAAAGCAAGTTCGACTTTAGAAAACCAAGTAAAAAAAGAAAAAAAACTTAAAAAGAGACGAGAAAAAAATCAATCTCAAGAACTTTTTGTTGAAGAAAAAAATCAGGACCAGAATCTTAAAAGCAATATGTTGCATGTAAAAACATTTTCTGATGATGAAGATTATAATTTTAAACAAGATGATTTTGGTGTTTCCCATAAATTTAATATTAAACAAGCTCTAGGTACTAATGGTAACATACCTGATGCTGCCATGATTTATGCAATGAAAAAAAAGCGAGAACAAGCTAGACAGTTTGGTGACCAAGTTGCTTATATACCTTTGAATACAAATAAATATGAAGGTCGATTTCCAGAAGGAAACTCAAGGCTTATACGAGAAGATGATAGCAGTGAAGATGAAAGGATTGAAATGAAAGGAACAACTGCAACATCACACCCGCAATTAGAACGACGGAAGCAAGTTGCTAAGGCTCTAGAGGAATTTCAAGATGAAGACAGTGGTAATGAAAAAAGAGAAGAACATGATGATGAAATTCAAAGATGGGAAGAAGAACAAATAAAAAAAGGA
Source organism: Hydra vulgaris (assembly GCF_022113875.1). NCBI lineage: Eukaryota > Metazoa > Cnidaria > Hydrozoa > Anthoathecata > Hydridae > Hydra > Hydra vulgaris. The sequence continues at coordinate 18,318,379 of NC_061158.1, read as the reverse complement.
AGTCACATGCCAACAAATGTACCAGAGACATATGGTCCAAAGCTTCCTTTAAATTTTAATGTAGGAATGTTAATGGACCCAACAACTTATGTTCCTCACTATGCAATGACAACATTGCAAGGTTATTGTAATCAAATAAATAACTTGACATATAGTGCACCACAATACTCACAAGTTTATCAAATCCCATCTCAAGATACATATGTTTATTCAATAGATATTATTGGAGAACAGCTAAGGCAACAAGTTGATGCCAAAAAACAACTTCATCATTTGCATAAACAACAACTCGAAAAAACAGATTCCGATTTACATTTCTCTTTAGATAATCTTAAAAGCCTAGAAAATAAGACAATTGATATCTCTGAGAGGTTTACTTTTTATCAAGACATCAGAGGATTTGCACGAGATCTAATAGAATGCTTAAATGAAAAGGTATTTACATTTTTATTATATAAAAGTTTCAAATAAATTATAAAATTATATCATTAAGACATTATTATGCATGATCATGGATAATAATGGCTTAATGATACAACGATACATTAATAAAGAGGTAAGAACAGTTTGTGTATCAGTGCAGTGATTACATACATATAAATATATCAGGTGTTTAAAAATATCTTTATATTACAGAAAACTTCATCACTGGAAGGTATGTCAAACTATTGGTTAAAACTTAAAAAAATTGCTCTATTAGGCTTATAAGTATAGAATATACATTTTGTTGTATCTGTAAAGGTTAAGCAGATAAATGAGCTTGAAAGTGGGATGCATTCAGTTCTATCAAGTTATGCAGAGAAACTTGTAATACGAAGACAAAATGATGTCAAAGACGAAGTAGAAGAAATATCTGGCAAACCAAATACAGGTGATTTATCTTATTAAAGATAAGGCTTTAATTACTAGAAAACAATATATTAAAAAACATTTTTTTAATAGACAATGATCGCATCAATAACATTCGAAATCGAAGAATTGCAGAACGCGAGGGAAGGCGTGCTAGACGGCGTGAAAGTCGTAAAGGAGTTCCACATTATGATGGAATGTCCAGTGATGACGATGTCATACCCAGTGAAAGACTAAGATATGAAGCTGAACAAGGTAATTATAAACATAAAATGGCATTAAACAAAAATAAATGATATTTCAAGATTGTTTTTCTAAACTTCAATTTAATAAAAAATAAAGACTAAAAAGCTAAAGATTTATATGTTATGTGGAATAAATACTGAATAAATTAAAACTGCCAAAATTAAAGGATAAGTCGATTTTCTTTGTTTTTAGTTTTGTCATAATTAAACTGTAAGTATAATAATTTTGGACTACAAGGACTGACTATAGAAACAAAATCAATGTTCTCTTCTCTTTAAGTTTCTACAAGAAGAATGCTACACAGATTAATATATAAATCAAGTTCTGCTTCAGTTTAATTAATTTTTAACTATTTAGTTGTTTTAAAAATATTGCCAAGAGTTTATAAAATGATAAAAATAGTAAACTGATTTGGGCTAAATAAAAAAAAATAAAATAATTTTTCTAAAATTTATTTTATTTCATTGACAGAATTAAGTACACTTTATGTAAAAAAAAGCGACAAAATTAAATACACTTTTTACAAAAACCATTAAATTTAGTTAAGGAATCTAAATAATTTTTATTGTTTTTTAAAAAACCACAAAAACACAATTTTATAGACTGGAGAGTTTTTATTTTTTTAATAAAAATAATACCATTTATCAGCTCACAGGAAGTAGTCTATCCGTGGATAAGCCACTGTAGCAACTATGCTGGAGGTTGTCTAGCAATTTCTTGAATGCATTGACTGTTGTGTTCACTGTATTGTTAGATAGCGAGTTCCAACAGTTCATGATTCTGTCAGTGAAGAAATTGCTTTGCAGTGTGCTATTGCTGACTAATTCTTTGCTAAGTTTTTCCTCTATGAGCAGCTCTTAGCTCTCTTGTAATTATTTATACACACCATTTCACTGTCAATTTTTTTATGATTTTGAGTTCTTGAATAAGGTCTTTGTCTCGGTGCACAGTTAGACTAGATAGGTTGACTTTAGCCTTTTTAAATAGCCTTTCTTAATAGCTGTCTTATTGTGTGTTCAATATTGGTGACTTGCCACTAAACTTTTCAAGTGTTTTTTGGTCTTTTTTGTTGATGGTGACTAAGTGCATACTGCGTATTCCAAATGTGGTCTGACATGTTGTATAGAGTTTCTTCCATAGTGTTGGCTCTTGGGATATAAAATTATTTTTCAATAGACAGAGAATTGTTCATTCATTAAAATTATCTATTGTTTAAACTAAAAAGCTTTTATTACACCTTTTTATTTTATTTTTCCTGAAATGAAATTCTTTGTAAACATTAAAAATATGTATTAAGCATATTTTAATGTTGTTTATTGACACAAGTGTTATTAAGTTTAATTAGGATTTAAATTTGCTTATTTAAAATTAAAATTTAAAATTTTACTTCCTAATAATAAAAAAAAAAAACAAAAAAAAAGATTTATTGGGTTTGTTATAATTGGATTGTAAATATAAGCAGAGAAGAAATTAACTAAGTTCTCACTTTTGCTTCAGCATGGGGCTCACAGTGGCTGGTGAACTTCAATTTAGATAAAATCCGTCCTTGTATGGAATACTGTTGCCTTATCTGGGATGGATCTTCCAATGATGCCCTTTCTCTTTTAGACAAGGGTTGATATTTGACCAGGGCTGAGTTTGATAAAACATAGCTGTTTCCTGGGTTTGTGACAGGGCTCTATAAACATTTATACATTCTAAGTATATTTATTTTATTCAAAAATGTTATATTTTGTATATATATGCATATATAAACATCATTATGATCAAGATGATTATCATAATCATCATTATTATCATGGTGATGATGATGATCATCATTATCATCATCATCATGATCATGATCATCAACATGATGATCATCATTATCATCATCATCATTATCATCATCAACATCATTATCATCATCATCATGATCATGATCATCAACATGATGATCATCATTATCATCATCATCATTATCATCATCAACATCATTATCATCATCATCATGATCATGATCATCAACATGATGATCATCATTATCATCATCATCATTATCATCATCAACATCATTATCATCATCATCATGATCATGATCATCAACATGATGATCATCATTATCATCATCATCATTATCATCATCAACATCATTATCATCATCAACATCATCAACATCAACATGATCATCAGGCTAAAGCCTGATGAAGATGATAATGATCATCATTATCAAGATCATGATGATAATCATTATCATCACATGATCATCATCATCACAGCATAAAAGAGGAAGGCTAAAGCCTGATGATGATGATGATGATGATGATGATTATCATCATCATCACCATCATGATCATAATGATTATCATCATTAGCATCATCATCATCATCATTTTCTCTAATGTAGGCAAACTTTTTTTTTTCTTAACTAAAGCTCATTTTTACAATATGTAAGGCACTCTCTTCAAGTTTTTTCACTTCTACCACTACCATTTTCTACTGAAGCTGTTACCTCTTTACATGCTGATACCTAATTTACTTTAATCTTTTTTAACAAACGTTCGATACAATGATTTTTCAAATCTGTCTAAGATTATGCCTTCTTTTTTTGTCTTGCTAGAGTCACATCACACATCCATCTGATCTTCTCGTTCGGCAAATACTAAACCATATAAATACTAAAGTTTATATAACAATGAAAGGATATTGTATGCCAGCATATAAATAAATAGCAAACATATATGTTTATATCCATAATATATATGCATAAAGTGCATCTTGGAAACTTTTATTCCTTCTGGAATAAAAGTTTAGAAGCTTTTTAATTACTTCTCTTCAATTTTAAGTCAAGCATCATTCTACGCCACATTTTTCATCATCTTGAGCTTTAATAAACAATAATCTTTTTTACAAGAACATCTCTCTGAAGAACAAATGTCCTTTTGTTATTGCAGGAAAAAAAAGCCATGTCTGATGTTAAGCTCTGTTGTTCTCAGTTTACTCAATCTTGTATCTTATCTCAGATGCTAGGTTCTTGAGACTGTTGGTTAGTGTCACTAACTAAAGTTTAATCTCTAGTTCATGGGTCTGATCTTTTTACTTCTCTCCAGAATTAAGCAGAGTTATTTGCAAAGAAATCTTACTTTAATTTGACTCTGTAATATAATGGCCATATGCTTCCTGACAGTTGAATAGATTAACCTATTGTTAAACATCCAAATCCAAAAAATCTATTGTTAAACATCCAAATCACTCTGGCTTCCAATGCTAAAGTTTATTCTTAATTAAACACTTCTACAGTTTGTGCTCCAGACAACATTTCCATCATAGTCTTAAAAAGGTATTTTCCAGAACTCTCTTCAATTTTTGCTAAACTTTTAAAAAGTGCTAAATAAGTGATTCCAATTTTTCAAAACTCTAGAAAACACTTCGACTTCTCCAACTATACTATAATTAGTCTTCACTCTGTTATTAGTTTGTTTATATAAAGGTTTTGAGGTTATTAAATTATTTCTTTCTAACTGTTGTAGTAAAATTACTTTTGAAGGCATACCCTCTTCTTAATCTCAAGTAACTTTAAGGGTACCACATGGTTCTATTTTTGCTCCTGTATTGTTTCTTATCTACAATAACGATCTTCATGAAATCTAAAAAGGCTCTATTTAATGAGGACTCAACTTTATACTTTTGTCTTGATAAAAAACCTTCACTTTTTGATTGCTTAGAACAAGCAGCCAATTTTAAATCTGATCTCTCTTCTGTAACTGCCTAAGGCTTGCAGTGGCGTATGGATTTAAATTCTGGACTTAAAATCCACAATTTTTGTTAGACAACAATACTCATTTATTTACTATAAAAAAATATTGCAATATTGTTGGCATTCTATATTAACGAATAACAACCCAGAAAAAAAAAGGTTGGTTGAGAATTTTAAGTTTTAGGAGTTTTCTTGAAGTGAAAAAAACTTGTTAACAAGATCATTCATTCAAAAGTTTCTGATTGTTGTCAGTTGACCTGATTTTTCAAAGCAATTGTTATATTGTTATTAAGTTTAAAAATATTGTTTTTTATTTATTTTTAATATGTTGTCTAATTATTTTCTTTTTTATATTTTAAATAAAATTTATTGTTTTTAAAATATAAATGAATTTTTTATATTTATATTATAAAAAAGAAAATATTTGCTACCATCTTTTTTAGATAAACTTTACTGAAAAACTTTAAAAGCAACTCGTGCAATTTCTAAGATTAAATTACATTTGTTAAGTTAAATAATTTGCTTAAATATTTATTAGTTTTAGAGTATATAAAAGGAAAAATTTAATTACAATTTAGTTACAATTTTTTGTTAAACATCATTTCTCTCTAATAAATCATAAAAAATCAAAATGCAAAATAGTGAACCTAATTTTTAAATGCTTCACCAAAGACCTTCAGTCAGTTAAAGGTACCAATACATAAAGATAGGTATCAATAAAGGTACCAATTGAGAAAAGAAGGTTCGAATGAAAAAAAGGTACCAATGAAGAAAAGCATGGAAAAGATTTCTATGTAACTTGTATACAGTGCTCCAGCAAAAATGTTACAAAACAGTAACTTTAGCATCAGGAATCATTTAAAGTAAGTAATCATTTAAGTTTTTTATATTTGTAATTTATCAATTCTTTTCATCTCAAAAATATTTGGTTTCTCTGTTAGGTGACACTAAATTTTTTTGTCCTCAAAACCATGATAAAATACTTGCAATCTATGTTGATAAAATACTTGCAATCTATGTTTGATGATATTGATAGGACTTTATTGTTATAATTTTTATTGTTATAATAATTTAGAACTCTACTCAAATCTATATAACTCTTTTTACCAATAAATTGTAATAGCTTTAAAATTGCATAAATGTGATTATCTACAATTAATGAGATTAATTGCATTTTTTTTTTTTTTTAGAGCCAAACATCCATTACTTTATACTAAAATGATGTAGAAAGAAATTGCCGAAAAAAGCTGTTGCCGAAGAATTAGTGTATAAAAAAACAGTAAAAAAGGAAGCTGATAAATCTAGTTTAATGAGCTGCTTCTTTGTTTCTTTGTTAAACACAGTAGGTTAAATAACATTACCCTATCTGAATCACAGTTTCAGAAAAGATCCAGCCAAACCACTTTTGATGATTTCATCAAAGTTTAGTATTGACCATTACAAAGTGAGGCACAGCTAGAGTTTGATAATGTTCTTACACTTGCATTTTTTTTTCTTTACACTTACACGTGTAAAATTGTAATAAAAAATTTCTTTATTGAAAATATATAAAGTAAAATGCAATGTTCGATATAATTTTATATATTGAAAATATATTAAGTAAAATTTAATATTCGATATAACTTTATGTATTGAAAATATAATAAAATATAAAGTGAAAACTAAAAGTTTCAGTTTAAATATAATAAGACAATAACTGATACTTTAGTTTATAGAGATTTATTATTTTTATTATAACTTTTCTAACTTTTTTTATAAAAAATTATTTACTTTTAGCTAAGATTTTAAAAGATGCAGAATCTGTATTTGACGATGTTGTTTCTGATTTTAAATCAATTCGTGAAATAATGTCTCGTTTTGAACAGTGGAAGTTTGCATTTAGTGACACATATAAAGAAGCATTTTTAGGAATTTGTTTACCAAAATTATTTGCACCATTTGTTACTCTTGAGATGTTAAACTGGAAGCCATTAGAGGTGTGTTCATTTATTTGATGTATATTTTTTTAGAGGTGTGTTAATTTATTTGATGTATATTTTTATTTATTTAAGTTACACTATTATTTACCTTTACCATTTCTGGTGAAAGCAGCAATAGATGTACTAGGCCTACTAGATAAGAAATATATCTAATTTTTTTTTAAGATATTTTAGATTTTAAAATATTTAAGAGGGTTTTTATAAGCTAAAGTTTACAATATACTCAAATTTTTCTTTAGACCTCTGTTTAAGATTTTCTTTAAGCTCAAAGTCTAAAAGTGTTACATTTAAGAGTTTATATACATTTTCACATAGACATAATCTCTGAATGTGCACAAAGCCAAGGTTGTCAGACTTCATTGTCAATGTTTTGCTTGCTTATCCACTTAAGTGGATAACTTGTTGCTTAAGCTCAAGTGGATAACTTGTTGCTTAAGCTCAACTTGAGGTTTTTAGGTTAAGGATTTTCAATTTTTTTTAATGGTTTTATTGTTATAGTTTATGAGCAAGTACGAAATAGCTAGAGAGACATTAAGGAAGTTTAATTATTGTTTAAATCGCATAATTTTTTTTTTAATCATAATTTTTTTAATACTATCATTGAGAACAGAATTGTCAACGAATAATGATTAATGATTCAAGAGTATTTCAAAAAGGTATTCTATTCATTCAACATATTTTACCATGGAGTATCTTAGATAACTTTATTTGTACCTTCAATGGAGTAATTTAGATAATTTCCACTAACTTCCACAGAGTAACTTATATAATGTACTTTAGATAACTTCCACTAACTTCAATTAACAGATGTCTCTTTTTCATTAAAAAAAATGTGTAACCCGAATTTAAATAGTTATATTTTATCAATAAATTATCAGAAATGTCAACTTCAAAATAAATCAGTTTATAAATAAAATTATTTTTGATTTGGTAGTTTCCGTCAAAGATACAGATGTCTTAGGTCTTTATTCATAAAACCTAAGATAGGGTCAATGTTTAATTTATTACTAAATATTCTTTAAAAACAAAAGTAACTTTAAAACAAGACAATTGGGATTAATTAGAACAAATCAACAAGAACCAAACTGCTAAAATTATCATTTGTACAAAAAATTCCCTAAAGAAATTGTGAGTTCTATGTTTTGTTAAAGTTAAGTGTTCCCTAGCAACATGGTACAGCACTTGAAAATATAGACATTAGTTATATAAGAAATCAGATGAATTAACCAATAATGTTTTGCTTGGGATGGAACTTACCAATCATTTTCTGCTTTAGAAGGAATACTTATCAGATCATCTCATCAAGGATTTGATAGTATAAATCAAAATATCCAAAAATTTTAAATCAATGTCAAGATTATTGTTATTCTGTTGGATTTCCAGTCAGATTTATAAAATTTTTTGAGTTAAAACTAAAGTTGTTTTCTTTGGGTAAGGTTTCAGGGTGAGTGGTGTTTCTAGTCAGCTTGTGTCAGTACCAACAAAATATAAGATTTTTTTACATAAATTTCCAGGAGTGGAAAATTACAAAAACTTACAAAAACTGAAATTTATGGTTTGTAGCATTAGAGAGATTACATGCTTGCATAGTTGTGATAACTGTACAGGAATAGAGGTTTGGACTGATTTTTGAGAGTTTATTTTTGAGATTATAAATAGGTGCCCATTAAATTTTTTGGCATTTATTAATAAATACTTTTTGGTTGATCTTGGATAACAGAGACAAAGCATTAGAGATCTTAAAAAAAAATCTTGGTCTGGGTTGAATTCATCTAGTTTAAATGTTTTTACCTAGATTTAAAAACAAGTTTTTTAAAATCACAAAATGTTGCAATTTAATAACAAAAATATACAGTTGACTTTGCCATTATGAAAAAGAATAATAAAATTAGGTTTTTTAATTTTTTAAAACAATCAATTGTATACTATTTTTAAATTAATAATATATAAAATCAACATATTCAGGTATTAAGAAAATATATTTTCTGTTAAGAACCTTGAAAAAAAAAAGCCTATTATGCTTGAATATTGAAATTTTATGTGAAGTAATACAGTATCAAAATAATGTTTTATCATATAAAAATTATAAAAAGTTTTATATTATGTTAGTACTGATGCAAGCTAACAAGAAACAAATAGTAAAGTACGTCACGCAAAGTATGTCTTTTGAATAGAAGCATAATCATTTGCTCTTTCGCGCGGAAATTTTTAATCAACGTAATGTACTTTTTAATTTAAGTTACTTTAAATCTCTGCGTAGAAGCAAATAAAAAAGACAAAAGATAAAAAGAATTTTTTCTTCATTCTATTTTTTTCAACAAAACAGCATTTTTATCTATTTAAAAAAAAACGTTGCTCCAAATTAACTTATTAATAATTAATTAAATTATTATTTTATAAACAATTTTATATAATTTTTTTTACTACTTTTTCAAATAATTTTATAGCTTTTAACAATTAAATACATTTTAAAATTAACGCTTGTTTTAACGTCAGCATGAACGTTTTAAATAGTTTTCTTTGACTAATTAAAGTGGTTTAGATATTATAATGTTGCTTTTTCTCTTACTTTTTTACTTTTACTTTTTTAAGTATCATGTCAAGTAAAAATATACTTATAAAAATATCTTAATAGTATTAAAAACGTTATTGTTTATTACAACTGCAACTTAAACTTTAAGTTATTACTTAAGTTGTAAATAATAACAGTAACTTACGCTATTTTAAATTCTGCCAAACAAGAAAATTATAAGATTATATTTAAATAGAGATAATATGTTAAAAATAGAACAATTACGTACAAAACTTACAATTATATACTAAAGCAACTTCCCTCCCCCGCCCCATTACTGCAAAGCGGCGCAAGGTATAAGGAAGGGGGGGGGGTAAAATTTTTTTTTCGCTATTAGATTTTTTTACGTTAATTCGAGCCCTGTCATTATTATTTATTATTTTTATTACTGCTATTTTTATTATTACTAATATTGTTATAACTGTTATAAATACTTTAATTTTTGCTGTTACTATTAAAGTTGTTACTGTTATTGTTATTATTTTTTAAATTAAGATGGAAATGCAACTTAAGAAAGTTTTTTTTTTTTATGATTTAATCTGCAACAAGTTGTATTCATGGGTCACATCCTAATAATTTTTTTTTTTTATTAAGATATGCCCAAGTCAGCACAATATATGCTGCAACCTACAAACTTGATAATTTATTCAAGCACATTTTATTCGTAAGAGTTTAAATACATGATTTTTTTTTCTTATTAAGATATATTTCAGCCAGCATTATATACGCCGTAATCTAGAGACTTTTTTTTAGTTTTCGAAAGAAATCTTTTACATAAACAAAAAAGAATCAATGACATCATGTACTTAAACTCTTAAGATTAAAACGTGCTTGAATAAATTATCAAGTCTGTAGATTGCGGCGTATATTATGCTGACATTTTGGCCTACAACAAAACAAAAAAGGCAAGCTTCAACTTGAATAAAAAAATTAATTTTTATTGCCATACCGTTTTTTTCGAAAAAGAAGAAAAAAAAAAGAATGATGAATAAAATGATTGCTGCCCCATCCCAAACCCTCAGTCGATGTAGCAGCACTTCACTGCGAGTCAGGCTATTTGTCAGTGGATGTATGTACTGAAGCCCCCAGCAGCAGACTATTTCAGTATGACGTCAGATTGCTTACATTAGTACTATTTGTATATATATATATATATATATAATATATATATATATATATGCATATATGTATACAGGGCTTGTGACGAATAAAATCGTCAAGCGTGTTATCGCGCTCGTAAAATTAAAATATGTTTTCATCGAGCGTGATTATGTGCGCTCGAGATAACGTCGACGAGCGCGATCATGAAAATTGCTGAAGAAGATCTTTTTTTATTTGTTACATCGTTCTTTCGTCGACAAATGTTATAATTAGTATCACACTCATAAAATAACACTCTTGTATATTGTCAGATCAGGATTTTTTTTTAACTATTTATGTTATAAAAAAAAATATATCAAACAAAAACGCAACTTCTTGTTGATTTAGTATTGAAGTATAATTTAGTGACTTTTTTATAATTTAGTGCCTTTTTTTGTTTTGTTGTTTTGATATATGTATTTAAAAATAGTTTTTATATTTCTTGATATTTTTTATTTAAATTAATTTATTTCTAAAATTTCTTTTTTAAATTACGATTTTTTTATCTTAAAAAAATAACACAAGAAAGTTTGAAAATCTTTTTTTTTTTAAACTATTCATTATAGGTTAAATAACAGATTTTCCCCTCAACTGTTGTCAACGGTGTTTCCTCTTCTACATTTTCGAAACTGAATGCAGCTAATTCGTCACTCATATCTTCATCAGCACTGTCTATTTCATCATCTTCATCAAACATTTGATTTGTAATCAATGTTGTTGCTGGTGTCCTATAGTCAACTTGATTATCATCAACTTGAACCACTCGTCTCTTATTCAAATAAATTTCTTTTGCTCATATTTTAATCAGGATTATTTCTTCCTTTGACCAGCTTCCATGGTTTCCTAATATCATAATGCTATCACTTAGAGTGTCATGATTCATAGATAAACGTTGATCTGACAATATGCTAGTTACTGTGCTAAACATTCGCTCCATGCTTGAGTTTGATCCGGAAATTGCGAAGATAATCGATATAACTTTTAATAAATTTGGAAACTTAGACTTTTTGTACAAGAACGTCGACCTCCAGATATCTCTTGTCTGGCGATTGCATACCATTGCTTCAAGATTGGTTCTTGAATGAATCAAAAATAGTTTCCATTCTTGGAAAACTAACTTTTCATTAAAATTGGAATGTTCCAATGGCGTTTTAAAATGCGTGGACAAAAACTTTATTTCTTCCAAGCCGAAATCTTTGTCATCAGTCCAGTTCTGCGGGTCAATGAGCCACATGGCGTGATAAATCTCAGACTCCTCTATTTCCTGCTTGTAAATCTACTTCTTAATGTATTTATAAGTCTGGGTATAACCTTTCTTTTAATATTTCTTACTAAGCATAATGCTTGATCTACGTCAACCAAAGTCATATCTAAGTTTACTATTATATACTTTCTATTACTGGGATGTTTTCGTTTGTCGCCTTATATACGCTTCATCCGTTGAAACTTTTAACGAAGACGATATTGACGCTTGTATCTAAGAAGCAGAAGAATATCACAATTACAAAAATACACTGTTTCCTCAATTTAATATATTTTATAAACATCGATTTCATTTAGTTTTTTTAAAGGAAAAAACTTTCAAGCTTTTTTAACTAATATTAATTACAAGTTTTTTTTTTTATAAGAAACCAATCAAACGGTTAGTACTAAAAAGTTTCTAATTTTGAGCATACTTTTTTCTAAATCTAGTAGTAAAAGTTTATTAAAAGTTTCTTTAATTTCAAGTTTTTATTCCTAATCAAATTCAATTCAATTCGATTGTGCGTGGAAATTAAATTCTCATTGTAACTGTTGTTCTCCATTGTAGATAACTTCGAGTAATGTTGATGAGATATTTAGGTGAAAAATGAGCAAATATTCATCAAACTTATAAATAAGTTTCTTATTGAAAAGTTACTTAGTACTAAAAATTTCTTAAAATTTTAAGGCTCCTAGTACTAGTATTTTATTAAAAAAAATGTGTAATTTTTTCTGACTTTTTTTAATGTTACAGTTGAATGAATAATAAAAAAGAGTTAACAAACTTTAATTAATGCAACGTTAGTTATAAATGTTAGTTTCATCTGTGTCATTAAAAAAAGAACTTTGAAAAAAAAAAAAGAACGCTGTTGTTCAAAAAATAGTTTGTTCTTAGTTTAATCAAGTTTTTTTAGGTTTAATTTTTTTCTTTTGTTGACAAACTTTTTTTAGGTTATTATTTTTTTTATTTTTCTTATAGTTTAGTTTAATTTTTTCAGCACATTTTAAAATAATTAAATATCAACATTTAACATAAACATCATAAAGCATTTGCAAATGTGTAAATGCTTAATAGCCATATCATCAAAACAAAATATGAGGTGCCTCACAGGAAAAGGTAAGAATTGAAAAAAAGTTAACAAGTGAAAAAAAGTTAACAAGATAATGATCTGTAAAGAAAGTAATCTCTATATATTATTATCTTTAAAATCTTTATTGTTAAGATAATAATTTATTAGTTACCTTTGAGGATTTTGTATTTTGTATTCCATCCGTTGATGTAACACATCGCTCATTTGAGGGTTTCTCGCTTTCACACCTTATTGCAGTAAGGTAAGAAGCTGATTCCAAATGTCTTTGAATTGTGTGGATCGACACAAAGTTCGTCCCATCAATAAACCGTAAAGCATATTGTCGTATCAAACTTTTACAACCTTGTAATACTGCTTCTCTTGTGCAAACTTTGCAGTAAATTTCAACAACATATGTAGTTCCGCTGGTAACTTCAGTTCTAAAGCCTATTGCCTCTTGAACTTTTCATTTAATAAATGTTGACAACATTACTTTGTTTCCTTTTGGAATGTCATTGATTGCGGACAT
>NC_061158.1:18215016-18302516 GCF_022113875.1 Hydra vulgaris | reverse complement strand
TCTATTTGTTGGCGACTCAACTTCTCTTGTCTAGACAAAAAAATTTCACTTTTTGATTGTTTAGAACAAGCAGCTCATTTTTTATCTGATCTCTTTTTTGTAACAGCCTAAGGCTTGCTGTGGCGTGAGGCTTGCTGTGGCGTGAGGCTTGCTGTGGCTTATGGATTTAAATTCTGGACTTGAATGCTGTGACTTATGGATTTAAATTCTGTGCTTAAATGCTGTGGCTTATGGATTTAAATTCTGGACTTGAAATCTGCAATTTTTGTTAGACAACAAAATTCATTTATTTACTGCAAAAAAATATTGCAATAATGTTGGTATTCCTATATTGATGAATAACCCTCTTACTTTCAGATAAAGTCTAAAAGCACATTGTAAATGTAATGCGGTCATGGTATAGTGGTAGAGCTCTTGCATCATAAGCGAGATGAACTGAGTTCGATCCCCACCGCATTCCTGGTAGTACCGCACTCAACTTGCTTCTCTGTGCAGTGGCCTTGGTATAAAGTTTCGCGTTTCAGATCTCAAAAATGAGATTGGCAAATTATTGCCAATCTCATTTTTCCTAATTCTGAGGGTTACATAACTCATTCTTGCTTGTTTCTTATTCAACAAGTTTCATCCTTTTACTGTATCTGTCCTTTTATGCTATAAAAACTTTTATTAATCCAGTTTTTTTCCTTGCACATCAAAAAAACCTTATGACTTAGCCATCTTTATGTTTTTCTTTCATATACAACCTACAACTTTTCAAGTCTTCAGTTAACCATTTCCTAGTATTTTTACTTATTCTCTAATTTAAAGTAACTCATAACTAAATTGTGGTTGCTTGCAATTTTGTTGGAAATAAATTAGAGTTTGAAAATATATAAATATGTGCCAGTATTTATTGAATAGTAAATGTAAGCATAAAATTATAATATGTAAAGTATTATAAATTTTTTTCTAGCCTCAGCTATCAACCTCTGCTTAATCTTATAGTTTAGCCAGGGTCAGGGTCCGGTTTGAAAAAAGTCTCATTTTTAGCGTGGGTCTTGGTTACTTACTAGTTGTAAATGGCTTAAAATTAATACTTTTTTGTTGTGAATGGCTTTTCTTTTCAAAAAATTTAGAATACTTTGAATATAATATTAATAATAAGTATAGGTAACTGTGTTTAGTTACTGCTAAATGTTAAATGATATTAACATTTGCATGATTTTAATAATATAAACACTTAGTTGAAATCTTTGTATAACCTATCTTTATTAACGTTCTTGTGAAATTGTTAACCAATTTTTCTTTCTTGATAATGCAGTAATAATATTTTTCTAGGTACAAACCAATATTGACTTGGAATCAATGAACTGGTTTAAAACTCTTATTGTATATGGGCATGTACCTGATGATATAGATATTGATGATGATGATATAAAATTAGTTCCAAATATTATTGAAAAAAGTATAATTCCAAAACTGACAGGTAAGTTTGAGTTCACATATTGTCAGAATCAGCTTTGAATCAGTGGTTTGGATTATTGATATATATGAGTGTGACATGTTTTGTATATTTTTTTAGGTGTGCATTGTAAGCACTGGCATTACCGCATTGGCGGTTTGTACAAAAGCGATTTTTTTCCATTATGCAATAAAAAATCTCATTGAATTGCATGCGATTTTTTAGATAAAAATGGACATGCAATATATTGCCCGGTGATTTGCTCTATAAAAATCGCTTTGTAATTTATTGCATCAGCGATTTAAAAAAAAAAAATTCTGCTATTTTTGCGGTTTTTTGCACTTTGTTGGATTTATGGCAAATAGTTTTTGTAATAGGAATTAGTCTGCTGTAATTCAGATAATTGATAGTTAATGGGAAGAGTTATTCCTATTTGCAATAATTAAATTGAATTTGGTAAAACCAAATTAAAAAATAATTAAATTGAATTTGGTAAATATGTGGTAGTGGTGTAGTGGTAAGAGCGCTCGCTTTGTAAGCGAGCGGTTCGGAGTTCGACTCCCACCACGTTCCAGGAAGTACCACGCTCAACTTAATTTCTCCGCGCAGCGGTCTTGCTTGGCAAGGTTCGTGTTTCGGAGTTAAAGAGTTGAGAGAGGGTTGTACCACGATTTACAACAGGAAAAAAAAAAAAAAAAATGAGTAGCCTCCTCGACTGTAGTGACCCCCTCGGGCCTTGGGGAGGTGAATAATTAAAAAAAAAAACAAAAAACAATACACAATCCTTAAATTTTTATTAGTTTTAAAGGATATGAAAGAAGGATACGCCAAGAAACTTGGTTAAAATATATTTGTTAAGTTTATCTCTAATTAATTATAAAAATTCAAAATGGTGAACCTAATCTTTCAACGCTTCACAAAAAATCTCCAATTAATTGAATAGCGACAAATAGCAATTTTTTGATAAAATTGATTTAATTGTAATTGCTGCGATTTTTGTGCTCATAAATTAAAAAAAGTCGCATTTCGATTAGTTAGTAGCTAATTGTAATTGAAAAAAATCATTTTGCGATTATCTAATTAAATACTGAAATCATAAATAATCTCCTGCAATTCCTTTTCTAAAAATCACTATCAATATTTACAGCATAATCGCATTGCGGTAACGCCGGTGCTTAGTGCATTGCATTTAGTGACATTTCTGTTTTAAAAATTCATGTATTGCGTATATGTGTGATGCATTGCATTTAATGTGTCATGCGTGATGTAGTGCATGTTGTGTGATGTAATGATGTAATACATGTAGTGATGCATTACATTAGTGTGATGTAGTGCATTGAGTATGTCATGGAGTTATTTGTACTATCTATATGCACTATCTATATATTCTATACACTTTATTAGATTGACACTGAGTATTTTTATGAGTATTTTGTGTGATTTTCTGTAATTAAAAGAAAAAATTGTTTATAAACATATTAAGAGAAAAAATTTATTTAAAAAACAAATTTAATTAGATGATATATTTAGAGAACAAAAATTTATTATAATGAAAAAAAAGATTAGGAATCAGTATGGTTAGTATAAGTAAATAAAATAGTATGGGTAGTATAAAGTGAAATAAAAACTAGATTAACTCATAAAACCTTTTTAATATCTTATCTTTGTTTTATTCAAATGTTTTACAACTAATTAAAAAATTCAAAACACATCATAACTTAATATATAAGATTAAAATTTTTTTTGGTAACCAGTCATTTTTGGTAACCAGTCATAATGGCATTACCTTTTTTTTAAATTGTTTTAAATCATTTTTGGTAACCAGTCATAATGGCATTACCTTTGTTTTAAATTGAAATTCTAGTACTATTTAAAAAATAAAAACAACTTTTATATAATGTATAATAATGCTGATAAGAACACCAGGAAATATCTATGACAACTCGTAAATATTAGTTAATTATTAAGTTACTTCAGTTTCTATATAATAAAGAGTTAATAATACATCTAATTAAGTTTCTCAAATATCTTGAATTACTGAATCAGGCTGCCTTTTAGCTGTATAGTTTCCAAAGTTGTCAAATCCAAAATTTCTAATATTTTTTGTACTCAAGATATCTTAGTTCCGGTATCATTTTGGTTGCTCTTTTCTAGTTCAACAATATCTTTTTTGTAATATGGACACCATGCTCAAATGTAAAGCTCTTAATTTGGACTATTATATTTACAATACAGTGTTTTTAAGTACATAAATGTAATATTTAGTAATGAGAGCTTACTATTTGCTTTAAAACATCAACCAATATATATATATATATATATATATATATATATATATATATATATATATATATATATATATATATATATATATATATATATATATATATATATATATATATATATATATATATATATATATATATATATATATATAATATAAATTCAAGTAGTTTATAGTGGAATTTGCCCAGTAAGTATATTTTGTCTTTTCAATGCTGTTGAAAAGACAAAATATACTTACTTACTTGACAAAGATACAAAGATGACAAGAATATCACTTCTTTAACAAGAGTTGCTTCTACATGGAATTCACTACCAGATAATGTTGTTATGCAGCAAAACACAAACTCTTATTTTCAAAAGTCAAGTAAAACTGTAAAATGAAAATGCAGTCTTAAAGTTATTATAGTTATCTCATTTTTTCAGCATTTAATATTGTTGCTGGTAACAAAAGATATGTTTTATACAAAGATGATTAAAAAGTATTTTATATGTAACTAAAGTTGCTAATACTAATATATGTTGCCATAACGCAGTTGCTATGCTGCAGTTGTAAGAGTTATTATAGTTCTGCCTTAGAACCAAAAGGTCTAAGATTCAATGTCAGCTCCAGCAAGATAAATGAGATTGGTAAGGAAGGAGGCGAGGACTTTTTACTTTAATGCTCATATTCTGTGCTCTGTGATAAAACTTAGGTTTTCTTGAACCTAATAATATTTAAATTTGTTATTAAGCACCCTAATAATTTAAAAAGTATATATACATATCTATTTATAAGTAAGTAAGTTTCAACCATGTTTTTTTTTATTTACATAAGTTCATCTAATTATATGACTTTTATGAAAAACTACCCATTTTTCCAGGACCCAAATATGTCTAAATTTATGTTTCATTATACAGAAAATATGCAGGAAAATGTTTTACACCAACGCTCATTTTAAAAATTAATTTATTATAACTCACTCTAGTTTATGTTTCATAATGAACTATATGTAAAATTAAATTTAAAAAAAATTAATATTAAAATAAGATAGAATTTCATTTTGTTTTAATAATTTTTAGTATATGGTAGAATTTAAAAAATCTTCAAATGTTTGTTTTCGAGTTCATGATGTTCAATACTTTGTTATCTCTCGAGTTCATGATTAATGTTTAATACTGTTATTTCTTATTGTAAAATTTTAAACTTGTATAAAAAAAACCGGAATAGTTTCTATCAAGTTTTCATTTAATTTTTTTCAGACAGTGTGCAGCTTATTAGGACTATAGCCCCATTAATATCATATGTATCTCTATCGTGACATATGTGAAAAAAGTTAAACCTTTTGTTTGCTATAGTATATAATATCTTTTTGTATCTTTTGTATATAATATCTATAGGACTTTAAAAATGTTTTATTTTGTATTTTTGGCATAATATATTTTGTACAATTGGAAAAAATTATAAAAACAACAATAACTAAATGTGCTATCAAAAGAATTTAAATCTGCTTGATGCAAATCAAAAGCTCAGCGAGCCAGGGTTGGAAAAAATCCAGGTTTTTTTTAAAAAAAAACCCAATCCAAATGGGATTTTTTGGATTTTATTGAGGTTTTTTGGAATTTTTTTAAAGGTGATCATAATTCCAAATTTTTATTATTGTATCTGTACTGTAATTTTATTTCAACTTATAAGTTCACCTCCCCATCATTCCTGTGTCCACTGCAGTCAAGGAAGCTAATAATTTTTTAAAATATACTTTATTTGCAAGTGTTTTAGTAATCTTTAACTAACATGTTCAACATGTTAATTCAAAACTATTTGCCCAAGTTTATAAAATGTAATCTACAAGTTTGAACACTATGAATGCTTTTTAAACATTTTTGCATTATAGAAGAAAACTGTTAGTCTAATTGCAACTTTTTTTTTTAACAGAACATTAAACTATCCATCTTCCTGGAAAATTCCTAGGCCTATTTCTAGGCCTAGGCATAGTGGTGATGGAAAATTCCATCACCAATATGCAGTAAATACCTTTGTTTTTTGATTTTATATGTGCATATTTGCATTTTTAAAACAGGGTATGAATGAATATTTTAAACAGGGTGTGGATGTGCATTTTTAAAACAGGGTGTGAATGAATAGCCACTTTAGGATGACTATTAACAATACATAATGTTTTTATTTTTTAGATTATGGATAGATTTTGCGTTTTGCAAATGGATTTGTGTCTAAGCCTATATAGTTTTTAAGAATATCTAAAAGGGATTGGTTAAAAACCATTTACAGTGGTAATGTATCACTGTAATGGTACTTCACCACCAGGGTCTTTTTCATTTTTTCCTGAAAGATGTTTTATTACCTTTGTGTTGTTCCTCTGTGTTGTTCCTCTGTGTTGTTCCTCTAGAGTCATAAAAGTAGTTGTTTGAACAAATAAACTTTCTTTTGAACTATCAAGTCTGGTTTGTCAAATGCTTTTTTGGAACTTAGTCCCATGTTTTTACTTTTTTTTTATAGTGCTTTTAATGGAATGTTATATGTTTTAGCAGCCTTTCTTATGGTAAATCCATAGTTTTTTAGCTTTTTTTTTTTTTTTACATTTTTTTACAGCTGTTTCTTCTTGAGTGCAACTTGTTTTATAAAATCTGTTATTTTCCTTTCTTTTTTAATTTTGGATGATAGTTCCTAAAACAAGCACAAAAAAAACTTAAGTTTTTGATTAAAAAAAAATGTCATCTTTAAATAAGCAAATAATTAGATACAGCTGTAACTTAAATTGTGGTTTTATTAGAACAATATGTACCTGGACTTAATGTCTTTATGGTGTTTTGATACATTTTTCTTGAGATATGGCTTGATAAGTTACCTAACTCCCCAATAACTTAGCTATCTAACTAAAAATTATAAATATATAAAAATTATAAATATAATAAAAAAAATTATTTTCATTGTAAATACTATGTTGTATATAAGTTCAGTATATGCAAGTGTATTTACAGTATAAAAAGATGCAATTTTTTAATACTATAGGATTTATAGAAGCTAAAATGACTTATCAGTTGTAAAATAGGACATTTAAAAAAAACCCAAATACTTTTGGGTTTTATTGGGTTTTTTAAAGGTGGGTTTTTTTCCAACCCTGCAGCATGCTAACCACATCTGTCTCTAAGGAATACTAATCTATTAATTTTTAACACTATTTATTAAATAAAGATGGTATAACTTTATAAAATTGGCAAATAAATGCTATAAATCAAAATTAAGGAGATATTGCCACAATACAAGTTTCATGTAAAAGTAAAACTGTAAAGCTTGATATAATTTTTAACATTACATAAATTAAAGTTTACATAAGTTATATAATGACATAAATTAAAGTTTACATAAGTTATATAATTACATAAATTAAAGTTTACATAAGTTAGATATTTGCATACACTTTTGTTTACATTTTCTTATAATAAAGTGTTGCAACTCTTTTTTGCCATTAACTCAAGTGTAATAGCTGTCGTGAGTTAAATACTAGCTGTTAAATACTCAAGAATGAACATTAATAAGTTGTTAATTAGTATATATATTTTTTTTGTATTGTTTTTTTTTATGTAATTTTTTGAATTATTCTAATACTGATAAATGTTTAAGCAATTTTTAAGACTTGATGATTTCTCTTTTATTATACATTAGTGAGTATGTGCAGATAAAGTGTGTTTGAATTTTTTAATTAATTTTTCATAACATGTATTTATAAAATACTACACCTATAAAAAATAAAAATAAAACAAAATAAAAATAAAAAATATTTATATTACATATATAGATAAAAATGATAATTGTTATCTGTGGCATGTATTAACTGAGTTCAGTTTGGTTTCAGGCGGGCAACCATTAATTGTGTGTGTGTGTTTGTATTTTAATTAACCATCAAATTAACTATTATCATTAAAATCAATGCATCAAACTCAAAATTTTATTTAAGTTTTAATATGTCAACATTAACAGGTCAATTCAATCATAGCCTTGTATTATATTTAGGAGGTTTTATTAATGCTCTAATTAAAGCATTAATATTAATATTTTAAGTTGTATTAATGCTTTAATTATGCCTCTAGTATAATAAAGCTAATATTTTATAATAATGATAAATTAATTTTATAGTGATGATGCGTGACGTTTGGGACCCACTTTCGAGCAAGCAAACAAAGCTTTCTACATGTTTATTTCAAAGACTTGTTCATGATTTTCCAACCATAACAAAAGAAAGTAAGACAACCAAGGTTGGTGTTGATTGTTTCTAATTGTATTCTGTAGCTCAATAAATATTTTTGCAATGAATTTAAGATTAAAAAAAACAACTTGTATATGATTAGTAAATTTTATTCAAAAAAAACTTATATATGAGAAATAAATTTTATTTATGAATTAATAATTTATATTAATTTTATTTTCAATTATATTTTTAATCATGTTATTTTGTGGTTAATAATGAAGATTTGGAATTAAAAAAAAAGTTAAAATAAAATATATAAATATTAAGAATTTAAAAAATAAAATAAAATGAGATGAGATATTTTTATATTATACTGAATGTTTACTATATTACTTATTTTTTATACAAAATAAAATCAGACTGATTAATAAATAAGGAGTTATGTACAGTTATACAACTGTTAATTAATATTTTATCGTTAACTGTTTAGATTTGGATTATTCATAAAAAAATTCAAATGTTAGACATTGTATTAAAAAGTTTCATTTTACAAAAATAATTTGTTTTTAATAAGCAAATAAATATAACAAATTAAAGTATTATATTATTATTGTTATTATATAATAGTAATAATATAATACTTTTTATTTTTAATGTATAGGAAAGAAAATTTTTTTAAATAATAATTGTTTTAGTCAATATTGTGATTTCTTCTTTTTTATTATTGTGATTCATTATTAAAATTATTTTTTATAAAATTTTTAAAAGTTGTAAAATGTGTTAAGTACACATATTGTTTTTTAAGTACACATAATGTTTTAAAAAGTCTATAAAGTGCACATAATGTTATTTAATGTTTTCATAGTTCAAAAATCGCTTTTATTCGTTTTTGTAACTTCTTCATGTTCAGAAAGTTTACTTGATAGTGTATTTTGGGAGCTCAAACCATTCATATTTAGAAATAATGATGGGAAAATAGACGGCATGATTCCAAGAATATTTAGTGAGGCTCAAATTCATTGTGGCAATGAAAGTATTAACATAATGAACTTTACAAAACTTTTATCCTCGAGGAAAGAATTCCTAAGTATTTTGTATTCTAAAAAAAAATATGGAGAGTTTGAACTTGCAGGTATCACTCAACATAAGTCTGTATGGTTTCCGGATGACTCTTATGTAGATGATAAAGAATTAGAAAGAAAAGAATATGGATCTTTTAGGGGTCAGCGTTCTTTTGTAATTATTAAATCTGAAAAAATTGCAGTCATTGTGCCTCGTTATGTTATTTCTTTACCAAATAAAATGCTGCTTGGGATTATGAGTTGTCGACAAATTCTACTTCTTGTTTTGTTGTTAGCAATAATATTTGGAGTTCTCATATGGATTGCAGAATTTTCATGTAATCAACAGTTTTCAAAATTTTTTGTGAAAGGGGTAGGCACTGGTTTTTGGTGGAGCTTAGTCTCTATGACTACTGTTGGGTATGGTGATGTTGTGCCTATATCAATACCTGGAAAAATAATTGCATCAATATGGTTGTTTTTAGGTGTTATTATTGCTTGTCTTGTAACTGCAACAGTCACTGAAGTCATTGAAGGGGTTAATGATTTAAATATATATGAAAAAACAGTTGCTGTTCTTGAAAGTTCCTATGAATTAAAAGTGGCTAGAGATGTTTATGGTGCTGTGGTAGTGCCTGCTGAGTCATATGAAGCTGCATTAAAAATGGTTCGAAACGGTCAAGTGTTTGCTGCTCTAATTAATGATGATGTTGCTGCATGGCTTCAAAAAGACATTGAGAATGATAGTCAAGATATTCCATTGCGTGTTATAAATACATTGCCTGCATCTTTATACATAAATGCTCATATTTCCATGAACTTATCTGCTGCAGCTAAAAAAGTATTTAATTGTATGTTTGAAAAGGATGAACAAGTTTATTCCTCATCTATTAGCCATTTTCGAAGAACTTGTCACACTGAGACATTATATGTTGACTCAATTTCAGATATGTTTCAGAAAAATATATTATATCAAATTATAGTTGGTTTATTATTTGTTTTTATAAGCTTTGGCTTAATATTTGAATTATGGGTGCGTGGTGGTATGAGCAAACAAAGTAGTGCTCAAACACCTTTTCTTGATGAGAGTATAATAGAGACTTCTCTTTTTAATTAATAATTATAATTTGTCAAGTTTTTTTGTCTTGTTAAAATATTATATTTTGTTTACTTTTTTGTTTTAAATAAATTTAAAATTTATGATTTATATGTTTATTTATTAAAAATATTTCTATATTTTTTGTTTATTATTTGAGTTACTAATAAAATATAAAGTATATATATATATATATATATTTTTTTGATCAATTTTGACAAGAGTAAAAAGATTTAACTCAGTTTAATACCTATTTATTCTTTATTTAATTGTTATATTTAATTGTTGAATTTTTATTATTGAATTATTAAAAGTTATAAACGCTGTTTATTCAGTTACATGTCAATAACTTTTTAAAAATTTATTTGAAAAATGTAGACTGTTAAATTATTAAAAAAAAGTTATGTGCTAACATTTTTTTTGTTTTTATAGATTGTTACAATTTTCAATATTCCAAAGGAATTTGATTTATTACTCTTTTATGTTTCTTTTTATTATTATTATTATTATTATTATTTTTTTTTTTTTGAATGTTTATCTATATTAGTATAATTATATGAGTATTAACAATGTAAAGAAATTTTTTTTTTTTATAAAACAAATTATTTTAAACTAGCAATAGCAAATTAAAAAAAAACTTTGAACCACCTTAATTATACTGTTTTTTTCAAATTAAAAAAAAACTTCACACATGAACCTTTTCAGTCAAAAAGTTTTATATATTAGAAAATCTTATCTGTTATGTATAAACCTTTTCAGTCAAAAAGTTTTATATATTAGAAATTCTTATCTGTTATGTATAAACCTTTTATTTAGTTTTTAAATCTTAAGTAGATATTAAACATTTTTATTATGAACTGTCTCTTAAGTAAAATTTATCAATAAGATTGGCTCTTGAAAACTTTTAGTGGTATTAGGTAACATGAATATTCACTTAATTGTTTTATCTTATCATGCATTTCTTCATGACCTTATAAAAAAATTTTTTTTTTCCAAGTTTAAATATTTAACTTTTGTTCTAACTGAGGTGTTACCATGTCCATTATATGTTTAAAAAAATTTATGCATAATTTAGTTGGATAATTATGCATAATTTAGTTGGATTACTTTCTAGTAGTTATTATTAATTAATTCTTATGTAACTTATGTAAAAACTCTCAGAAAAAACTGTCTGCAGTTTGATCTTATTTACAGAATTTCTTTGGCTTCATTGAGTTTTTGAAAATTTCATTTTTCTTAGTTTTTATTTTTGTTTGCATGTTTTTATTTTTAAATAATATTTAATTGGTTTGTATTATAAAAAAAAGATTAGTCACAAAATGAATACAAAATAATTGGCTAAGAATATTAAAACTATTAAAACAAAGTCTTATTTCTGGCTTAATTTCTATATTTTAACGAGTCCATTTTCTAAATTTTTCAATCCTATTGGTTTTATATTTCTATATATAATCTTTCATTATTTTATTTCTCTCCCTTTAAATTTTGTTGATATTAGTGCGTAATAGAAATTTATAGTAAATAAGTTCTCTAAATATATGTAATTTTTAATATTATTTATAAATACATTTAAACATTTGTTATATTAATTGTTATAAGTTATTGCAATAAATACTAAAAGTTGAAAAAAAAAAGTTATTTTACTTACTTTAACTTGTATTTATTTATTTAGCTTGATTTCTTTTTTATTTTAATAACAAAAATTGTCAGTGTAATGATTTTTAATATGGTTTTTGTAAACATGCTGCTTGGAGTTATGAGAAGATTTCATTGTGAACAAGCACCAATGTATAGTTTGACATACTGGGAGCTTAAACCTTATATATATATAGACAACAAAACAGCTAATACAACTGTTGGTATAATTCCAAATATGTATTCTGCTTTTGAATCATACTGTTTGCAAAAAAATGAGGTTTTGATTAAGTATAACCCCCCACTAAATGATTGGAATTCGTTTTCAAAAAAGTTTGTCAATGATGTGTATATTGAAAAAAACACAATCTGGGGTCCATTCATTTCACCATATTATTTGGATTACAGCAACAATGCTACTAATGTTTATTCAATAAAAGTTCTTACTCAAATTGCTGTTGTTGTTCAAAAGCAATCTTTACAGCTGCATTATAAATTAATGGTGGCATGTAATCGATCTTTGCTGGTTTTGCTTATTGTTGGCTTGTTATGTATTATCTTTGGTTTGAGTTTAAGTATAGTGGAACAGTTGAGAAATCCTGATGGAAATCTTAGTTTTGTTTCTGGTTTATGGTGGGCTTTCATTACTCTCACGACAATAGGTTATGGTGATGTAGTTCCTAACACATTATTTGGTCGTTTTATAGCTGTACTCTGGTTGTTTGTTGGAATGGTGTTTTACTCTATACTGACTTCTTTGGTTGTTGAAACCGTGACAGGCAGCTATGTTCTGCTTGACAAAAAAATTTCTGTTTTTCAAGATTCTTTTGAGTACGAATTTGCAAAAAGTATACAAACAAGCAATATCTTACCAAAACCTAATTATCAAGATGTTTTTGAGTCAGTACAATATGGGCTGAGCGATGCATGTTTGATTAACCCTGATATTGCTGCGTGGTACTATGATGACATCATTGATAAAAATCTAATTGTAACAACTTTACTGCCTGCTAACATTTTTGTATATTTGTACTCGCCAACTAATTTTGATGAGAAAAAAAACAATTACTCTGAATGCTTTAATAACTATGCCAAGAGGTTCATAGACCAAAGCATTAAAATGTACAATAAGAATCCACCCACTAAAAATCTGGAGTTGTATAAATTAGATGAATTATTATCCTCTAGAGCATTTATAGGTTCAGCTATAGGTGTAATGGTGTTAATTTCTCTAGGTTTGGCGTATGATATTTGTAACAATTATATTCAAAAAAAAAGGAATTTGTCAACAAAGAAAGAAAAATCTTCACCTTTTGAACTTATTGCAGAGTTGGAGTCAGTAACAAAAATTTAGACTACTTATTGCAGAGTTGGAGTCAGTAACAAAAATTTAGACTACTTATTGCAAATACAAATTAAAGCAATATAAAAGTTTATTATTTTTTTCTAGATTTAGGAATAGATTTATAATGTATAGTATATATTAAAAATATATAATAGAATAAATAGATTTAAAATAAGAAAGTTTAGAATTATAACAAAGTTTTTCCTTCAGATAATTAAATGCTTTTTTAAATTTTAAATTGTTTAGTTGGCACATTTTATACAAATACTTGATAAAGTAGTTTTAAAAAGCGCTCCAGCAAAAGTCAGCATAAAAGAAAATTTATTTTTATTTTTTTAAAAACTTTGTTTTTACTACATCATTTTTTATTTTATTGCAAAGTTATTACTGTTAAATAAATTTTGTAAGTTTGTGATCAACTTTGACTACTTTTCTTCTAAATCTGTAAATTAATAATAAATGTATATAAAAAAATACCTGTTTGGTATTGGTTCCCAGGCTTTATTTATTCCAATAACTACCAAAATATATATAGATATATATTTAAAAACTTTGGCATTAAATTCAATAATAAAAATCAAAGAATATAAGATAATATAGTTTACAAATTCCTTGATAATAGTAATAATATGAAAATGAGCAGATAATTAATATATTAAAAAATACTGTAATAAAGCCAACTAAATACTGTAAGCCTTTTATTTTATTTTTTATCACATAATGAGAATTAACTTTGAATTTTTTAAACTATTTCTATGATTAGTTTAAAATAAACAGCAAAAAGACTTTAAGCAAATATAGCAACTATAGGTATGAGTGTCTTTAAGATAAGAAACATAAGCGCAAAAACTCATGTTAGATAACTTGTTGTTACTTTGTGTAATAGAAAGTATTGCTTTCTATTATTACTTTTATAGTGTATTATTATTTTTTATTAAATCAACAAAAAACAATTGATAATTAGTTTTTACTGTAGATATTTATTGTTATTATTTAAGTGGATAGAAAATTACTTTTTTTGAAAATTTCCCTTTTACATCTATGATGGTTTTTATAATAAAAGAACACTAAAAACAAAGTTAAAAGTTATTTGATTAAAATATATTTTCAGGGGTCCCAACTAACCCTTGAATATTATAATGGGTATCTAATAATATCAGGAAAAGTATTTTCAAAAGTAATAATCTGGCAGTCAAATAAAACAAAAATTTATAAAAGTTTTAAACAATTAGTAATCATAGTTTATGAAAATATGTCTAAAAAGTTAGTTTAAAAGATCATAAAAAACTGAACTTTTTTTTTTAATGGCACAACATCACTTCATTTGATGAAGAACAAACTATTGAAGTTTTTTTTCTGAAAAATGATGGTCATTTTTATTTTAGATGCTTCTTTATGAAATATATCAGAATATTTTTTTTTTAATTTTAAATTATCTCCCAAAGGCCATAAAGGCCACTACAGTTGAGAAGGCTATTTTTAGTTGTGGTTACAACTAATAAGCAACCGGGGTTGAGACCAGCGCCAGGTTTGATAAAATATAGCAGGGGCCTGGTTTGTGACTTAGGCTGCATAAACATTTATACATCTTAAAGTATATATATTTTTTCAAAATTCATGTTATATTCTGTATATATATATGCATATATAAACATCATTATGATCAACATGATCATAATCATCATCATTATCATCATCTTCATCATCATCATCATTATCAAGCTTAAACCTTCCTCTTTTATGCCATTTCTCTTCTCATGGTCAATCATGGTCTAATCATCTCTAATCATCTAATCATTTCTCTAATCATGGTCAATGATCAAACAAACTATGATCTCTATTAAAATAAACCAAAACTCATTCTCGCATGGCTTCTTATTCAAAAAGTTGCATCCTTTTACTGTATCTGTCATTTCATGCTATAAAAATTTTTATTAATCTAGTTTTTTTCCTATCACATTGAAAAAACTTTACTTATATATCTACATGTTTTCTATTTTTATACAATCTACAACTTTTTAAGTCTTCAGTTAACCGTTTCCTAGCTTTTTAATCTATCGTCTATTTTAAAGTAATTCATAACTTAATAATGGTTGCTTGCAACCTTTTTGGAAGTAAATTCGAATTTAAATATATATATAAATATATGCTAGTATTTATTAAATAACTTCCAATAACTTCTAACTCTAATTAGTGGTTGCTTGCAGCCTTGTTGGAAGTGAAGATGTATAAAAAAAAATAGATAGTAAATGTAAGTATAAAATTATAATATATAATAAATTATAAATTTTTTTCTAGCCCTGGCTATCAACCCCTGCTAAATCTTATAATAGATAAGATTTAACAGTAAATAAAAAAACTTGTACATAGTCATGTACAAGTTTTTACCATAGTTCCTATAGAAACAGTTCCTAGGGCTGGTTTAAACATATTTTGTTTTTACCATAGTTCCTAGGGCTGGTTTAAACATTGTATTTTGTTTATGTTATGTAATGTATCAATATTTGGATCCTTCCAAAGTTAATAAGCTTCTACTTTTAATCTCAGTTGAAATGTTTTCTTTCTTTTACATAAGTTGCTTTGCCACAACTAAAGAGCCTTACTGTCCAAATGATAATATTATGATTGGAAGGAAAAACATTGTTTGAGGCCATAACAGTTCAAATAAAATAAAATATTTTTTGTTTTAAAGTTTTGCATTAAAAAAAAAAAAAATACTATAAATATAATATATAATAAAGCTGGAATATGTCATTAGTATAGAAATTGTAATTTAGTATAAGATTCAATGATAATTTGTATTAAGTAATTTAATGTAAGAAAATAATCATTTCTTTTTGGTGATAACGATGATGGCGATGATGATCATCAACATCATCATCATCTTTGTCATTTATTTTAATAAACTTATTTAATTTTATTTGATTAGATTTATTGTGTTTTGTTTTTGATTACTTGTATTTGTTTGTTATAAATATGCCAGGATAATCTCCATAATTATCAAAAATAAGTTTGGTTTTAACAATTATGGTATTAACAACGTTATTAAAGATTATATTTTAATCTATTTACAATCCCTTACGCCATATCATAACCTTTTTTTATTTTTAAAATGATATTATTGAACTGGATGATAATAATCTAGTTTATTATAAGTTAAATAATAATTATTTTTTTGATAATTTTTTACAGCTTCTAGTAGATGCTATTGTCACAAAACTAAAGAGTGTTGTAGAGACAGAGTTATACATACCACTTTATCCTCGCAGGTATGTGTTTCCAACTCTTAATAAGATAAATATTTTAAATAAATTAATGAGAAATCTTTAAATTATTAAATCTTCAAATCTGTTAATGCTTTGTTTTTTGTTTAAGTTTACTTGAAGCAAACAACTCAAGAGCGTTCGCATTCCTTGAAAGGCAGTTCTGGAAAGGTTTTAAAGTTAGTTCGTTCTTATATATATGATAATGTGATGTATCATTTTATAGCATTTTTATTGTTAATAAGCCGTCTTTGATTTTACTTTGTTTTTAAAACTTATAAAAATTTTATTGCCACTGTCTTTTTATTATTTAATAAAATAATAAAAAAAGATGAAAAGATTAATAGTACTTATAATAAGATTAAGTTATAAATCAAGGTCTTTGTGCATTTGTTAAAAATCGAGATCTTTGCTCATTTGCTTAAGAGTATTCTTTGTAAAACTTTAATATTTTAGCTGTATTTTTTGGTTGTTTATTATTCTTGCAATGCATTCAGAAAAAGATTACCCATAACACCAAATTATTAATGTCTAGACATATAAATAAAACATAATTAATATAACTACCCTTTTATATATATATATATATATATATATATATATATATATATATATATATATATATATATATATATATATATATATATATATGTATGTATATATATATATATGTATATATATATATATATATATATATATATATATATATATATATATATATATATATATATGTATATATATATATATATATGTATATATATATATATATATATATATATATATATATATATATATATATATATATATATATATATATATATATATATGTATATATAATTATTTTATAAACATCAATAAATACGATTTTCTCTCAATACTAAATTTATTTTTTTTTTTTTAAAAGAAATTTTCGCTGGATTGTTGAGACCAGCATCTTCAGCTTAAAAGATTTTGTTTGTTTTTGTTTATATGTTATTTTTAAACAGCAATTTTATTATATGTCAATGGAATGGTTTCGTTTTTTTCTGACGTAAGTGCATTAGAAATGGTGTCCAGAATTTTGCTGATACATATTGTCCCTCATCTAAATTGATACCACTTTGTTGAGGGGCACATTGGTGGTACTGTATTTCAAGCGCCTCACGAACTTTCCTATCAAACTTTTTGTTATTGACTTTTAGAGTTCTGCAACTGTCCCAGTTAATTTGTTGTGTACAATGTTTCATGTGTGTGGCTAATGCTGATCTTTCTGTTTTTGTTCCTATTGTACTGTTTTTGTGTTGTTGCATGCGTGTTTTTATTTGCATTTTTGTTTCACCAATATACTTTTTGTTACAATGGCACTTAATAAGGTAAACTCCTGGGTAGCTGTTCCTTTGTAGTTTGGATTTATTTCTTGAAGTCAATATTGCTTCTAGGTTTAAGTTTGATTTGAAGACCGTTTTATATCCTGCCTTCCTAAACACTTTACGCAATTTGGGAGACAATATTGGTACCCAAGGTAATGAAATTGTTGGATACGTACTGGTGATGTTGTCAATGTTTTTAGTAGTCACTAGAGGTTTTTTGTACTTTCGTTTTATTTCTTTTATGATTTTTATGAGATTGGAATATTTGTAACCATTTTCGACAAATACTTGAATAAGGAATTTCAGTTCATTTTCTATATGTTTCTGACTGCATACATTAAATGCTCTATGTACAAAACCCTTGAATATTCCATTTAAAATTTGTGGGTCATGGTTTGATGTTGCCTTAACTTGAATGTTAGTAATTGCATTTTTTCTGTGTATTTTAAATTCGTATTTGCAATTTTTGTTATTTATTATGCATAAGTCTAGAAAATTTAGTGTTTTTTTGTCATTTTCAAATTCGATTGTATATTGTATTTTTGGATGCTGTTGATTAAGTATTGTCTTGAATTGATTAGCCTGGGGAATTGATTAGCCTGGGCAAAATAAATTCAAAGAAATTTTTATTTTTATAATTCAACTTCGATTGTTAATAGAGTAAATGTAAACAAAGAAAGGTGAGAAGTTTTATAAGAAAGATCAATCATCTAAAACGAGGTATAATGCTGTTTTAGCTGCGAGTAAAAAGGAACTAAAAATTAGAAAAGCTGCTAATACATAAGGCATATTTAAGTTTGCTCTACATAGGCATATTGCTAATAAGCCAGCTCATCAAAAATGTTGCCGAATAGTTTCAGTATATTTTTTGTATGATTTATGTGATCCATATAATTTTTTTTTTTAATTTCATATTTAGTAGCAATTACCAATTTAATAATAAATAGGTTAGAGTAGAGTGGAGGTATTTTATAATAAAACACACACAAAAAAAGTTTATTTTAGCTGTTATTTCTTTTTTATGGCATATGGGTGTATGGGCATGTAGTTTCTATGGGTATGGTACTTTTTTTGAGTTTTTAATATCTGAAAATATTTAGGCAATAGGTAGCCTTTATTTTTCATCATTTTTAAAGCTTTACAATTGACAAGTAACTGCTGCTTTTTAACTGTCCCGTTTTGCCCCACCCATTTGCAAAATCTAAAAGTTTTGCTGGTCTAGAGTTTCGTTAATTTGGTTTTCGTAACTTATTTTTTAAAAATTTTATTTTTGTTTTTTCATTTTCTTATATCAATAAATTTTAGAAAATTTATAAAAAACAGTGTTAACTATGATTAGTTTATCTGCAACTTTGTTTCTTAAGTGTCCCTATATGCCCTGCTCTACCCTATCATCAGCAAACAAGTGCTGTCCATTAAGGACAACCTTTGTACTATGATTGCTAAGAAAGGATTCAATAATCTTAAAGATGTTACCTGATACATCATAAGTAGAGAGCTTATGGAGAAGACCAGCTTGCCAAACTTTATCAAAAGCTTTAGAAATGTTGAAAACAATAGCCTTAACCTCTTCATATTTATCTAATGCACAATAAAACCTATCAGTTATTACTGTTAGCAAATTAGCTGTAGAACGAGAAGATTGAAATCCATATTGATGATCAGAAAGTAAGTTATAAGATTCAAAATGAGAGATTAAGTGTTTGTTAATTAAAGGCTCAAAAACCTTGCTAATGATAGGAAGAAGACTGGTGGGACCGTAGTTAGATGGCATAGTTTAAGTTCTGAGATGTCAACTTTTAACCAAAGTTTTTAATTAAAAGAAAAAACAAAATAATCAAAAAATCAAGAAAAAAGTTTTCTATATTAAAATGCCCCTCATATCCAGATTTTACCATGCAAAAACCAAATTTTTTGTTGATGTATCTACTGAAGCCTCCACAGATGGTTTCAGTACATAAATTGACTGAAATTTTGGAATTTTCTTTGCTTAGTTAAACTTGCATGAAATATCATGAAATGTTGTGGACTGAAGATTTTTTTTTTAATTCACCTTTTCAAGACCATAAAGGTTACTACAGTCAAAGAGACTACTTTATTTTGTGGTTACAACCCTTGACAAACAAGGCCGTTGCCTGGAAAAACAAGTTGAGTACTTTACTACCAAGGACTTGGTGGCAATTGTGACCCATTAGATAATATTTAAACATCAGTAATAAATTAAATGAAAAATATGTTGCATTTAAGTTTTTGTTTCATAAATGATTTTTTATTCATATTTTTAATTTAAAATTTAGTTTATAATATAAAGAATAACCAATTTTTTTATTACTATTTTTAATTTAAAATTTAGTTACTCAGCAATTTAATGGAATGGAATTGGCTTTTATCACAAACAAAGTTACAAGAATTAGGAGTTGATGCCATCCTAAATCGTTACTTAATAATTGCATTGCAACAGTATCCTTCACCTGCAGCAGCTTTAGAGCGAGTGAAGTCGGTATGTAGTTTGTTTTTTTAATAATGTTTTTTTTTTCTTTTTTCTGGGATTCATTTTCAACTCTTGTTATGTGTTATTCTCTACTAATACCCTATTCTTTTTTGTCTACTCTCTATCTGGTTCTAAACCTTAAAATAATTTTTGTCTGCTCTCTCTATCTGGTTCTAAACCAAATGAGAGCCTCTTTTAAGTTACTCTGAGGTGCTTAATAAAAGGTGGGGTAGGGATAAAACAGTGTTAGGAATTTTTGTCCTAATCTAATAAACAGAGATGGGGTCTTAAAAAATGATTGGGTGAATTTTTTTTCTAACTTAATTAAGGGGGTTATATTGATAGAAGGGAGTAGACCTCGAGATGTAACAAGCAGAGGTTTATTTAAATAAAGGGCTTCTTGAGTTTTAATAAACAGACAGAGGGGGAAGGGGGGAATGATATTCTTAAATGCACAGTGATATCCCCAATGTACAATGATATCCCTAATCTTCAAACAAATTTATTCTTCCAAATGGTAACAAACGTCTTTTAAAACAGGCTCAAACTTCTCAACTTTAAAAACAAAACATAAACATGATTTATTTCAAGGTAATAAACAACTGGAGTTGGGTCTATGTTTGTGACTGGGGCTATATAAACATTTAAACATCCTTTTTTTTTTTTTATTCAAAATTCATGTTATATTTTGTGTATATATATATATATATATATATATATATATATATATATATATATATATATATATATATATATATATATATATGCATATATAGACATCATCATGATCAACATGATTATTATAATCATCATTATCATCATCAAAATTATCATCACCATCATCATTATTATCATAGTCATCAAGCTTTAGCCTTCCTCTTTCATATGTATCATTATCATCATCATCATCACCAAGCTTTTGTCTTTTCTTTTTATGCTGTTTCTCTAATATAAACGATCTCGAGCATCTTTTTTCCTTAACTAAAGCTCATTTGTGATTATGTAAGGCACTCTCTTCAAGTTTTCCTACTTCTACTTAAGGGTGCCACAAGGTTCTATCTTTGTTCCTGTATTGTTTCTTATTTACAATAGCGATTTTCATGAAAATTTTACATCTAAAGTGGCTTTATTTGCTGAGGAGTCAATTTTATCCTCTTGTCTCGACTAAGCAATCAAAAATTCTTCTCTTTTTGATTGTTTAGAGCAAGCAGCTGATTTTTAATCTGATCTCTCTTCTGTAACAGCCTTCTGTGAGTGTGAGAGCTTGCAGTGGCTTTTGGATTTTAGGTCTGGACTTAAAATCTACAATTTTTGTAGAACAAAAAAACTCATTAATTTACTGCAAACAAATATTGTAATATTGTTGGCTATATTGACTGCAAACAAATATTGTAATATTGTTGGCTATATAATTCCTGTATTGACGAATAACAATTCTCTCATTCTCAGACAAAGTCTAAAAGCACATTGTAAATGTGATTAGACCTGCTTTATCTGCCAAGCTTGAGCCACCCTTCCATTGTCATAAAGTTGCATTTCTTTCTTTTTTCTACAAATACTATCATGGTCAAACAAGCTATCATCTCTAGATCGATAAACCAAAATCCATTCTAGCTTGGCTTCTTATTCTGCAAATTGCATCCTTTTACTTTATCTGTTTCTTTATGCTATAATTTTTTTTATTAATCCAGTTTTTTTCCTTACATATCAACATAATCTCATAACTCTTAGCCATCATCATATTTTCATCACTTATACAACTTACAACTTTTTAAGTCTTCAGTTAACCGTTTCCTAGCTCTTTAACCCTATCTTCTATTTTCTAATAACTCATAACTTAATAGTGGTTGCTTTCAACTTTGTTTGAAGTAAATGAGAGTTTAAAAATATATAAATATATGCCAGTATTTATACCCTGGGCCAGGTTTGCAAAAAGTTTCATTTTTAGCTGGAGCCCTGATCATTTTCTATTTCATGGTGTGAAATCTGGAAATATTTCTGGTCTTCAAATTCTTAGTTTATTAAAAACCATAAACTCTGTTTTAATGAAATGGTCAATTTATCATTTATCATTTGCAAAAATTATTGAAAAAAACAAAAAAATAAATTTACTTCTAGAAAAATAATAGCAGTCAAAACTTACATATTTAATTTGTTCTTTTTTTAAACACCAGTTAATTTAAGAATTATAAATAAAATTATAAGAAAAATATATTATTACCTAAAGTCTGAAAAATATGCACTATAATTTAGAAATCAACCAATAAATAATACTAAAGCTATTTGTGCATTGTATGAAACATTAAAATCTGATTTTTGTTTAGGGGTACCTTTAAAGAATCATTTATTTATGAAATTTAAATGTTTTAAATTAGAAATGCTTTATTTTTCTAGTTTTATCTGAAGATTTATCAAATAAATTCATAATTTTTAATAATAATAAAAACTATAATAATAATTGTAAAAATAGCTGTCCGACCCGTAAAATAATAATAATAATTTTTAATAATAATAAAAACTATAATAATAATTGTAAAAATAGCTGTCCGACCCGTAAAATAAGACTGGTAAGTCTCATACCAATTATTTCTATACTTATACCTCACTTCAATATTTTTAGGCGATAGAAAAAATATTTATATACATATAGACAAAACATTTGAAAATAGATTTAAAAATATGTGCAATAATGGACTTACCATGGCCTATGTGATACAATAATAAATTTCTATGGTTATTCTTTATATTATAAAAGTTTGAATGTAAAAAAAATTTTTCTATAGGAAAAAAAAGTTATCTCTTTAATATGTGTTTTGGTGTATTATACTATGTTATTATAACATTTTTTAATAAACAAAAGATGGTATAGCAAAAAATAAACACTACAAATTAAAATTAAGGAGGTATTGCCACAATGCAAGTTTCATGTAAAAGTAAAACTGTAAAGCTTGATATAATTTTTAACATTACATAAATTAAAGTTTACATAAGTTATATAATTACATAAATTAAAGTTTACATAAGTTAGATATTTGAATACACTTTCCTTTACATTTTCTTATAAAAAAGTGCTATGATTTAACTTGGTTGTAATGACTATCATGAGTTCTGTGCAAACACTCACAAATGAGCATTAAATTGAGCATTATATAAAATGATGATTTTTTCAGTATTATATATTTTTTTTAGTTTTGAGATAAAGTTTAATTGCTGATAACAAGTAAATATTATTCAACCAGAGTTCTTAACAAGCTGGGCCCCCTCCCCAAGCTTGTTAAGAACTCTGGTTGAATAAGATTTTCTAAAAATAATTAATGTTCTCTTGTGTATTAAGTACCTGAGAGTACTGTATATGTGTAATATGTTATTTAATCTAATTATTGAAGTTTTACTTCATTTTATATAATGTTTCTACCAAAAATTTATAGATGGTTTAATGATGAATAAAACCATCTATAAAATTATAAATTTTATAGATGGTTTTATTCATGCAGAAACCTTGGATAAAGCCATCTCTCAAATCATGTTCACAAATGATAGCATATACTCTTGTTGTCAGTTTAATCTCCATTTAGGTCATAAACATTCCTGAACCTGAGATTTTGGATCATAAACCATCCTGAACCTGAGAACCAGAGAGTATAAAGTAAAGAAAATCCAAATTATATTTTTTATTGAGTAAATCTTTTTTTTTTTTTTATAGTCCCATTAAACCTTCTGATGTTTGTAGCTGTTGTACCAATATTCTACAAATATATTTACACCAATCTGCTTTAGGTTATAACTATCATCATTGCAGGGTTTTCTTTAAAACTAGATTCATTGGGAGAGAAATGAAATACATATTTACCTTTAGTTTACTAATCACAGTATTAAAATTTATAAGTCCGATTTTTCTTGCAATTAATTCTTTAATTTCTTTTGAGTTTTCTGTTAATCTTTTTTAAGAAATTATAAACAAAATAACTTCCAGCTTTTGAACTTCAAATATTTAAACATTTTTTTAAAATAGCAAGTACATAACATACATTTTATGCATAAGTTTTATAAAATCTTTTGTATGAAATAACCTTGGTCAAACTGTCCAAAATAAGTAACAGTGCCTATTAGACAGTCTTTATACTTTTCGCAGTCTTAATAGGTACTGTTACTTATTTTGGGCAGTTTGACCAAGGTTATGACCCAAGAAAGCAACTTATGTAGGATGAAAATACAAACATTCTAGTTACCCAAAATGATAAATGATTAAATTTAATTATTAAATACAAGAAAAAAAATCAAGTTTTTGTTTATTCTTAGTTTTACTTACAAGGGGAATGAAGGTATTCCAAAAACTTCATGTCACTATATAAAAAAAATATTTTTTAATAAAGTCATAAATAAATTAGGAAATAACTTTTTTTTTATTAGATTTTAATGAATTATAATGGTTATAAAATTAATCTTCTAAATTGTCTACATATGTTTGGTTTTGAATTCAACAAGGCAGTTCTGAAGCCTTTAGATATATTCTAGGTGACCAATCCCATGCTGAACAAAAATTAACAAAAAAAGCTCCAAGTGGAGCTTTTTTTTGTTCAATGAAATTTTTGGTGTTATGAAAAATAACATTGAGTGATGCTGTAGTTTGGCAATCTGCAAATGTGGCTATTGAAAAAAAACTTTCCAAATGTGTCAATGAAAATCAAAAAAATAAAAGATGTCTGGTGCTTTTGACCAGACATCTTTTATTTTTCTGAACAAATAATTAACAATGCCAAGAAGCATGTGAAGCTCGATTGGTGGGATGAGTTCCAAAATCAGTAGATTAGATGGTCCAGAAAAAATAGGGTTATGGACCACATTTCCAAACCTTTTGACCTGTTTAATTTTTTCCAAAAGTTTAGAAGGTTTCAAAAAGTTTTAAGAGGAAACCAATTTGTATAAGGAGATCCACAGTTTGAGAGATTTTTTGAGTCAGTGTTGCACCATGTGCAAGAATGTATGGTTGCATAAGACTGAAGTCCCAATAGAATGTTGAAGAATTTCATGTCACAAGAAACTACAAAGTTCAAAGCATCATCTTGAATTAATGACCAAATTTGCTTGATGTAGTTATAGTTTTCTGGAAGGTTTTCTGATAGAGCAACCAGGATTTCTCAGCACTGGTTTCTTAGGCAATTTTTTATGTAAGCAATTGCTTGCTGGGAAGTAATTCAACCTTATTAACTTTGCTCATATCAATAAAGTTAGAAGAGAAATTCTTGTAAAGCCACTATATCCATAATAATAAAAAATAATAAAAACGTATTAAAAATGTTTTTCCAGCAAAACATTACATAATAAAAACGTATTAAAAATGTTTTTCCAGCAAAATATTACATAATAAAAACGTATTAAAAATGTTTTTCCAGCAAAACATTACATAATAAAAACGTATTAAAAAATGTTTTTCCAGCAAAACATTACATAATAAAAACGTATTAAAAAATGTTTTTCCAGCAAGACATTACATAATAAAAACGTATAAAAAATGTTTTTTCGAGCAAAGCATTACCAAAATTGTGTTACTTTAAAATAATTGAAATAATTTTTTAAAAAGTGTAATATTTAGAGGTCATCTACCAATTGATTAAGAGATTGTGATCATTCCTTCACTGATGTTATTTGTTCAGCTGCATCATCATCTTATGTAGCATATAACTTCAGACTTCAGTTTTTCTCTTAAGATCTCAAGAGAAAATCTGAAGTCTGACTGTATCAACCTTAAAGAAAATAAGGTTGCAATGATGTGACAAGCCCTTGCCTATAAGAATTAGGCGGTCAGCGCACTTCTTTTTTGTCTAAAATTAAAAAGAGGAGGCAGTTTGACATCTTTCCTTTTATCCTTTCTGTAAATAATTGTTCAGTATACCTTAAAAATGCCTTGAGGAAATCTTGCTTGACAAACAACAATGTTTATGTGATAGATTCTACCAATTCTTTCTGTTTGAGTTGTTGAAAGATGCCTTGTGCATTTTTTTATAGACAGCATGCACAAAATTTTCTTGCTATCATCATAAGATTCAGCTTGATTTGGCATTTTGAAATCTCTTTTGTTCATCTATTTTAATAACGCATCAACTGAAAAACTTTTTAAAATGTTGTTGCGGATTATTTTCAGGAACATTTGTGAACAGTATATTATGTAGTGGTATCATTAATACACTATTGTGAAAAGCAAGACGTGATTGGTGCAAAGTTACTATGATACTATATAAATAGTGGTTTTTATAACAAATCACTAAATTTATATAACAAAAATTAATAATCGATATTTTGTAATGGTGGCTATGAATAAAGCAAAATATATTTTGCTTTATTCATAGCCACCATTATGGTATATGAATAAAGCAAAATATATTTTTGAATACTGTAAAAAGGAAAAAATTTTGAATGCAATTTTAGTATAATGCGCATTTAAGTCCAAAAACAAAAAGTCTTTTTTTTTTCTCAGACATAATAGTTAGATTTAAATTTTATCATTTTTGGTAACTAAAATGTATTTTTACTCTACATAAATGGCTTTCTTGGGTCAAGACCTTGGTATTGTACCTTGGTAATATCCAAAATAAGTAACTGTAGGTCTAAATTAGATCATCTATACAGTATAAGTAAAGATATATTATAAAACTATATATAAAATATATAAAACTATATATTATATAACTATAAAAAAATATATAAAACCTAACAAATAAACTGAAATGATTACCAACGTAATAAATTACCATAATGTGTTAACATTATATTATGAAATAAATAAAAGGGTTGTAGCCACAACTAAAAATAGTCTCCTCGACTGTAATATCCTTCATGGTCTTAAAGGTTGAATTAAAATAAGAAAATAAAAATAAAAATATTTTTTAAATAAAAATACAGAACTGATAACAAATTATTATTACTGAGTTGCTGTCATTGCTATAAGTATCTAAGTTTTTGTTGTTGCTATAAATATTATGAGAGAAAAACTAGATAAATTTTATATTTCTCAAAAAATTATTAGAAATGTTACTTAAAGAAAACCCAAACAAAGTTTTAAAATCACAACTTATAAATTGATTAACATATTTTTTCACATAAAATGTTTTATAATTTATAAATCAATTTTATTATATATTGAAACAATGCAGCTAAGTAAGTCTACTTATTATAAACTGTCTTTAATTGATATTTAAAAAAAAATTCTTAACAACCAGGGAAAACAAGGGCTAACTCTTTTTAAATCTGTCACAAATCTTTGATTATAAAGAACCTTAAATCACTGTGCTGTAAGTAAATACATGGTGATGAAACCACGGCATTACTCGATTTATGAAAATTATTTTTAGTATAACAATATTTCTTTTTTGAACCAAAAAATTTGTTGAGTAGTTTTAGCTTATGACTATTCTTAGTTGATTTATTTTAAAATTTTGTTAACACAAAAATTGTAAGAAAAGTGATAGTTACGTTATATAATTTTTTTATAGATGGATTTATCAAAGTGTTTGTAAAACATCATTTAGACCGTTGTTTTACAGCAAATTGGAATTATTTTTTTTGTACAATCGACACACTATGCGTCATTAAATGGAAGCAAGCTTTTTTTAAAGATTTTTTCAATTTTAATTTTTTAAAGATTTTTTTTTACTTAGTTAGTTTAGTAGTTCCTAATTAAAAAAAGATTTTCAAGTGGGGAAATTTCAGGATTAAAAAAACATTTTTGATAAATTTTTGAGTTGTTTATAATAAAAATCAAGCTTCTGCATTATACTTATATGAAAATATATATAGTAAATATATATATTTCGTATAAATATATACTTAATAATATATTAAAGTAATTAAAATCCAAGAAAAGTCAAAAAGGTTTTTTCTTTTTTTATTGTCTTATTTCATTCCGCAAAGATTAATAGATTGAATCATGTTACTACAGAAGTAGCATGTTTTTTATTTGATACGAATTTTATCAAACAAATCGAGTTTTAATAAGTAAAAATTTTTTTGGCTACATTTTTAGTTAGATGCTTCAATTCATTTTTACGGGCCTAAACTGTATTGGAACTGACTCAATTTATATTTAATTATCAAGAGATTATTCTCCTAATATCTTTGTTATTTATAGTTATAAAAAACAAAATGTTATAAAACATGTTTTAATGTTCAATAAAGAAAACTCTCGGTTCACAACTATTATCGGTAAACTAAATTAATTCAGAGAAGAAGAAAAAACTCCGGTTTTCTAAATATTTGAGTTTTTTTCTAATATACACAAAAATAAGTATAGGATGCTCTGTGTAAAAACCATTTGAAAATATTTAATGGTTTTCGGAATTATATAACCTAATTTCTTTTTTATTAGAAGTGTGACGTTAAGCGACTCACTCTAGATAATGTTTTCATTTTAAGGTGGTTTCACAGGAAATAAAAGGTGATAAAAATTAGTCAATTTTATATTTTATGGGGCTTTTTTTTTAATAATGTTGTCCTTCTTTAAAAAAATTTTAAATGAAACTAAATTTTCATAATTTTGTTCATTAAATCAAATAAAACTGGTTTTAGAATGAAATTAGGTTATTTTACTAAAATAAATTTATTTCCTGTAAAACCACCTTAAAGTTGCTATGCAACTGTTGTACGACATTTATAAAGCTATTGGAAAACAAGCTTTACTTGTGTGACGTTTATTTATTTTTTAAATTGAGTCAAGTAAATATTTCTTTTTAATTGTATATATTGATGTTTGTTTAAATGTTAAATTAAACAAAATCATGCCCGACTAAAGGTTTTGCCAAATGAGGTAAATAAAGTTTGTCCAGTAGATAAACTTACTTGTGAAAAGTTATTTAATTTACGTTGAATTTTTAAATTATTTTAATTTTAAGATTCAATTTTACAGCTTCTTTTTTTTTTTAATTAAATTTTAAATTAATTAATTTTAATTAATTAATTTTATTTTTTTTTTAATTAAATTTTAAATTAATTAATTTTAATTATTCTATAATTAAGATATTTTATGATTACATAATATTATAAGATTTTACATCGTAAACGTGTTTGCTCCAGTTATAAAATTTTCATTCAAAGAATAATAATGGCAATAGGAGCCATGGATTTAGGAATTTGGGGTTGAGAATATAAGTTGAATGGATTTAAAGAACCATGAAATTTTTTTGTCACTAACTCCGAATTATAGCAAAAACTTAAAAAGCAAACTTTTAAGTTCATTTTGGTTTCAAAAAATCACGCGATTAAATTGATTTTAGATAATGTAAACCCGGCTTAAGAAAGTAAAAGTACTTTTTCGTTGTATTGTTCGACGATTTAAAATTTGGGTGAGTCTATTCGCACGCACGTGTTAATTGACTATATCTTATTATCGTCTATTCGCACGTTTAAAAAAAAAATCAAGTTAATTTTTATTATGAAATCTCTCACAAACAAAAAATGTTTATAACTTAAGTCATATTTTGAAAGCAATTAAATTTTTTTAATCAATTATAATAATAATAAATAAAATTACTTGAACATAATTAAATTTATATTCAAAAAACAAACTAAACGTGCTAATAGGTAAAATAAACATTAAGAAATACTTCTTTTTTTTAATTAAAAGATTGCCTGCCCAAGCCAAAACCCACCTGACTGCCTATCCCTAGATAATCAGTCATGATCTATTGTATATACATATTGACTGCTTATCTAGGGATAGGCACAGTGTAGTATAAATACAATAACGAGGGTTTTGGCTTAAGCAGGCAATCTTTTAATTAAAAAAAAAAAGTATTTTTTAATGTTTATTTTACCTATTGGCACGTTTTTGTTTGTGCACATATCTTTTAAAAGTCAGCCAACGTAAGTACTGCGTTAGTACTCCATAGTTTAATTTTAAAGTTAAAAACCAATAATAGTAAATCTAATTTTTTAAAATTCATTTTAAATTTACCTTCTTTTAATTAAACGTGTAAATAAAATATAATTAAATATTGTTTACTCGCACGTGAAAATCGTGCGAATAGACACTCCGTTAAAATTTACAGGTTTTAAATTTAATCAAATAAAGCCTGACATTTTTTATACTTATTATCGCTATTTGTCTAAACATTATTATGTCTTTTAGATCGTGAGTATTTTACCTAAAGAATGGTTTGAAAAATCAGACCAAATTATTCCCGGATTACAGAGTGTTTCAAGGTACCTTGTCTCGCTGTCTAATATTATTTATAAGTCGTCTCTTGGATACAATGACGAACAAGAAAAAAAACGATCTACGTAAGTGTAAAATATTTTTAATTCTTTATACGATTTTTTATTTAAAAATTCAACTTTATTTAAAATTTTTGAATTTTTTCTTCTTTGTTCAATTTTTGTGTTATAATCGAATGGTTAACATAATAAATGTAAATATATCGTGTTATAATCGAATGTAGTCGTAATAAATGTAACTCGCGTTATAAGCGAATTCTGCCGTGTTAAACGTAAATATATCGTGTTAAAATCTCTTCGAGTTAACAACATTTAAAACGAAATCAATATAGAAAGTTTGATATTGAATTTTACGCTTGTTTTTAAACAGCTTATTATTAGACATTTAAAAATAAACAGCGAAGTATTTTTTACTATAAAATACGTTCTAATAATAGATTTATGATTACGTCTGATTCAGCTGTTAACAAATTGAAAGACTTTAGGTTGTCAAGTGTTAAAAAATTTTTTTTACCGTTTAGTATCCTTATAAAAAAAACAATCTCGATTCTAATGCATATTCAAGCTTTTGACGAAGCAAGGTTAGTTGCCAAAGAATTTAAAGATAAAGATACGAGAAATTCACCATCGTGACAAAATATACGAGAAATTCACCATCATGACATACAAGAAATTCGCCACGATGATTTAAGAAGGGATTTGATGTATAAAAACTTTTCTATTTTAAAAAACAACTGGATGAACAATATATAAAAGAAATATTTAAGTAAAAAATATAAATACGTGTTTTAATAATCGCTAATTTTCTATCCGTTAAAAATTAAGCCTGTGATATCTCAAAGAAAGCCGTGAAATTGCGCGCAGTGTTAGTAAAGTTTTGCAACAGCTAATTTGTGTCGGCTTCTTTATTCTTTTATTGTTTATTTAATTCGCTGTTAAATGCGCTTGTTTTTATTGAAAGTTTAGAATAAGAAACAATAAAAATAGATCATCTTGATCCATTTATATTTCCCTAAAAATAATTTTTTTTTCACCTGCGTTTATTATTTATTATTATTAAGTCCATCTGGCGTTGCTTAATAAGCTAAACATTGCATCACCCCCGGCAATAA
Source organism: Hydra vulgaris (assembly GCF_022113875.1). NCBI lineage: Eukaryota > Metazoa > Cnidaria > Hydrozoa > Anthoathecata > Hydridae > Hydra > Hydra vulgaris. The sequence continues at coordinate 18,271,047 of NC_061158.1, read as the reverse complement.
AATTTGTATTAACTCGATTTTAGTTTTTTCACGCATAAAAAAAATTTACATTCTCAAACCTCAAGTTGAAATAGATAATTAGAAGAAAAATTGCCCTATTTTTAAAAATAAACATCTTTTTTTAATAACAAATGTTGCATAAATTAACATTGCTGTGCTAATTTATACTGATTGTGCTAATTCTTATCTATAAAAAAAGAGTTAACAGTTTTAATCGTTTATAATTGCTTAGCAAATAATTGGAGACTTGTTAATTAAATTTTTAGAGAAAATCGAACAAAATTAATAATATTGGTTGAGTAAATAACGTTGTGTTCAGTTAACGTATTATAAACTAATAATATTTTTTGTTCGGATTAAGATTTGTGGTTTACAAATTTTAAATGAATAAGAAAATACAAAAACTAAACATTGTATGAGACTGCAGTTTGAAGATAATTTGACAAGTTGCAATTATGGAATTTTTTTAGCAAAACGTCAAAGATGGATTTAGATGCAAATATTTGCGTGCGTTCGGTTGTTTAAAATCTTATCCAAATTAGCAGAAATAAAGGATATTTTACACTTAAAGTAAACAAAGCGCGAAAAAAAAAACGAAAAATAAAAAATTCCACAATGCGCGAATAAAAACAAAAACTAAAAGCAATCAATAATTTGCTCACAGCACATAAGTAATTAATTGAGTTTTTTTGTTTGTTTTAACCCCCGTTAGAGTTGTTTTAAATCGTCAACCTTCGTCATTCTGAGCGATGGCAAACTGAATTATTACTAAAGATTATAACTGGATTAAGATAACACGTTTAAAAAATTCTTTTTGATGGTTTCTCACTATAAGTGAAAAAAATAACAGCTATTATGTTTTTCAGACTTCTTCGATAAGGTTTTGTGGTTGTTGTTGTTGTTTTTAAAGAAAATACGGTTCTTGAAGAAAATATTTGGAACTTAAGTGATTTTGTTAAACATAGTTGTAATTTTAACAGAAATGAAATAAATTCAACAACAAAGAGATTTAACACAGACATGACGAGAATTTCAAATACTTTTGTACCATTATCTCTTTTATTGACTTATAATATTTGTTCCATTATAAAAATAGTATATGGAAATGGTGAATCTGAAAGTGAGTGGCACAACACGTGGAAATGTGTTCCGATACGTCTTGATTTTTGCAAAGATGTAGCGTATAATGAAACAATAAACATGGAAGGTGGTATTTCTAATCCATATACAGATAAAACAAATCAAGATGAAATAAAAAGTGAGCTATCTCATTTTACTCTATTGTTAAGGACGGGATGCTCTGTGCACTTGCGTTTGTTGCTATGTAGTGCTTATTTACCCTATTGCAGTCCAAAAGTAGAAAAACCTATTACTGCTTGTCGGCCTTTATGCGAGGAAGTAAAAAGAAAATGCTTAAAACATATGGACACGTTTGATTTTGGATGGCCTTCAAGTCTAGAGTGCTCCAAGTTTCCCAAAAAGAACTCTATCGAATCTTTATGTCTTAATGGAGGTCTAACTTCTTTAAATGCAACAAAAGAAATTTCGGAAAAGTCCGTACTCTCGACAAAAAGCAAGTTTTCTAAAATAGATGAAAAAATATATACACTAAATCACAGTCCAACTTCGTCAAAAGAAATTGATAATCACATTCCTTGCAGTCTTGGTTATTCAAGAAACAGCAAGAATTACTTTTTTTCACAAAAAACTAAAACCTGCGTATTAGATTGTTTTAAAAATGGTTTGTTTTCTTCGGAAGAAAAAGATAGTGTTGAAAAATGGATGTCTGCTTTGTCTAGTTGTTGTTGTTTAATATGCTCTGTTGCTCTGGTCGTTTCCTTGGTCGAATACAAACGAGTTTTATATCCAGAAAAAGCGGTTGTTTTTATCACAGTGTGCTTTGTTTTTTATTCAATCGGTCACATTATCCGAATTGTTTATACTCGAGAGAATATTAGTTGTGGCGAAGAAAATGGAAAAAAGTATATGCTTCGTGATGGCTCCACAAACGTCGCGTGTTCCTCAATTTTTGTTTTATCTTACGGATTTTTTATGGCACAGAATATTTGGTGGGTTATACTAACAATCACGTGGTTTTTAAATTCTGGCTTGAAATGGAAAAAGCAAACATTGACAAAAAATGTTAAATACTTTCATGTCGTTGCATGGGGTATTCCTTGCGCTAAAACGCTTGTGATACTAGTTTTACGAAAGATAGACGGAAACGAACTAACAGGAATGTGTTCAATTGGAAATCACCATGAAAGGCTATCGTCGCTGAGTGGTTTTGTTTTGGGCCCTCTTTTTACTTATCTTCTTACGGGAACTATTTTTTTGCTTTTCGGAAAAGTTGTTTCATTCAAGTTGTTATCTAGTTCATCGGATAATTCCAAAACATTTTTGTTTAAGCAGGAAAATAATTCAGTTGGCCCTTTAGCAGTTTCACACGCTTTATTTTCTGCTTATATATTGTCTATGTACTTTTATGAGTATTTTAATAAGACACTGTGGCTTAATGATGTGTATTTAGAAAGACCGAACTTTTATTTGTTTCTTTTGAGAATTATTTTTGAGTTTATGATTGGAATAACTGCTGCCGCATGGCTTTTAATATTATATCTACCTGGGTTTTGTAAGAAACTATTACGCAAAATTCGTTCTTCGAACCATCCATCGCCTTTACTTTCGAGATTTTCATCTCGACCTAATGAATCTTTTATTTAGATTTTCTACATAGAATGTATTAATGCTTAAGATATTTTTAAATTTCTGTTTATTGTTTGCAAGAAACGAAAAAATAATGAAACTTACAACAGGTAGTTTTTTTAAAACCATTTTTTTATTTCAAAGACGTTAATCTGTTTGATCACATCGTGACCTTTTTTATATATATCTAATATAGGTATTGAAAAATTGGCTACGTTCAAACAAAATCGCCCCCACTCCCCCCCCCCCCAAAAAAAAAAAAAAAAAAAAAAAAAGTTCTTTTTATAAGGAGATATGCTATCTCGTTTGTTGATGTCTCCTTTTTGAATGTTATCCATCATTTTGTTAACTTTATTAAAATACTTCAAAATTTACTTAGTTTTTAAACAAACGATGGAAAACTTAAATTTGACAAATATATAATGGAATGAACTTAGAATTTTTGTTTTTGCGACTTGTTGAAAATTCACTCCTTATATGAGCGATAGAAACTGGGCAATCTATAAAAACTTTTTTTTTGGCTTTATGTAATAATTTTGATGATTTTAAGTTTTAAAATTATTAAAGATATTATATTAAATTAAAAATAATTTTTTTCTATTATTATCATTATTATTATTTTTTAATTTAATGCAGGAATCTAAATAATGCTCATCGAGAGTATTTGTTTCGATTAGAGAGTATTTGTTTCAGATTATTATTATATATTTATCTTTTAGAAAAAATTACATCAATTCAAAAAAAATTAAAATAAAATTGGACTTTTGGACCTGGAGATTTTTCTTTGTAGTACTTTCATAAAAACTTTAAATGAATAGAAAGGTTAGCTAAGAATCTAAATTTATCAACGTCAAACAAACTTTGTTATAATCTCTTTTAAAAATCCTTATAAAAATTTACATTGAATGTTTGAATAATATTTATTTAGGAGTCCTTAGTGCAAAAATGACCTAACTCCATTTTCACAAATTGTTTAGGAGAAAGAAAAATCTAATTTTTAAAGTACGGAATACAGATATGTTCATAAAAATTTGTGTTCGTTGACATAAGTAGTGCTCACATCTAAGTCGTTTATGCACCAGCTGATAGAGCTTTTTATTTTACTATTAATTCATTTAAATCTGAAAATCGATTAAAAGTGGATTTACACCGTTTTTGCACTAAGGTCTTCATTTTTAAGTTTATTTATGATTTTTTAATCATATTAATTTTATTTTTTATTACAACCACGGCCGCTCCTAGAGGGGGTAAGCTGCCACAGTCCAAGATAGGCATCCCTCCAATAATAACCAGCCCTCACTGTCTATTGCTGGAGGGAGAGGGCGCTACAACTATGTTTTCCCCGGACGCCGTCAACTCTACGGTCTACAGGGACGGCCCTGACTACAACCCTTATACAATTATACAAAAAAGAATAAGTTGCAAATGAAGAATTCAAAAAATATAATAATAATAACAAACTTGAAAAGACCAAAAGTTCTTGATTAAGTTTCCACCAAAAAACCGTAAAGTTAAAGGCGTTAAAGTAAGTTTTCACTTTGTCCATTTTTCTACAGAAACAGGAAAAGAAAATTAATCACGTGAACATGCGTAGTTTAATTTTTAATTTTTGAAACACTTGATTATTTTTCTCTTCTGTTTCCCTTCCCAGGTAAAAAAATGGACAAGTGTTTAAAATAAATTTCCACTTTTCTATTATTTTAGGGGAACTGGAAAATAATTGAGTGAGCATTCATAGTTTTGTTTTGGAAAAAAAAAAATTTTAAACAAATTTTAGTTACTTATCTTCACCTGATTATTTTTCCCGGGCCAAAAGTGTCACGAACTTATTTTTTGGTCTGGTTGTTTTTGTTGGTAGGGTACTAAAAGTATTAAAATGATTTTATCTTTTTGAGAGATTTCTGTAAATAACGCGCACAGTTTTTAAAATAAATCTTATGTATTTTCCATTTTGTCAAAATCACTGAATCTTCATTAAATATGGTCAATTAATTTACAGTTAATAGTCCACATTTTTCAAAGCGATCTGGTGTTTCATAACTCTATTCTTTATATTTGTTGTGAACTTTTTTGGAAATGCATTGTTAGGAAGTTTCATTTGTCTAAAGCCAATTTTTAAAAACGTAATAAATAGTTCCTTTTTGGTTTGTCTTAGAAGTTTCCCTTAAAAATTACTAAAAAAATTACTAAAAAAAATGGACAAGTGTTCAAGTGAACTTGAAAATAAATTTCCACTTTTTTACGGGAACTAGAAAATAGTTGAGTGAGCATGCTTAGTTTTGCTTTGGAAAATAATTGAAGATTTTGTTATCAGACAGGGCTAGATTAGGGCGGGAGCGGGAGGATGGCTAAGGGGGTTATAGCCCTGGACTCCACAATTTTAGGGACCCCGATTCAAAATAGAAAATTTTTTATTAACTCTAAAAAATAAATCTTTTATTAACATAAAAAAGCCAGAGTTAAAATTACGAAGTTGTCTAATTGAAAATAAAAACACAAAAATGAAAAAAGTCAACAAAAATGCTGCATAATATTTTTTTTGCGTACTTGGACTAACAGAGGGGCGCTAATCACTTCTACGAAAAAAAATTACTAGATTAGTAGCAGCACCTTACGTCGAAAATTGGATGTAGTGTTTGTGGAAATTGCTACGAAAACAATTCCCTTCGGAAAATCATTAATGACTTGAATTTTATTGAGTTATATTGTCTTTGAAAATGTATTAACGATTGCAACTCTACAATTCTTTTGTACTTCCACACAAAGGAATTCTTGTGTAAATGTATATAAAAGGTGTAGCGCTAAATTTGCGAAAGAGAAGAATTAAATAGATTTACACTTTCCAGGTTATAGAGTTATTAATATGCTAAGAAAATATCAAAGCGGAGCTTCTAAAAGGAGATTGAAAAAAGAGAGAGGGGAAATGGTACCTAAACTTCCAAAAAAAACAATTTTTTTTTCATCAAACCAAATCAATTTTCATCAAATCAAATCAAATTTCCACAAACTGTAGAAAATAATAAAAAAGATGAAAGAAAACATGATAACACTTCGAATAAAATTCGCGAAATTGAAAGTGTTGAACTTACAAATGTAATAATGAACTTGACTCAGGTACTCCAATTTTCACCTCAAATGACAAATGTCACCTCTAACATCTGCTAAACAAACAATTTACTTTTTAGGCATTTTTCTATAAATTGTTACTTTTTATGACACTCATTACACACACTTATTATTTTTTTATTAAGCTTACGTTTATCATGGTTTTTTTTACCCTAGATATCATTCTACACGAAGACCCTGCTTTATGGTCATTTCAATAAAAGGAAATGAATGTATGAAGTATTTAAACAAGGGATATGCTTTTTTCAAAATAAAGACTCTAATTTCGAATCTTCGAAACGAATGTTCAAAAACCAGTATAGATATTATTCGGTAAAATATTTTCAAAAAGGGATGAATAACGGCGAAAAGTATGACCGAAAATGATTAATGTTTTCTGATCCCCTATATATGTTACAATAATTGTATGCATACAAAATCACTTTGAAAGCGCTACGAAAGGTAAGAGTAGACCGATTAGAGATCATACCGTTTCTTGACTATGCTAGGAACAAATCAATTCGAATCAAAACTGTTGTTGATGAACTTAAAACTGATTTTAAAATTCGTTTTCATAAAAGCAAAGATTTTCAAACCCTGTTTCAGATGAATTTTTTTTAAGAAACAGATCATAGCATGTTTAAGGAAATTTTATATCAAGGGTACTACCGCTTTCATTTGGAGTATCGATACTCTAAATAACCTTGAAATAAAATTTGCTTTCTTGTTGTAGATGATCATTTACAACAAGCAAAAAAAATTAATTTCGTTAAAGACTCCGATCGTAATGGTCCAATCAAAAAAGAAAGCATGAGCATGTACAGCTTATTAGAAAAAATGGGTATAAATAAAAATGCTTCACAGAATTGTGAAAACACTGATGGAGGAGAAAAAAAGTATAATAGTAAAAATCCTTGAGGAAAAACTCAAATTTTAAAAGGAAAATGGTACGAATAAAAAGTATCTAAATAAAATTGTAATTTTTTTAATTTATTACAAATTTAGTTAAAAGTTGAATTTTCAAATTAATTATTATGTTGCATTCAGCCCTGTTAAAAGAAATTTCTTTACAGGTTTGTTTGCACACCAGAATTGCTGTTGACAAAATTATATTATTTATATTATAGAAAGATTACTGGAAGCAGGCACAAACTATTACAAACAGGCTGTGTCTTCCTGTAGTGACGGGTCTGGTTGCATTTAATATTTTTAATTTTCTTTGCAAAACATAATTATTTATCAACTATAAATGTTTATTTATAAGTTGAATAAGAGTTTTTTTTTTCCTTACTTGATTAAAGATTTAAAGTATTAGTTTAAACTTTAAATTGATTCATAATTTTGATTCAACATGGACAAAGATAACTTCGACTTTAGCCTATCAACATTACTAAAAGATGAATGCCCTTAAAAGTGGTGGGGTGTTTACAATTACACCTGCTCTAATAAAGACACTAATAAGTGGGATTCGGCAAGGTTTTCAATGAAAATTTTGTGCGCACCTCCTTCATCCGTTAAGAGTGAACCTCTGTTCAGCACAACAGCAAACATATTTTAAGCCAAAAGAAACAGGCTGTTGCCTGAGCATGGAGAACAGATTACGTTTTTAAACAATAGTTTGCCTGATTTCTAACAATGGATAACTAATTTAAACGTAATAAACTAAAAAGTATAATAAAAACAACCTCTCTCATTTACTATAATTTATGGAAATTACTAAATGGTAATTTTATTATAATGCAAAATACAAACTAATGTAATGTTCAACTACTAATTTATAATTAGTAATTACTAGTTAGCTAGTCATCTTTTTTTCATTTAACATTAAATTTGTTCAAATAAGGTTGCTACATCTAAGGGATATGCTACATCCTAAAATCCTACGACATTGCGTAATTAAAAAAAAAAAACCTTGATGATTTGTTATAGTAAAATACCTTGTGTGCTAAAATATTTATAAATGCAGAACGTATATTTTACTATGTGCAGAGCATATAATAATTGTAGTAAAATGATAAAAAAAAATTTTTTCAGCAATTAATATTATCCCTAGATAGCTATATCTGCAAGATAGCAAATTTTGCCAATTTAAGTGTAAAAGCTTCGGCTCCGGCCAAAGCTTCGGCAGAGTGACTTCAGCTTCGGCTTCGGCAAAATCTTAGCTTTGGTACATCCCTAGTTTAAACACATATTATTAGCAAAGTAAAAAAAGCGAAATACTTGGGAATTATCGTGGATTCTACGCCTGATATCAGGTGGATCAACTTCTGTGATATTTTGTTATTATCTAAATGACCATGTGTACGAGCAATTTTTTTGTTTTCTACAAATTAAAAGCCACGAAGGTAAATCCTCGGTTACTGACATTTTAGATCTACTGAAAAAATATGATTTTGATATAAGCAATTGTCGTGGACAGGCATACAATAATGCAACAATATGTCTGGTAAATATTCTTGGTTACAAGCACGTTTAAAAGATCGGAGGGAATTAGCTTTTTATATCCCCTGCGCTGGACATTCTTTAAACTTATTAGGGCAGTGCAATATCAGTGAGTGCATCAACTCTATAAACTATTTTGGCGTTCTGCAGAGTTTGTATTCATTTTTTGTAGCTTCAAAACACAGTGGGGATATATTGAAAGGAAAGCATGCTATACTCAAGCGCTTATCAGATACACTATAGTCATGTAGGTCGGATGCTTCAAAACGTTTATTAGAAAATTTTAATGGGATTCATGCAACGTTCTGTCTTATAGCAGAGGATACAGAAGAAAAGTCTAATACTCGTCATGAAGTTGTGTGTTTGTGAAATAAGATCACTAAGCTAGAGATTGCATTCATGGCATCACATACTTATGAGTTTTAATAAAGTTAGCAAACTTCTTGAAAAAGTTGAATTAGATTAGCGTACAGCAGTATGTTACTTTCACTAATTGACTTAAAAAACTTACGAAACAACTTTACGAGATTTGAGAATGAATCAAAAAAAGCTCGTTAATTGAAAAAGACTATTCTGACAAGATCAAAAGAAAAGTAGTTAAAAAATTGAGAAACAGAGAAAACCAAGTTGATACTTTTTAACATATCTGACAAGTTTCGATTGAATACATTTTTGTCATTATTGACAAACTTGTGACACAACTAACTATAAGAAGTGATGGTTACAACCACATAAATAAGTTAATTGGGTTTCTGTCAAAGCTGTTAACAATTAGCATCATGGAATTACAAGTTAGCGCAAAAAATTTGTAGAAGTGTACTCAAAGGATTTAGAAATAAAATAGTTTCATTATTAAAGTTGCAATCTCCAGGTTTTTTTCTCATAAAAAAGATATATCTGAAACTAAATACACATTGATTCCTCTGGGTGTTTTAAATTGGGTTGTTGAAACCGATATTATTGATGTATTTCCGAATGTTTATATAATATATATATATATATATATATATATATATATATATATATATATATATATATATATATATATATATATATATATATATATATATACATACATATATATATATATATATATATATATATATAAGCCATAACAAATTGCGATGCTAAGAGATGATTCTTTGCTCTTAAAAGAGTAAAGAACATGCACCGATCAACAATGCTCCATAGTCGTTTAAATAAGAAAGAAAAATTAACTATCGAATCAAAATTGTTAGAAACTATGGATATTAGCGATGATATCTGATATGATAGCTGAGTTTTCGGAAAAGAAAGGTAGAAAGAAATCACTTAACTTAATTAATAATTCAATAAAATAAATATAAAATCTTAACTTTATTAGCGATATGAAATATTAGCAATAGCTTTTTCATTAATATTTTTATTTTACTCATTTTTGTCGTTGCACATGAAGAGGGGTCCCTTCTTTAAAATAGCCTCGGGAACCGAAAAGTCTTAATCCGCCACTGTCATAAAAGAATAAAGAACGTGAGTCTCAAAGAAAAAGTATTGTCACGATGAAGTTAAAAACGTTATTTGTTTGCTGATAAAAAAAAAAAAAAAAAAAATTGCGTTAAGTATAGATGTAAGTAATAAATATTTATTAACAATTGTTGTTCACATACAATGTAGCTGAGATCGAAAATACTCATAAAATTATATTGATAAAATAATTACTATTTTCAAATAACTTAAATTAAATTAATTTAAACTAATTAACCAAGTTCTACCAAAATAAATGTCGTGGACCTTTTATTTGGAAATATTTCTTTATATTTTGAATTAAAAACAAGACTGCCCTAAACTGCATTTTAAACAATTTTAAGGATAAATTAAAACTGCATTTAATTTTCATAGACTTCATCATATTAGATTTCAAACTTTTGAAAAAAAATTAAAGAATTAAAGGTAAATATTTAACATTTAAAATCATCATTAAATGTTTTTTACTTTTGTTACTAAAATTGATTAGTTTATGTTAAAATAAATATTTATAACAAAAATAAATGTTTCAACTTTTTTACGTAGGTAAAGGTTTTAAGCAATGCTCTTTCACATAAACTTAACATCACTTAAAAATGCGCTAAAGTAACAATTTCACAGTGGAAGAAGGAGTTGTACATAACATAATTTATAACATAGATAAAGGTGTTTAGAGACTTTAAAACACTCATCCATTTTTAATGGTATTTTGATTAGTATTTAGCTCGATAAAAATTTAAATATCTTGCTAAGAAAAATATCTAGAAAAATGTGTTGAAAACTTTAACTTTAGATATCTCATTTACGTGTTTTTGTAACTTAACGTCTTCATCTACTTATGTCATGAATTCATATAAATATTTAAGGATCCAGCTTTTTGCCATAAAGCTAACTGCCAGACATGAAGCAAACTCCGAAGATATACTATGTTTATACTAATGTTAAATAAAGATGCTTATGTCAAATAAAAATACCTTTTTTAAATAAAGATGCTTATGTAAAATAAAAAAGAGAACAAGTTGATAAAATATATTTTTATACTACCATTAGCATTTAAGCTATATAATAAGCATTTAAAAAATACCATATCTAAAGGATTTTTTTTTTTTTTTTTGTAAAATGACTTATTTTATCAGGACGGATTGTTACAATTTTTTGAAACATTATTTTCAAGCTCCTAGACGTAAAACCAACAATATATGTAAACTGATTTTTTGTAAAAAAAACAGTTAACACATATTGTTTTTAATATATATAACTTTTACCTTAAAGTTAGTTCAGCAACACAGTGCTGAACTTAACTAAGCAACACAGTGCTGAACTTAACTAAGCAACACAGTGCTGAACTAAAGTTAGTTCAGCTACACAGAGCTGACATTTTTCAAGCATCAAAAAAATCGCTGAATTATTGCATGTAGGTACAAAACAATCTCTAAAAATCCAGTTTACTTAAAAGGAAAAAAATTTAAAAAAAATCTATTCTTAAAAATTGACATACATGCGCATCGTATATTGCAAATTCAAACAAAATTGTACATCGATAGTTGTGCAAATAAAATATGTTCACTTAAAGTACAAATAAAAAACCGACTAGGTATAAGTTTTTTCTTTTGTCTAGAGCAAGATATAATAGGAAATTTTTTGTTTTGACTTTTGTGCTAAAACAATAAAACAGCATTCTTTGTTCAACCAATAATTTGGTATAAATAATATGCAATATTTCCGTTCATAGCTTCATTCAAGTATCGAAAATAGATTTAGCTGACTTAAACACACCTAACTGAACACCTTATTGACACACAGACACATTTAATTGTTTTAAATGTGTTTACATGCAAATGCAATCATCATAGTGTCTAAATTAAACAAAAAATTAAATAAAATGTTAAAAAAAAATTCTTATATGTACAACAACGCAAAATCATAAAAAAACAAAAAAAAGATACAAAAAAAAAAAAAAACTAAAGCTAAAAACTATTAAAAAATCAAAACACAAAAATCGTATACATTTACATAACTTAAAAATCTTACATAACTTAAATATCTACATTACTAAACAAAACACAAAGAGAAAAATCACTTTAGAGAACTTTCAGAGATCTTAAACATATCATTTAAATAACTCAAAGATAAACGATTTTTTTTTTCAATTAGCTATTGATACATACATATATATATATATATATATATATATATATATATATATATATATATATATATATATATATATATATATATATATATATATATATATATATATATATATATACTTGTTTTATTTTGTATGATGAGACGGGTGGACTGCCAAAACATCGTAGTATACTTCAGGTTTGCGTATCTTACAATACCCTTCTAAAGCATGAGATACTCGATAAACAAGATCTTCTCTCCACCACGATGCTTGAACCATCAAACCAATAGGAAGATGGTTTATGGAATAACCAATTGGTATTGAAACAGACGGATGTCCAGTCAAGTTACCAAGCGATGCAAATCTAGGCAACAACACTTTAAAACAATGACTTTTATTACGTGTATATATATATATATATATATATATATATATATATATATATATATATATATATATATATATATATATATATATATATATATATATATAATAAGCATTTGAATTGTCAAAAACATTAACCATGCAAAAGGATAACGTTTATATAGGAATGCAAAATAATAACCTTTATATTTGAATACAAAATGATAATCTTTATAGATGAGTTTAAAATACTAAACTTAGATAATGCAAGGCCAACGATAAATTTTATTTTTACAGGGAAGGTACAATACAATCTTATTGAAAAATATCAAAATTATAATTGATTAAAAAATTGATTATGGTGATTATGGTGATTATGATTGATTATGGTGATTATGATTAATTAAGGTGAGAAGATACTTATGTAGTTTGGTACTAAATTTTTATAAAATTTAAGTGTTGATGAAGGCATAGTATAGCATTATACAAAAAGGTGTTTACAGTTGTTTGCTATCAGCTAGTTGTTACACTACCAGCTGGTCATTATATCATTAATAGTATGTCATTAAATTATTAACATGTGGTCATTATATTATTACCAGGTGGCATTATTATCAATTAGTCATTCAATCATTATTATCAATTGGTCAGAGAAAAAAAGTGTTTTAAAAAAAAGAAAGTGTTTTAAATAGTGATTAACATGCTCTCATGTAGCAAAACGCTAAATATTTCAACAAATACATGCATTTTTAAAAAAAAATATATTAGCATTGTTTATTGTTTCAAACAGCTGACTTTGAGGAGTTTAAATAGTATAAAAACTGCCTGACGAATAATGAACACCCATCTAGATTTTGCTAAGAGATTATATTATGAAACTTTAAATTTATCGATGAATATAAGTTTGGTTGAGAATAGTACAAAATATGTTTTATAACCTTGTTGCTCTAACATTTGGGGCAGGGAGTGGGAAATTTTTTTAGGGATTTTTGTTTCCAGGCTCCAATTATCGCAATTTTTTGCAAAGCATCCTTATGTAACATAAGTATAAATATATAAATGTTTGGAGTTTGCTTCATACTCGGAGGTTAGCTATCTCAAAGACCAAAAAATGCTGGATCCACCCCTGTTCTAGCTAGTAGATCATTAGTGCAATATTAGTTATTGAATGAAATTATAATTAAGCTAGAAACATTATACGTCTATAATTACATGGTTTTGATAGGCATTTTTTATTGGGTCATTGGAGTTTTGCTCATCGGTTATTTAGTAGACCATAAGTGGCAGGCGCTATAAATGGCAAACCGATAATTATCTGACTTATTAGTAGTGGCTAGTCATTGGCTAGCCTTTTTTGGTGGCTGCCACTAATGGCCCACTGAGCAAAACTACAGAGGTCCGCTCGAAATGCCTATATAGGTCCACTGAATTTCTGCTATAAAATGTTTGCTGGGTTATTTTGTCCCACTGAAACTACCCCATTTTACTCCGTTGTAGTGTGACACATTAAAATGCGTTATAATTGAAACAGGGTTGACTTTATTGTTACATTAAATATTTATTGACAATAAGCTTCAGACACAATAAAAGCTTTAGTTCAAAAGTTTTAATTATTAACTACCAGTTTCTTAAGTTGTAAGTTAAAAAAATTGGTTGAAAAAGATGTGAGAACTTAAACTTACCTTGTAACAACTCTAGCTCAAGGTGGTGTTGTCTCGTATTGCATTACTTCAAATTCAATCATTTGCGATTGGGTGTGTTTGCAAAACCCCATTTTACCTCAATACCTTATTTTAACCCAGCTTCTCCTATATTCGAGGAGGTTTTAGAAAGGTAAATATAAACCACAGTTAATCTTTAATGCAAATACTTTGATTATACAGACAGAAAACTGTTTAAATTAACAAAAAAGGTTATAATATAAATACTTTGTAATAAAAAACCGGTGTAAAACCGGATAACCGATGTAAAACCGGATAATCAGTTTACACAGGTTTTTTATTATTTTTTTTTGTTTTATTTATTTTTTTTTCAGTTTACAATGATAGTTGTGATTAAATACATAACAACTTTTAGAGTCTTTTTAGAAAATAAACAATTCAGCATACTAACAATATAAAGGTTTCGGAAAGATGAAAGATCTTATCATCAGAACCATAAAAATTAAACATTTATTTGTAATATATAAAAATGTATTAAAGATTTAACATAATGCAAAGATACAACATACAAACATTTTATTAAATAATATGCTGAAGATTTAACAAATACATTTTACATACATGTTTAGTAGAATTTTAGAATGCTGTCCATAAAGAAAATATTTTTAAATTAAGTATTAAAAACAAGAAGAGTAAAAGAAGGATCAAAATTTGGTAATACTATTTTATTTTAAAGATGGTGTGCAAGATTTTGAGATTTAACAATCTCAAACTAAAATAATTAAACAATAATAACAAAAAATGAATCAACAAATAAAAATATCAAAAATGTAATGTTTTGTTTTTATATTTATTATGAAGAAAATTCGACTATGGTTATTATTTAATACTTATTTCAATATTTTCATATTAAATTATCACTACTAGTTTAAATATAAAACTCTGTATAGTTTCGTCAAAACTTCAACTGTAATTAAATTCAGCGCACTGGCTTTTAAGCGAGAATTCTTCGTGCGGAATTCTCTCAAGGGAATACTTCCGTTATAAGTTTTTGTGCAACTCGCAAAAGGGAATTGCTTGTTTTGCAATCGCTAATTGCTATTCTGAATTGTTTTGCGTAACAATCATTCAAAAAAGTTGACAAAATACTTTAAGTTAGTGTTACTTAACTTTCCTGGATTGTTTTGATTATATTAAGTATTCTAAAATTTAAATATTTTTGAAAGATTCTGTCAGTATGTAATCCATTAACAATCAGAGATGTAGTCAAGACAGTAAAGGCCAAGACCAAGACTAAGACCAAGACATTTGGGCTCAAGGCCAAGACCAAGACTGAATGCTTCAGGAACAACACTAAGACCAAGATATCAAAAAATCAATACAAGACCAGTTTTTACAAGGGATCAAGACTTAGGTTCTAAGTCTTGATCAACTTTTTTTCTTTTTTAAATTAAAATTCATTTATTTTTATACATCAATCAAAAAGAAAATACATAAACAAATAAAAAAATAATACAAATAATTTTTTTTAAACTATATATATTTTCACGATATTTGTGTTTTCCATGTTACTTGTTAGCTTTCCACATTACTTAATTGCTTTCCACATTACTTGTTAGTTTTCCATGTTACTTGTTAGCTTTCTATGTTATTTGTGCTTTCCACGTTACTTGTTAGCTTTTTAAAACAAGAAATCTTTAAACTATTTATGTATTTAGTAATGTATAATAATGACCTGTTTTTTTAGGAAAGAAAAAAGGTTTTCAAATTCAAGAAAACTGAAAAAAAAACCCCGTTAACCGGCTGAGGTTCCACCAATTGCCAAGCCCTAATTAACACCCAAAAATTACTTAAATCGAAAAAAACTCTACCATCTACAGGGTGTATACTTAATTTCTGACCCCCTATATCTCGGTTTAAATACGGTATTTCAACACATACCATTTTATTACTGTCATATCAATTTAATTAGACAAAGAATATATGTTAATAGTCAGTAATCAGTATTTTGTCCATTTCTTTCTAGGCATTGGGTAATTCTCCTTGGCAGGCTTTCTACTAGGCGAAAACACTCTTCTTGTGTAATGGCAGCCCACTCCTGTTCAACACGTCTGATCAACTGTTCACGATTACGAGGTCGAGGATTGTGTAAAACACTGTCCTGGAGTCTTGACCAAATATGTTCGATGACATTTAAGTCGGGCGAGTTGCCAGGCCAGTCGGTCCACACTGCTGGAAAGTCTCTGTTGATCACATTCATTGTTGCTCTTGCCGTGTGGCAAGTTGCTCCATCTTGCATCAGAATAACTTTATTTCTTACAGAAAAGATGGTCTTATCAACAGCTGCACGTTTGTACACAGGTAGAATAATATCACGGTAAGAATAATACCACGCATTTAAGAGAGCAACTCAAAATCTTGTGTTTGTAACATGTGGGGGGTCAGAAATTAAGTATACACCCTGTACCATCATATGCTAGTTCATATGTTCCAATGCTAAAAATGTTAAAGCTACAGGTTAACATAAAACTTATGCAGGATGTTCAAATCCAGCAGTTATTCAAAAACAGCTGCATAAATAACAATAGATTTATGGATTTTAAAAAGGTCAGCAAAAAATTTTGTTAGAATGATTAACAACTTAGCACATACTAGAGCAACATTGTGTATAGAAATAAGAAAGGATTATTTAAAAAATAAGACTAAAGAGAAAACGTGTGAAAAAAAAATCGAAGGTCTTAACAATCTTTAATTTATTTTTTAAAAATAAAGGTCTTGATTAACAAGATGAACAACAAGATTGAACTCAAAACTTCTTGCTTACGAAGTGAGAACTCTACCACTACACCCCCACCACATTTTTAATATGCGTTTACTTTAAAAAAAAATTATTAAAATAAAAAAAATTAAATTCTTAAATAAGCATACTAATGTTACAGTTAAAGACTTTAAGAGGTTATATTTTTTAGTAAAATCCTATCACTTATATCAAAATCTTTTTAACTTTTTAACTTCAAAACACAAGCCTTGTTAAACAAGGTTGCTGTCAGGGAAAGCAAGTTGAATGTGGTACAACTAAAATTGTTGCCATATTTCACTGTAATATCTTACGTTGTTAAAAAAAGATTTTTTGAATCAAAGCTGCAAAAAGTGTTATAACAATTTCCCAAGTGAGTTTTTAGATTCTGTGTTACCCATATTAAGAGATGTTATAAAATACAATCTGCTTTATGAAAAGATGAAAACTTAAAGATAAATACAAAAAAGTTTTCTTTGAAGTGAAAACGCAATGGTTGAAAAGGAATCCTGATGTTCCCATTTGGGTGGACAAAGTAGACATAAATAAGGTAATTAAAGTATGAAAAAAGTTACAAATATTGTTAACTTCAGGTGTGACCCTGAGATCATTTCTAAGTTTAACTCTACTCTAGACAAGCTATTTGATATAGTGAAGTGCAAGTGAGATGTTGTTTCTTGTGAAGTACAAGTGATGTTGTTTCTAGTGAAGAGGCAAGTTATAATACTGGTAGTAGGCATACATTAAATCATTCTTGAAATACAATACAATATTAGAAACACATGTTGATTTTGATATCAAAAGTGTAAAAACATTTTGCTCATTTACTGACAATTTTATATAACCATTAATTTCTTTTTTTAAATCTAAACTTCTTATTTTGTCACTATCAATTCCGGAATTATCATCTTCAATTTCATATTCAAGCTCATATTTAATAGTAATAGAATTTTGCTTTTTTTATAAAATCTTAACAAAAAAAAAAAAAAAAAATTTGAAACAAAAATGTTTGTTAATGGGTGCTTAAGATTTTAAAGAAACTAACAGACAAGAAAAAATAATAAAAAGAAGGAAACTGGAAAAAAAGAAGTCACAAATACAAAAACAGACTACAAAAACAGACTACAAAAACAGACAAACTTCTAAAAAAAAATTGAATATAAAAAAAAGTTACAGTGACATAATACGATATCGCATGTCAAACAAAACAACTGCTGCAATTTCAACACTAAAACTGAAAGCAACTAAAAGAGACAGATCATAAAGAAATTGAACGCTCTAAATTGAAAGTGATAAAACAACAAAAAAAAAAAAATAAAAGAGTTTAATGTATATTATTTGGTAAGAGAATGGATAAAACAAAATTTTCTTTGATAAAAGAAGATGGAAAATTTCACCACAGACTTGAAGAAGTAGACCATTATTTTGTTTGTGCAGAGTCAGATAGTTTATATCTGTATTATTTTGCAAATGACAAAGAAAACAGATCTGAGTTTATTATCTGAACTATGTGTCAGGTCAAGAGTATAGTGTCAGGTCAGGAGTATGGTCTTCATGATCATCCTGGTAACTGGTAACATGTAACCCAGTGCAACCTGTTCCATGTTCTGCTGCCTTGCAGGATTTGCTTTCTAAGAAAAGGCTGGAAGGAGTGTTCTTCCTGTCATCAGTACTATCAGCCATGCCTATAGTAATTTTTTTTTTTTTTTTTTTTTTTCATATAGTTAAAGGTGCCTTAGTTACTTTATTAGCTCACCTGTAATCTATGTTATATGTATGTTTGTGTTCTGTCTGAACCTCTGGCGCGGTGTTCGCTCACCCATAAGTTACTTTATGTTTATGTTTATGTTTTTTATATTTTTTTATGTATGTTTGTGTTCTGTCTGAACCTCTGGCGGGGTGTTCCCTCACCCGTAAGTTACTTTATGTCTTTTATGTATGTTTGTGTTATTTCTGAACCTCTGGCACGGTGTTGACTCACCCGTAAGTTGATTTATGTTTGTTTGTGTTCTGTTTATACTCTAATGCAGCGTGAGCTCAGTAACTAACTACTTACTCCAACTACAAAACCTAAACTCACCTTAGACTCCTGTATTTTGTTAGATGCAGTGTTTTTCCTAATGCACTTCCAAAATATCATGCCTGGTTTTCTCAAAGTACTGTTGCGGGAAGTAACTCCTTTTAACTACTCCAGGTCAGGTCAGGATAATCGAGATCAATCTTGCTACTGGTATCACGTAACCCAGTACCACCTGCCACAAGCCCTGCTGCCTTGCAGAGTGTGCTCTTCTTAGGCAAAGGCTAGGAGAAATAAACTCTGACTAAAAATTCCCCTGCCTTGGGGCTCTTGGTTGAGTAAAGGCTAGAGATGGTGTCTCGATAAAAATACTCATCTTGGGCAGATGTTAACTGCATCCAGCTACTGTCTTGTAGAAGGCCTCCTAGGCAAAGACTTTAGGGGTAAGCAGAAAAATTCTGCTAACCAGCCTCGAACCCCTTCTTCATCTATTAGGCTGGCATAGATGTAAACTGTGTTACATTGTTTCCTGCCTAGGATGATGAATGCTGGATCTCCTCTCCTTGACTCTACTCATAGAATTTTGATTATGCCTTCTTGTTAATGGCTATGCAACTCTTCCTGTTATCTCCATATGAGGGTACAGCTCTAAAACTCAGTTTAATGGTTCTGAGGCCGGCTGGTAGTAAGGTTTCCCAAACTCTGTGGTAGCTCTCAGAGAGGCTGATTCCATCAACAGCTGCAAAATATCAGAGTATTAACAGTGCCATGTTGCGCATGGATGGTGTCCCTGTTAATGCTTTTGGTGTGCATTGTCAAGGCCACATAAGGAACCCTATGTCACGGCTTAGGGTTAATTAACAGGACTGAGACAACTGCATAGCTCATTGATTAGGAGGCTGTGCTGTATCTATGAATGAGTCAAGTTCTCATTAAACCCAAATCATGACCAAAGTAACCAAAAATTTAAAACCTAAAAAACCATCCCCACCACCTAAATATTTTAATATATCTTTTACAAATATTCGCGGTCTACAAAGCAACTTTCCATCAGTTAAGTCTTACCTCCTGCAAAATTCACCAGACTTGCTTGCACTCAGTGAAACAAATTTAAATTCTGCAATTCCTTCTTCAGATGTCAGTGTTGATGGGTACTATCCTTTGATTCGTAAAGACTCAAATAGTCACATGCTAGGTTTAGGGGTATACATACGCATTAATTCCCCTATTTGTCGTGAAATCAGGTTCGAATCCTTTGACCATTCTTTTATGTGCTTTCGCCTAGCCCCTCTTCACTCTATCACCTTTCTCTTTGTTCTTTATCGTTCTCCTTCTTCCCATAAATGCAGTCTCTTAGATGTTATCTCTGATCAAATTGACCATGCCCTCTTTTATTACCCCTCTGTCAATATTGTTGTTGTTGGTGATTTTAATGCCCATCACACTGAATGGCTTGGCTCTAACACCACTGATCCTGCTGGCACTAAAGCTCTTAACTTCTGCGTTTCTCAATCTCCTACTCAGATAGTTAACTTTGTGACTCATTTTCCTGACAACCCTAATCATTTACCTTCACTCCTTGACTTATGTCTTGTCTCTGATCCTAGCTTATGTTCAGTTTCTCCCTTTTCTCCCTTAGGTGGTTCTGACCATGCAATGATCTCTATAAATCTTTCTTCTTGTACTTATTTTTTGGGCTCACCTTATCATCGCACCACCTACTACTACCCTAAAGCTGACGGGGATTCCTTTCGTGATTTTCTTCGTGATGGTCCTTGGGCTGATGTTTTTTCTCTCTCAGCTGACAAATGCGCCTCCTACGTAACCTCCTGGATTCAGGCTGGAATGGAAGCTTTTATTCTTTCTCGTCGGTTTCAAGTCAAGCCTCATTCTACTCCATGGTTTTCTCCTTCTTGTGCGGCTGCTATATCCAATCGTAATCATTTTTTTCATCTTTTTTAAAAGAACAACTCTCTTGAGAACAAACGGCTATTTATTATTGCAAGAAATCGATGTAAAAAGGTGCTTTCTGATGCTAAACTCCATTATTCTCAGTTCACTAAATCTCGCATCTTATCGCAGAAGTTAGGCTCTAAAGACTTTTGGAAAATCTTCAACACCATTGTTAACAAGGGTAGATCTAACATTTCATCTCTCATTCATGGGACTGATCTTATTACCTCTCCCAAGGATAAGGCAGAACTATTTGCAAAGAACTTTTCTTCTAATTCCACTCTTGAATCTTATGGACATTCTCTTCCTTCCATTCCAGTCAAACAGGTTGACCCATTGTTAGACATTCAAATCACTCCGGCTTCTGTTGCTAAAGTCATATCTCAATTTAACTCGTCTACAGCTTGTGGTCCAGACAACATTCCTGTCACAGTCTTGCAGAATTGTTCTCCAGAACTTTCTTCAATTCTCTCTAAACTATTTGTGTTTGACTGAGTCTTGTTTTCCTGCTTGTTGGAAAATGGCATCTGTGGTTCCAATATTCAAAAACTCTGGAGAAAATTCTGACCCCTCTAATTATCGTCCGATCAGTCTTCTTTCTGTTATTAGCAAGGTCTTTGAGTCTTTGATCAACAAATTCCTTACATCTCATCTTGAGTCAAATAAACTACTGTCAGACAATCAATACGGTTTTCGATCCTCTCGCTCTACAGCCGACTTGCTAACTGCTGTAACTAAAAGATTTTATTGTGCATTAGATGGAGGCGGTGAGTCTAGGGCTATTGTTCTCGACATATCTAAAGCTTTCAACAAAGTTTGGCATGCTGGTCTTCTCTATGGGAAAGTTTTTGAGATTATCAAATCATTTCTTTCTAACCGATTTATTAAAGTCATCCTTGAAGGCCAACACTCTTCTTTATTTCCAGTAACTTCTGGGGTTCCTCAAGGTTCCATCCTGGGCCCTGTTTTGTTTCTTATCTACATAAACGATCTTCCTGACAACCTTTCATCTAAAGTAGCTCTTTTTGCTGATGACTCAACTTTATACTCCTGTTTGACAAAAAGTCTTCTCTTTTCGATTGCCTAGAACAAGCAGCTGATCTTGAATCCGATCTCACTTCAGTATTAGATTGGGGTTCACAGTGGCTTGTGAATTTCAACTCTAACAAAACCCAGTTGTTTACTGCAAATAACTACCGTAATATGGTCAACATTCCTGTATTAATGAATGGCAATCCTCTTACTGAGTCCTCCTCTTTACGTCTTCTTGGATTATCGCTTACTACTGACCTTTCATGGAAACCATATATACAATCGATTGCTAAATTAGCTTCTGCTAAGGTTGCTTCTCTTTATCGTGCTCGCCATTTCCTTACTTCTGATTCCATTCTCTACCTCTACAAATCTCTTATTCATCCCTGTATGGAATACTGTTGTCATATTTGGGCTGGTTCTTCTAACGATTCACTTTCTCTTCTTGACAAGGTCCAAAAACGCATTGTAAATGTTGTTGGACCTGGACTATCTGCTAAGCTTGAACCTCTTTCGCATCGCAGTAAAGTTGCATCTCTTTCTCTTTTCTACAAATACTACCATGGTCACTGCTCAAAGGAGTTATCATCTCTAGTTCCATCAACTAAAATTCATTCCGTTTTACTTGTCATTCAACTCAGTCTCATTCGTTTACTGTACCTGTCCCTGCATGCTCTAAAAACTTTTATTTATCTAGTTTTTTTCCCTGCACTTCAATCCTTTGGAACTCTCTCCCATCTTCATGTTTTCCTGACTCATACAACCTTCAACTTTTCAAGTCTTCTGTCAACCGTTTCCTTGCTCTATAACTCTGTTCATTTTTTTTCTAGTAACTCCCAACTTAATAGTGGTTGCTTGCAGCCTTGTTGGGAGTGAATGCAAATTAAAAAAAAAAAAAATGTTGTCCACTCTAGCAGAGCACATAGCAGAACTATGTGCTCTGGTGGGGTAGAGCACATAGTTCTACTATGCGCTCTGCTAGAGTGGACCACATAGTTCAGCCATGTAATCTGTATAGGGGTGAGAGTTAAGGTTAGTTTTAGTCTAAACCCAACTAAAAATACCCAACTAAATTTTTAGTCTAACTAAAATCAGTCGACTAACTTTTTATTCTAACTTAAATTAGTTGACTAACTTTTTAGTTGACTAAAATTACCCGACTAACTTTTTAGTTAACTTAAAATACCCAACTAACTTTTTAGCCTAACTAAAATTAGTTGACTAACTTTTTAGTTAACTAAAATTACTTGACTAAATTTCTAGTTAACTATGATTACCCAACTAAATTTCTAGCTAACTAAAATTACCCAACTAACCTTTTAGTTAAATAAAATTACCTGACTAACTTTTTAGTCTAACTAAAATTAGTTGACTAACTTTTTAGTTAACTCATATTAGTCGACTAAATATTTAGTGTAACTAAATTTAGTCAAGTAAAACAAGATTTAGTGCTTTAAGCAAAATTCGATTATTTTAATTTTTTATCAACAACTGCCTATGAGGTTGTTGCAACTGCTAATAAATACCTAATCAGCATGGAATGTACAAATAATGCCCTTAAATCAATTAAATCAAATTTGGTATGCTTATTGAACATTTTGTCCTATAAGTAGTGTGCAATAATAATCGCACATCAAGAATAATCTCCCCTGCCAAAGCTGTACCGGCAAAAGGGTGTGGGCACATTCCCAGGTTTACAATATTCCGTTGGTTTTGTTGGCAATTTGGAAAATTTGGGACTCTGTAGATTAAAACTGAAATTTGGCTTTTGAAAAAAAAAAAGCACTACTTTAGTGAAATTTTTATTGTAAAAAAGCTTTTTTTATTTGCATTCCCCCCTCCCCCACGTCTTCATTGTTCAGTACAGCCCTGTCCTCTGCCATTATAGGAATAGCTTCAATCTTTAATTTTCACAACAAATCTACAACTCCCCCCTCCCACCTTCAAATACCAACCTCTCCTAACAATTGATAACCACCCCAAATACAAAAACAAAACAAAAAAAGTAAAAAAAAAACAACAGAAAAGCAAAACAAAATATAGTAGATTGAAAAATACAGTAAAAAAAAAATAATTTAGGAACAATGCAGTAGAAACATTTGACATTCTAGTTTTTCCAAATACAGAAGATATAAAAATATTATGTTCACTTAAAAATTATAAATGAGCATTAAATTCCCTCCCTTTATTAACCCTCCCCAAACCTATTGTAATATTAACGTAACCACCACCCCAAATTCAATACGCAACATAGGAACATTTATTGTTGCGTCTTCTCTCCCGACTATTAGAACCCGCTAACACTACAGTTAGGTAGGTAAAAGTATTGACATAAACCCAAAAGGTAATCGTTAAATAAATTATTATGAACATATTTATTGCTTTCAGAGTATAGTTGTTTGTCATTTGGTGAGACTTGCAAAATTTAAAAGGAAGCTTGGTATTTGCATTTTAGAATGCAATTTCTGCAATATAAGTTGTTGAATAGTGTATAAAATGTATTAAATAATACTTAATTGTTGAATAATGAAAACCATTTTTTTAAGTAATTTTGCTTTTAAAACCAGAAAATTGTTTATGACATTTTAATTACTTGAAAAATGCAATATGTAATTTTTAATTACTTTAAAATACATATAAAACCGGGTCAAAACAATTATCAATTAAAATGCAATAACTTTTTTATTATATTTATTTTTGAATTTTTTTTATTAAATAGATGTTAAAAAAAATCCTGAAAATATATAAATAAATATTAAAAAAAAAAATATATCAAAATGATAAAGGTAAAAAAAAAAAGTTTGCGGTTTTAGGCAACATTATGATAAAACCGCATACTCGAGAACATTAAATTCACACATTAATTTTTTTGATTTTCAATTTTTTCTTTATCATTTTTTTAAAACACATTTTAAATTCAAAAAACTATATTAATTTTTTATATTTTTACAACAAAAAAAATCAGTTTCACACAAAAGAGTTTTAATACTAAATTTAATAATATTTATTTAAGAACAAAAAAATTTATTAAAAAATATTTATTACAAAAAAAAACTTCAGTATTAAGTTTAATGAATTTAAACTGAAATTAAAAAACTCCAAATCTTTGTACAAAAACATTAACATTTGAAAACATTCAGTTGTCATTCTGTTTTGCTTTGCATACAAAGTGTTTAATGCATCAGAGAAAAGGGATTCATTTTGTGCACTGGTAGTAGGCGTACATTAAATCATTCTTGAAATACAATACAATATTGAAAACACATGTTGATTTTGATACCAAAAGTGTAAAAACGTTTTGCTCATTTACTGACAATTTTATATAACCACTAATTTCTTTTTTTAAATCTAAACTTATTATTTTGTCATTATCAATTCCGGAATCATCATCTTCATCGTCAAATGATAACTTTTTTTGATTTGATTGTCACTTTTTTAACTGGAACTATATCACAAACTTTTTTTGTCGAATGAAATTCCGACAAAAATTCTCTAACACATTTTAAATATTTTTTTTTCTCGTATTATTCAAAGAATTGGAAACTTTAATAATTTGGATCCAAAAAAGTGGAACATAATAAAAACGAATTATTGTAATATACTGTAGCTTACAGGGCCAGCACAAGTAGGTAAAACGTAGAGAGCGTCGTTAAAATTTTAGCTGACTAGAAAAAGGAAAAAAAAATCCTTTTTTTTTTAAAATTTACCAAGTGACTGTTCTAAAAATCGACATTTGCTGACTTACTTATCTAAAAGAGTCAAATTGGCTTACTAAATGAGCTAAAAGTTCTTTGGTGGGATGTCACACACAAAACCAACTACCCCATTCCCTCATCCCTTTGTGCTGGCCTTGCTAGCTTATTCAATTCTAAAGATATTTAGGTTTTACCATGTTTATTTGTTGGATTTTTTATGAAATATTTTTTTAAAGTATCTCGTTAAACCTTTGGCAGTGAGAATTAAAAGAAAATTATTTTGATATTTTTTTATTTTTGTGGTATTATGCGGTAAAATGATCATGTATTAGCAAAATTATTCAAAAATTCTAATAGAAATGATATCATGAACCCAAGTTATTTATATTATATATTTATAAATTTCTTTAGTTTGACTAAAAAATAAAATTGGTTAATTTTAGTTAACTAAAAAGTTAGTTGGGTAATTTTTGTTGGACTAAAAAGTTAGTTGGGTATTTTAAGTCAACTAAAAAGTTAGTCGATTAATTTTAGTTTGACTAAAAAGTTAGTTGGGTATTTTAGTTAACTTAAAATTAGTCGACTAATTTTAGTTAACTGAAAAGTTAGTCAACTAATTTTAGTTACAGTTTTTTTAGTTTATTTAGTTACAATTTTTAGTTTTGGTCACAACACTAAATCTGTATATATAAATAGTTTATAGTATATGGGACAGAATCAACTCTAGTTGCTGTTAGCTGTAATTCTACCTTTGTTAGTACAGGTAAATGATTGATAATAAATACTGGTATATATTTTATGATAAATGCCATGCAAATATTTAAACAACTATTTTTTAGGCTGTGAAGAATTTTTTTTAGAAAAAAAACTTCAAACTAAACTTATTTGGATAGTTTGTGTCACACAAAAAAACTACCTTTGACACACTTAATGTCAGTTATTGATGGAAAACAATTTCAAACAACAAGTATTCTGGAAATATTGGAAAACTTGTCCCTTTGCCAATGATCTCAAAATTTCCACTAATATAGGTCAAGATATAGATATTGAAAAATATTTTAATCAAATACTTTAAAAGATTTATCTAGTGATCAAAGTTATCTATACCAAATCAGGGTGTAAACTAGCCCTGTGGCGCCCTGTCAAACGCGGTATTCCCAAATGCTCATAAAATTAAAATTCCCAATTTAAAGGTGAAAAAATCTCATACTCGAAATAAATTTTGCCAAATTAAAGTTTATTAATAGTTCTGAAAATTATTGAAAACTAAATATTATTAAAAACTAATAGAAAAAAATAAATTCTAATTTGTTAATTGCATATTTACGCGATTGAGCTCCGAAAATGTCTCTTCCACAAAACTTCTTGAGAATTGGGATTTTCCGAGCGATTTTAGGGATTTTCCCTGTAACTTGCTTGTAAAATTAATTCCTCATATTTTGCAAAAATTTTTTGCAATGCATTCCAACATCAGTAAATATTATAAAAAAAAAAAAAAGCAAGAAAAAAAGCACTTATCTAAAAAAATTTAAAACAATAAATTTGTCCGGTTTAAAACCCACAAATTGATATTTCTTTAAAAGTTTCGACATTTTTGGCTGAAAAGTTAAATAACTTATGAAGTCTTTCCGCAAACTCAACTTCAAGTAGTACATGTGCTTCATCAACAAAAATATTGACAAGCCTTTTATGTCAGATACTTTCGGGGTCGTCCATAAATTATGCAACGCAAAAAAATGTTAAAAAACTTAAGTCGCAGATTTTAACCTCTTTTACGCTGCGATTTTCATTAAACTGAATTGGCTATTATGATTTTTTATTTAAATTTGGACCCTATGTGGGAAAACGTTTTTTTGTTTTGTTTATTGTGAAAGTTTTCATTATTTAATTAACAGACAATTCCTAAGTTTAATTATATTATTTTTAATAATTATTATTTAACATACACTCATTATTTTATAATAGAAAAATATAAAATTTCTAATATATATTTGGAAATCGGACCTTAAATTGGTGTGCCATTATGAAACCATGTTTAATTTTGTGTTGATTTCATTTTCATCTTCAATGTTACAAGACAGTATTTTATTTTATTTTTGGCGTTGTTCAATAAATGTATGCAGCGCTGAAGTGAAGTAGAAATAAAAAAGAATATAGGAAAAAAAACCCACACATTCCCGGAACTCATTTTAATCTCAGCGGAGAGGGGGGGCGGCAGCAGGATTTTGACAAATTCCCAATTTTGTTAAAACGCTGTTTAAAGTTTATTTCTGGTTAACACCCTGCAAATAACATAAGCTATTAAAAATAATGCCAGATAATTTAAAAAAAATTCAAGTAGGTCTCCATAATCATGCTGACTGGTTAAACTTGGAAAGAAGACTTTGCAGAATCTGGTATTCACAGCATGGAATAAAACTTGTTAAAATTTAATTTTTTAAAGTTATTTAGGAAGTACAGCTGTTAGATCAAGAAAACTATCATGGCACTGATTGACTGGAGTACTGACATTTATGAACCTTTGCTCACATGCAAGATTTATAAAAAAGATCTTAGGAAGTACTAAGTCAAGATGGAGGTTTCAGAATATCTTATCCAAAGACAATATAAAGAATTGTGAAAGAAGTTAGAAGAACTTCTAGCAGATTTTCAGACAAAACAGACAATAAATGGTAAATGCAGCAACCTATAAATGACAATTTATATTTCATGTTTTTAATTGGTTGTGTTTATGATTTTTCATGTTTTTAATTGGTCGTATTTATGATTTTTCATATTTTCAATTAGTTGTATTCATGATTTTTCATGTTTTTAATAGGTTGCATTTATGATTTTTCATGTTTTTAATTGGTTGTATTTATGATTTTTCATGTGTTTAATTGGTTGTATTTATGATTTTTCATGTGTTTAATTGGTTGTATTTATGATTTTTTATGTTATTAATTGGGTGTATTTGGGGTGGTGGTTGAAAACCTTTGAAATTGTTTTGTTACATTACAGTCACATCATATTGTTATGCAAGATATTACAGCAAAATTTAGCAAAAATAATGATCTTTGTAAACTTGTAAAGGTATACATTTTTTAGCTAAAATTACTTTCTAGGTGTCTAATTAGGGATATTTGGGATTGAGGATTCAATTGAAGATGTTTTCAAGTCAATCGGAATAACTAGTCAAAAGTTGTGGCAAACAACATATATATATTTTTTTTTTACCCAAAACCACAGTTTTTGAGGTCAAAATTTAAAAAGTTATATATATATACTTTTGCATTATTTTTATTTAAGGGCCATCACATTTAAAATTCATATGGCCTAAGCATTTAATGTGAAAATATGAAAAATGACCTATTACATACAAGGTTTAGTGGTTCTCCCCATGATCCACTTTTTTTATCTGGATTTTTTGGACTAGGATATGCTAGATATGATTTATAAAGATTTCAAATTGTTAATAAGTAATCAAAAATATATTTTTCCTAATAATATCCAAATATCTAAAGTACCCTTCATGTATCTGAAGTACCCTTCATGTATCTGAAGTATCCTTCATGTATCTGAAGTACCCTTCATGTATCTGAATATAGTTAAAAATCTTTAAATAAAAAGAATTTTTTTTTTTTTTTTTTTTACTTTTTTTGAAACATTTTTAACTATATGAATAAGTCTTCTTTTTGCTAAATTAGCAAATTGATGTAATCAAACTCGTAAATTTATAAGGATTTTCCCCCTAAATCCCCAAATTTTTCCATTAATTTCCTGTAAACCCCTAAATTTTTGCCTTAATTTATTAAAATAACCAATAAACTAAGAAATTAAATATAACATACCTTGTTACATTTGATAAATGCACTAAATTTGTGTAACCGTGCTTAAGCATATCCTCATTTAGTTTTGGCATGAAGTCACCAAAAGCTATGAAAAAAAGATAAAAAAAGAAAACAATCTTTAAAAATATTGTAAATTAGGTAAAATAAAATAACTGCTTACTTGGATTAACAATACAATCAACAGAAGAAAACAAACGCTGAAGAATATTCATGCAGCGCGTACGTTGTTTCTGAGCCTAAAAAAAGAACAAACAACTACATTTATTGGAAATAATTGTAAAAACTGCAATTATTCTAATAAGAGTCTGC
Organism: Hydra vulgaris; assembly: GCF_022113875.1. Lineage (NCBI taxonomy): Eukaryota > Metazoa > Cnidaria > Hydrozoa > Anthoathecata > Hydridae > Hydra > Hydra vulgaris. The sequence goes on along the minus strand of NC_061158.1, from coordinate 18,241,503 downwards.
TGTACCAATCTGCATCCTGTACCATCAGTACCAGGGGTGTGGAGTCGTAAAAAAAAAGTAATGACTCCGACTCCAGTTGTTGAAATTTTTTGAGTACAACTCCGACTCCAACTATAACTCCGAGTCCAACTCCAAAGCAAAATTTTTAAAAATTTTTTGAATTTTTTTAAAAATATTATGTGATAAGTTAAAAAAAAAGTTTTTTGACAAATTTATGAAACGTTCTTTGAGGTTTAGTATAAATATAAGGTTAATTGAATGTTTTATCCGCTAAAAATGTTGCAACTCCGACTCCACAGCACCATGTACCATGTTTTTTCACAAATAGTAATGATAAATTTTATCATAATAATATCTTTACTATACTGTTAAATGGATTAAGTTTGTAAAATTACTACACTGTTTTGTTTCTTTTGATTTAAATCATCACCCTACTTTATAGTAAAATTTTTTTTAAACAAAAAAACAAAACACCAGCTTTAAACATGAAAAAGTTAGAATACAAAATAGATAAAAGTTAAATTTTAAAGTCATTTTTTTTTAAAAAGAATTTTTTCAAAAATTTTATCAATGCTTATATTTTGGTTGAACTAAATGTACTTTCTATTCTAATGGTTTTCTGTATTAAATTAGAGTTAATCTTTACAAAAAATGAAAAAATAAACCATTTATAAAAAAAATATTTGCATTATGCAACCTATTTGAACATCTTTCAATGTAAGAAAACAAAACTACTGTTACACTTACTGTTTACACTTCCTAAAGGAGCAAATGTTTGTTGCAGCAATTTTAGGTTAATCATTTTAAATATGGAATTGACAGGAGCAACAAATGATATTCAGAAATTTAATGGAGAAGAAAATTCTGGTAGCATTGAAGAAACTAACCTAGTCACCAACCAACCTAGTCACCAACCAAACTAGCATTCCTTTAACACTGTTACTTATAATGTAATTATTGAGTGTTTAAAATAAATTCTCCACAATAGTTATTGTTAAAAACTATGACTAAAAAAGTGTGGAAAATCACTTAAACTTTTAGTTTAAGTGATTTTCCACAACTAAAAAAATGTTGTGGAAAATCACTTAAACTAAAAGTTTAGTTTAAGTGATTTTCCACAACATTTGAAGTTTGCTTTTTGACCTCTGAAGCATAACTTTCTTTACCAAAAATGAAAAATCATTTCAAAACTAACTATGTATACGTATTTACTGGTTTTTAAGATTAAAATAATTTTTCACTGAGGCCGTACTGCCAGTGCCAAAAAAATTTTTGTAATCAAAACCAGTAACAAGTTTTATAGCATACAGACCCATAGAATCTGTACCAATGTAAAAATGCAAACATTTTTTTATAAATAATTTTTCTGAAAAATAAATATTAATTAAATCAACAAAACCATAAAACTTTATCCAGAAACTTCTATAAAATGTGATGGTTAAATTGAAAATTTCTAAAAACAATGTCAACCCCTGGAAACTGTATTTTCTATTTTATATATTGGAAAGTGTTATACAAAAAATGATTGAATTTTTTCTATTAAATCATTTTTACAAAAAGTAAATGGCAATTGCAACATTGCATACAACAATTGCAACATTGCATAGTATTAAAGCAAATCACATACAATACAGAGTTAGTGTTTGATGTTATACGTAAATGTAATATGATAAGAATATACAGTAGATTAGATGCTTTTGAGTTTTAATAAACAGTTGAGGAGGCTATTTTAATTGTGGTTACAACCCTCTCTCAACTCTATAACTCTGAAGTATGAATGTTGATGAAGCTTATGCACAGAGAAACAAGTTAAGCACGGTACTACCAGGGACATGGTGGGGATGGAACTTAAAACTTCTAGCTTATGAAGAAAGTGTTCTACTATTACACCACTACTGCATAAATGCATACCACATAAAATATATGCACATATATGCATATATATATATACATCAGGCTTGGTCGGGAAGCGGGAGCGATCGCACTCGAATACCGACACACTGAAATTATATTCAGTTGCAAAAAACTCGCCAGATTTTTTTAGTCATTTTGAGAACATTTAAGTTTATGTACAAAAGAAAAATTTTTTGTTTTACGGACATACATGGAAACATAAAAAACTTTAATGTTCTTAAAACATCTTGGTGCAAAAGAATAAAAAGAATATAATCGCGAACACTAAAAACCCGCCAAATTAACAAACAAACTAATTCTATTGGTTCAAAAAATATGCTGTCTAAGCGAAATAAAGTTTTAGAGTATTCTGTTGATATGTTTTAGATGTTTTAGATCTGTTGATATGTTTTAGATTTAGAAATTGTATTATTCACAATTTGTTAGGTTTTGAGATTTCTAACATAAATTGTTTTAAGAATATATACTATTTGTTTACAAAAATAAATGTTTTAATTAAATTGTCAAAATTTTAAAAGTTTATTATAAATTATAGATTTTATTAGTATATTCTTATTTTTTTTATCGTAATGTATCTTTTAAAGCAATTTTTATGATTTAAACAAAGACTTACAAAATTAATTGCGTTTTCAATGAAGTAATAATCATTGAAGTTAATAAAACTAATTATGTAACAAACATATAAGAAATTTCTGGTTACTAAACACAAACAACGCATACAAAGTAACTTGCGGATAAACAAGCACCACGCCTGATGTCACGACAGAACACAAATATATATAATAAATACTTAGATATAAAGAAAAGTTTCTAGATATTGGTTAACTAACTCTAACTATTTTTGCTTAAGTTGCCATTTTTAAAAACACGCTATACTTTTTTTTGCTTTAAATACTAATTAAAATTAAAAAGCCCACTCACGACTTTTCAAACTACGCAAAACATAAAGTAGGTATTAAAAAAATTAACTTTATTTATAAAATAATTTAGCTTAAATAAAACTAAAACTTGCAAACTTTGTTAAATCAAAAATATTTGTTTCCTTTTTAAACAATCGTAAGATGTTACTTTATATAAAAAACATCGCTTAATTTTATAGAAAAAATTATAAAAGAGCAATTTGTCAAAAATATTTGTTCTAAACGTAATTTATTTACCTTTAAGTTTTTTAAAGATATTTTATTTGCCTACTTTTTTTTTTTTGTAATTGTCTCTCATCGGTCCAAATAATTTTTTTTTTGCTTATTAAATTGTTCTCAAAATGACTAAAAAATCTGCCCAGCTTTTCGCAACTAAATATTATTTACGTGGTCAGCAATTGAGAGCGATCGCTCCCGCTTCCCGATCAAGCCTAATATATATATATATATATATATATATATATATATATATATATATATATATATATATATATATATATATATATATATATATATATATATATATATATACATATATAACCGAAATTATGTTATCTACCTAATAAATGGCTGAGTGTGTGTTTGGTGCGGGAAGGTTGAGGTGTTAATTAACAGGAGAGAGAGAGAGATCATTAAAAAAGTAAAAAATTTCTTAAAACGTCAAAATATCATGAGACATTTGTTACACATTTGACATCTGATAAAGATATCAAATGTCAGATTTGACATCTGATGTCAGATTTGACATCTGACACATTTGATAAAGAATATTTATGCTATTAATGTTTTATGTAATTAGTCGCAACATTTGACACACATTTAACAATTTTCTTTCTTAAAAGAAAAAAAACTTTTATTTTCTTTGAAGTTAACAAGTGGGAAGAAAGTCCAAATGAGCTCTGGATTTTCAGAAAAGAACCTAACAGAAACTTAATAAAGAAAAAACCTAATAAGCCCTGCCCTGTTTTTTATTAGAAGTTTACAATTTTACAATAAGAAGTTATAAAGTATTATAAAGTAAACATAAACTGCTTTGTATTGAACATTAATCATCAACTCAAATCAAAGTATTTAAATATTTTTATTTTCTACTACTTACTAAAAATTATTGAAATAAAACTATTAAATATATAAAGAATAAGTATATAAATAGTGTGGAGTCCAACCATGGAGTAGACCAACCATTACTTGCATTACGGATCTGGACTGTTAGTAAATACATAAAAGTTAAAAAAAATAAATTTTCACAACATTTAAAATATAACCCTGATGGGTTATATTTAAACAAAAAAATTTTAGTTGTTTAAATCATAACAAATTTTTACATTTACCTCGAAATATTCAATTGCAGTAAATGATCCACCAATTTGTAAGTTTATTTCTGAATCCGTGTTCTAATAGGAAACATTTTTTTTCTATTTTCTATTAATTTTTTAACAAAAATGTGACAAATAAATGTTTCATAACTTACAAGTTTATCGTGATATTTGTTATATATCTCTTTACAATTAGTTGCCATTTCAGTTAAAATAGATATACAGTGTGCTCGAACAGCTTCCTGTGAATAAAATAAAATACTTTTATTGCTGCAAAATGTACATGAACATTTTACTTTAAACAAAATCGGCACTTAAAAATGAAGACAATAAAATTTGTACATAGGAAATGCAAAGGCTTACACAAAAAGTATAAACCATATAAATGGTATAAAATCAAATTAAAAAAAAAAAAACGTACATAAAGCTCTGGTATGGAAATCTCCACTAACTTTGCGTTACATCTATTTACCAAATAATCGACAGCTGGAAATAAATTCATATCTTGAAGTAATCAAAACTGTTGAGTTTTAAAAAATGCACAGTCAGCAGTATTTTTTCACTTTTTGTATTTCAACATTTTTTTCTCATACAAGCATCAATAATTAAGTAATTTTAATAAAGAAAGAAATAAAAAAATTTTTGATTAAAAAAAAAACAAAGCACTCTAAAAAAAAAAAGGGAGTTGATAATAAAAAATAATCAAATTTAACTACTAACAACTTAGCCAACAGCAAAAACCTTTTTGTCTGTCAGCATGAGTAATAATTTACCTGTCTGTCAACTCCAGTAACAAATTATCAGTCTATCAGCAACAATAGCTTCCAGTAAATGTTCTTTCAATATTTTATAAGGTATTATAAAGTTTTATTTTTTAAGTATGGAATAAATGCTATTTATTTAACAATCAATGATTGTATAGTTGCTTAAAATAAACTGAGATATTATGCATAAATCAAAATTTTTTGAAATTTTATCATCATTTACCATATGATTCACTTAATCAAGTTTTGAACATATTCATATATGTATACCTACATGTTAATTATAGTATAACATCACTTTTGCAAAAAACTAAAAAAAAATAATCACTAATATAAACTAAATATATACTTTTGGATTCAGCCAAGCCCTCAAAATTTTAAAATAGATTCAGGCCCTTTCTAACCTGTGATCTGCATATAGTGTTAAAGGTTTTTCTGAATTTTTAATAAATATATTAAGATTTTAATGATCTATTAAGATTTCATCTGATAATTGAAACCAACATGAATTTAACAGCTAAAATTGTTTTAAATATATTTTATCTTTAATTATAAATACACCATTTATGATTGTAGATAAAATTTACACCTATCATTTTATTCATTTTATATTGCAATACATTTAATCTTGCATATTTTCTGTAATCACACATATATTAATTTCCATAATATAATAGACTAGATCCAACCAAAAAACATCCAAACTATAAAGAACAAAATTACCTTGTTTGCAATGAGTAGCAATTTCAGGATTGCAATGCTATAATAGATAAAAAAATTCCTAATTACATATTTAAGAGACCTTTGAAATTTATTAATATAAAAAGGTTTGAAATTTATTAATATAAAAAGGTTTGAAATTTATTAATATAAAAAGAAGAATAAAAAAAGATATAATAAAAATCAGAAGAGCGCTATCAAAATTACGCATACATTAAAATTACGCATACATTAAAACTATGCATACATTAAAATATGTCCAATCCACTCCAATTTTAATATCATACAAATCTTTTATTTCAAAATTCAAAAGATTTGGCAAAGGCTGCACTAAACCTGAAAAAAAAAATAACTAAATTGCTTTAAAAATTTTTTTTATAAGAATTGAAATTTAATGATATATATGAAATATTTACCAATAGGATCCTGGCAATCAGGTCCAGCTAGAAAACCTGAAATTTAAATACATATTAATAGAAACATATATATATATATATATATATATATATATATATATATATATATATATATATATATATATATATATATATATATATATATATATATATATATATATATAAATATATATATATATATATATATATATATATATATATATATATATATATATATTAATTGTTAATATTCAATAAAATAACAGCTATAGCACCAAATTATAGTAAAAATACGATTTAAATGACTCAAATGTTATATTTCAATATTTGGTCAGATGTCCTTTATTATCAAGAACTGCTTGTATTCTTCTTGGCATACTATGCACTAATTTTTTACAAAATTTCATTTTTTATTTTTATTTTCAGTTTCATTAGTCCAAAGTTCTTTTAGAACTTTTTGGAGATGTTTTTCAGATTTTGGCTGATGTGCTGCAACTTTCTGCTTCATAACATTCTAGCAGTTCTTGATAACATTTAGATCGGGTGAACTTGAGGGCCAATCGGACAATAATTCAATATTATTATCAGTAAACCAGATCTTAACTATTTTAGCTGTGTGAAATGGTGCTGAATCTTGCTGAAATATGCTGGTTTTGGTAGTTTCCATATGCAGTTTCACTTTATCTTTCATAACCAACATAAATACTTTTGGGCATTGACTTTTTCGCCTTTTTTAAAGATGTCCATACCACACTAACCTTGTACTGTGATAGCACCCCATACCATAACTGAAGGAGGATGTTTGACTGTTTTTATGGTATACTTCGGATTCAGGCATTCTCCAACAAGTCTTCCAACATATCTATACCCCATATTTCTAATTTGTTGATGTGTTCTAATTTGTTGTACTCTTCGTGTTCAAATTTATTGTATTCTTGCCTGGAAACATTACTCATTCCCACCACTCTGGTGTCTTGTCTTTTAAACTCTTACAAAATTTAATCCAAGCTTGCAATTGTGCTGTAGTTAATAAAGGTTTTTTAGCTGGTCTTCTAACAACTAAACCAAAGTCATAATACCCCCTTCTCCTAATTGTTCTCGAACTAATAGTAATACTTCTTTCAATAGCAATTTGTGATAATCTTGTGGTATGGGGCTCACTATTAACAATATTCCTTAAAAATCTGTCTTCTCGTGATTTACTCATGCGTTTTCTACTACAATTTTTGCGATTTGTTAAATCTAGCAAACGTAAGGCATTTTGTACGGTACTTCTCTATATTTTTAGGCATTTTGATATACTTCTTTGAGAATAACTCTCTGAAAATAGTGTACTTATTTCACCTTTAACAAAGTTATTAATATCGTACTCTCTACCCGTAATATCAATCCTATGGCAACCTGAGGGTGTAAAATAAACTAAAATATCTTCAAAAATTAAAAATAAAACGGCTTAGTTAAGAATCCATATATAGTGTACATATCAGCAACTTGTGCAAACCTTGATTAAATAATTTTAAAAAGTCAGATCATTAAAATGTTAAATATTGAGCAGTTTATAAAAAGGGACAATTGCTTAACATTGCAAAAAAATTAAATTTTTTTTTTTTATAAAATATATTTATATATAAATATATAATTTTAGTAAATACCATCAATCAATAGTGCTGAGTCAACATTGCACAATTTGATGGCATATTATTTGAAGTTCGGAGCGATAGCTTATCACAATGACGCCTAATTAATACCATGCAGTTGTAACTTTGCAACACACAGTATTTCAAGTCTAATCAAACTAAAACCAATAATAAACACATAAATACTAAAATTTTTACTATAATGTCAACTTTGTTGTTGTACCATTTTTTAGTACGCTTGCCGCTACTTCTGTAGATGAAAGTTGATCTTTTGAAACCAAATGTTATAGCTGCTTTCCTTTTACACATACCTTTGTCCATAGCCTTTAAATGACAAGCCTTCTATGCTTTTTCATGTAAATCCATAGATTACATAGATACTTGCAAAAGAGCTATTTCCATGCGTTGCAATATATATTATTGTCTTGTAATTAGTTCATATCAGTGATATAAATTTAACAGTAATTTTTGAAATTAAAATTTTCCATAAATATTTTTTTAAAACAGGGTAATTTTGAAATTATAAACAAACTTTTTATTCGAATAAAATAATATAGTGATTATAAAAATGTCAAAATTAATTAGTAAATTTACAGGTAAAGTTACCAGTAAATTTTACATTTGCAATACTATTTCATACTCACAAAATCACATTTTTTACATATCAACATTTCATAACATTCCTGCTAATTGTCTCCTTTGTTGTTTATCCATAAATGACCAAAATCTAAGTATTTCAAAATTTCTCTAATTTTTTAAAAAAAGTAGTTGATATACAAAAAATATTAATTTTGTTTTTGTTAGTATAATTTATTTGGCGATTCTTAATAATAATAAGATTAAATTGGATCATTATCTAAAACTTTGCTTATTTTAGATTTTAATAGTATGCCTTTCTTCAAATTGTTGTTTTGATAAAGAACTATTTCAGCAGGTTGCAAATAAACATTTTTTTTTTATATGGGTTCATATTTACAAAGTAATAACAAATTTATTTGAGGAAAAGTAGTTTGTAAAATTTGAGTTTTATATATATATTTTTTAAATGATCAAAGTGACTGAACTTAGGCAACTGTATACAGATTTTAAAAAATATGAAAATGAAAAATAACTAAATAATCAGTAGATGTTAATAATACTGACAGTAACATTGAACAAATTTTTTTTTTTTTTTTTTGCATTACAGAAAAATCATCATTATCAAATGCAATATAATTATATGCAAAATTAATGATAACTCTGTAAAAGATAAAAAAATGATTACAAAAAATTTCAGAAAGAAGTTTCAAGGTTTTTTCGAAGACTTTTCCAAAAACTGTCAAATTCCAGGATTTTTCCAGGTTTTCAAGGACTGCTGGCCACCATGAATTATATGTTTAAAATAATGATGGGTATTTTTGTAAATGTAATATGCAGAGATGTAGGTCACAAGAAAAAGGACAGATATGCGCAATCTAATTCACTGATTTTGAAAGTGAGGTGCATGTGCATATTTGTTGAAAAATGAAATAAAAATCAAAACAAGCAGATGTTCAAAATAGGTATATTGAAGTAATGATTAACTTGTGCTAATATCAATGTAGGAAATTCATTATATTTTAGTACTCTTTAGAGTATTTGAAAGGTATCAAAACTTTGACACACAAATTTTCAGCCATAAAATCTTAATAAAGATTATTTTGGTGATATGATTGTTAAAGAAATGAAAGAATGTGCTTTTTTCAGATTTTGTTTTTCAATTTAAATTTTGAGAAGTGTGGTATATTTTTCATTACACAACTCTAATCATCATCCTTAAATCTTTAAACATTTTGAACATGAAACGAACTTTGTCAAACAAGATTTTGCATTTTAAGAAGCAAGTCTTCAATAAAAATTAACAATTTTAAATTAGAAAATGGCATTCTTGTTTATTATATCATATTACTTTTAAAGGAAGTATACACAGCAATCTAAAATAAAAACACACTTGATTTTATTAACTATACCATGAAATCATCTTATTAAATGGTTGTGGTGTTTTTACCACAGCTTTTAGCTAGCAATATTGTCAGTACATATTGAAACTATTGATTAAAATGTGGAATTAAAGAATACATTTTGTTTCTTTTTTAATTTTTTTTTAATTTTTTCAGAACCAAGAGATTTTTTTTTGGTTCTTAAGATATATTTAATGTAAAATAATGTTGTAAGATAACACAATAAAAATTTATTAAAGTTGTTGTTAGCCAAATGATAGTGATTTTTCAATACAGTTTATATTTTATATAGTAATATCATTAAAATATTAAATAATTAACTAAATAATTATAAATAGCAGCTGCACAAGAAGGTGAAAAACACAGAGTAGAGTTTGGGAACAATGAAAACCATGGAGTAAAGCTTGACTTTAACCAATGAAAAGGATAGATTTTCATGTCTAAATCTAGGAGAGAAAAAAAATCACAAAAGGAATCCTGATCAGTCTTATGAGTAATTCTATGTAAAAGTAGGATAAAAAATTAAAATTTTTTAGTCACCCTCTCAGATTTATTTTTAAATTTCAACCAGTGGTAACATGAAAAAAAGTAAAGTTTGAGCTCCCAAATACAAACGGTTCAAAAGTTATGATATTTTAAAATTCAGACTTAAATTTTTTTCTACATCCGCCATTATGGACTTTGTAGTAGTACTTTTTAATGAATAATTTAAGATTTAAGTGAAAGAATGTGGCAAAAAATTAGTGCCTGAGCATTTTTGAGGGTGCTGAAATCAAAAATGTAGAGAAAATAATGAAACTAAAATTTTTTGAAGGTTATTTTTTGATTTTAAAATGGTCACTCAAACCTTTTTTTTTGTTAACATGGGTTGTGATTTCATTAACTCCTAGTCTCACGGATTCAACTTTTTTCATCAATGAAGTAGGTGATTCTAGTCTATCTTTATAAAAAAGATGGTTTTGGTTTCTTAAAGAATAGTTTAGATATTTCATTTTGAAGCTTATACAAAAAATTCCTAAATTGGACTAATTCTCTATCATTGATTTTTTTGTCAAAGATTTTTTAACAATAATTTATGTGTAAATAATTTAAGTTTTAGAGTAAGAAACTGACTGAAAATTGATACCTGGCCATTTTTGAAGATGCAGAATTCAAAGTAGAAAAGAATACAACCTAATGCAAATTGTTTGACACCTGTTTTTTATTTCAAAATGGTCAAAAATTACCATAAAACAGGGTAACGTTTTCTCTAATTCATGAAGTTTTCTGACTCATGGATTCATTTGTGATGTGTAAAAACAGTTTTTTGAGGTTGGTTTTGATACACAAACAAAGTTTTGTGAAGTGAATTGCTAAGTAAAAATATAGTTTTGCGACATCGGCTTTGATGTATAAATATAGTTTTGTGACACCAGTTTTGTTGCATAAATATAGTTTTGAATTACTAGTTGTATAAACAGAAAAACTATTTTAATTTTAGATTAAATAACAATTGAGTCTTCTTTGGTTATTTAGTTTCTCAGTAATGGCAAACAGTCAACAGTGCTCAATTTGAATCAAGCTGGAAAGTGAATGTCATCTTACAATATATACATAGTTGCTTAGAATCGAATCTTTTGAAGATATTACTGAACAAAAAGAATTTCAGGAATATCTTTTTTTGAAGATATTCCTGAAAGACAAATATGAATGTGGAAGACTGGGCTGTCAATAACCACTGTCAAATTAACAACTTATCTCCACCATAAATATATTTATTTGAAGCAGTATACAAATAAATTAAAACGATCCTGCATTCCATTTAATACTTATAACAAAGTTTTAAAAGGTATTTATAGTAATCACAATCAATTTTGTGAAAGTGTTGTGAGTCACAATAGTGAAATTCTTGGCAGCCGAATTTAACTTTACTTTTAGCTGACTTCTGAAAGTGCACTATTAAATACCAAACAACTATAAACTTTAAATGGCTCTATTAATATTTTTATACATATTTAAAAAATTCTTCCCTTTTTTCAGGCAGTCTTCATGAAATTAACTTGGATACAGCAAAGTACCTATGCGATAAAGAAAAATTCATAGTGCCAAGTGAAAAGCTATGCAAACATAAATTAGCATCAAGAAAAAAATCAGAAGAAAACAAGTTTTGGAGATAAAACTGAAGATAATATGCAAAAATTCTAGACTTCTAAAATCTTGGTCTTCATTAAAAAAAAACAGCAAACAAAATTCAAAATACAAAGTTTTTATGTGACCAAAAAGACATCATAGCATACCCTGATGTGGTTGAACAGCATTGAATTAGCCAAGATGTTATAGAACTTATAAAGCTTTTTTACTGTGATGATGAGTATTCAAGGCAAATGCCAGAAAAAAAAGACTGTTTAAGTGTTAGTAAAAAAAAAATTCATGTCAAAAAAATTGATTTTCTGTAACTTAAAAGAGCTCTATGTGGTATTTAGGATAAAGTACTTAGACCATAAAATTAAATTTTCTAATTTTTGCAGTCTTCGGCCTAAATGGTGCATTTTTGCTGGTCCAAAAGTTATACATTCTGTTTGTATGTGTACAATTTTGCAGGAATTACATTTTTGTAGTACAAGACGAGATATAGAGTTACCATTGGAGCCAATGTTCTTTTCATCCAGTTGTCATCAACTACAAGAAAGTGAAATTGAAAATGCATTCTTTTTGTGTAATTTCAGATAATTTGAATCATGATGTTGGATTGTTGAAGTTATGCATAAAACCATTATTCATATAAAAACACATCTTGGACCCACAATTACAAAAATTCATTATTTTTTTGATGGCTGTGCCGCTCAGTATAAAAAATTTTTTTTCAATTTATGTCACCATGCTTAAGATTTTTCTGTGTGTTGCATTTGGAGTTTCTTTGCAACAAGCCATTTCAAATCTCTGTGCTATGGAGTAGGTGACATTGTTAAAAGGCTTGTTTCAACTGCTAGCTTGCATAGTCCAACCACAGATTAAAGACTGTCTTCTCTTCTTCTAATGTCAAAAGTCAATCAGTGGTATTATGTTTGTGTACGTCACTGTTGAAGAAATGGAACTAATAAAAAACAAACTTACTGATAGACTTTTAATAGTAACCACTACTTCTGGGACAAAAAGTTTCCATCAATTTGCACCTCATTCTCATTCAATTATAAAATGAAAAGAGTATCAGATGGTGATGGTTTTGCTATAACATTTGACTTCCTCAATTAAAAAAAATGAAACTATTAAAATTAACTATGTTATGATGTCAAAATACCTATTTTGCAAATATGATAAATTTTACTGGCTTGGTATGGTTGCTGAAGTTGATAAAGAGAATGATGATTTTATGGTAAAGTTTATGCATCCACATTATTTAAGTAAGTCATACTACTGGCAAAAGCTGGATGAAAATTGCTGGGTGCCAAGAATAAATGTTATTTCTCCTATTAAAACACTGTCAACATCATTTTAGTCATTTTTTAACAAAATATTTGAGCATACAACCTTTCAGCATGAAACCAATATTTTGAAACAATACTTAATTATTAGACATTAAGTAATAATGTTAAGTTGATTATAATTAATAAATAATGAACTTATATTTTTAATGTGATGTATTGCAAATTATATTTCCATGTATAGTTTTGAAAATATTGATTATAAATATGCAAGTTATGCAAAGCAATATAATTTTTTTATTATAATTCAGATACATAAACTTTTCTAAGACCTCTTATTTCACATTAAGAGTAAGGCAACTCCAGAATTAAGTGAAATGTAAGCCATGGCTACAAAACAAAAAATTTGACTGTTGATATTTTAAAATTAGAAAATTATTTTCAAATATTAGGATTTGGGTCAAATATTAGGATTTTCTCTTCATCTTTGTATTCAGCATCTTTAAAAATGGTCAGGTACCAACTTTCAGTCATATTTTTCCTCTAGAACTTGAATTATTCACACAAAAAGAATCGCTATAAATTCTATAATTGAAAATGAAGGCCAAAAAAAGGATTTTTTGTCTAAATTCCAAAATGACATACCTTTATTATGCTTTAAGAAACCAAAACCATCTTTTTTATAAAGATAGCTTAAGATCTAATACTTATTTTGAAAAAAAGTTGAATCCATAAGACTTGGACAACTACAGGAGTTAATTAAAGCGCAAGCCATTGTAATAGAACAAAAAATTTGATTGACCATTTTAAAATAAAAAAATAACTATCAAAAAATTTAAATATTTTTTTCTTAGCATTTTTGAATTTAGCACCCTCAAAAATGGTCAGGTACCAATTTTTAGTCATTTTAGGCTGAACTTCAAAATACCATAACTTTTGGACTGTTTGGATTTGGGAGCTCAAATTTTACATTTTTTCATGTTTTATTAATACATACTGCTGGTTAAAATTTAAAGAAAATCCAAAAGGTTGAAATAACTGTTTCACTTTTACATGAAATTACCTTGTAAATTATTTGTAAACAATAGATTAAAACAATTTGGTGATGATGCTTTTAATGATTAATGCTTTTTGGCAGCCATCGTTGTGAGTGAGCTTGACTCAAGCTAGTTGTACTTAAATAGTATTGCACTGTTAGTACTTGTTTGTCTCACTGTTAGTACTTGGCACAATAAAGAACAATCTATTAAGTTGACTCATTTTTGCTCATCAATTTAAAGTTGTAACAAATGGCTCCTTACATTGTTTTAACAATAACAGAGACACCAACGATGTTCAGCATGGCTGTCTATAACGCAACACTGTTAGAACTCTGATACTTTACAGCTATTGACAGAATTAGCTTCTATGATGCCCCCACAGAGTTACCACAATGCTGCTACAGAGCAGTGTTACAACAAAAAAGTTGATTTCATTTACACAACAAACCTTCATTATCTAACTTGCTAAGATTTTTTAAGCAATGTAAAACGCTAAAAAAAAATTATTATTAATATTAATAAACATAGGAAAAAACAGGTAAACAAAAAGTACCATATGCAATTGCAGAATCACGAACAGTAGAGCAGACAAAGCCTTAAAAAAAGATGTGTACAAATAAGTTGGCAAATCATTAATTTAAAATCATATACATTTTTTGAAATAATAATTCTGAACTATAAATAATTAATAAAAACTTACCTGGGTGAGCAACTGTAGAACATACTTTACGAAAACCGGTTCCACTTATTCTGGAAAAAGTAGCTACAATTGAAATCAAATCAAATCAATACCATTTTAAGTAATTTTAACTTCAGAATAACAAGAAACATTTTTTTTTGTCAATTCACCTCCTCAAGGCTGTGAAGGCCACTACAGAGGAGGAGGCTACTTAATTCTGGTTATAACATAGGTACTAACATATGATTACTATATTTAAATCAATACCAATTACTATATTTAAATCAATATTATTAATGACATGATATCATTAATACTAAACAATAATGAAAATGATTACTATATTTATACCAATACTATCAAAAAGCATGTATATAAACCTTATTTATTGGTTACCCTAGTGCAAATTTATTATAATAACATATTATTATTAATACTGAACAATAATGAAACTTAATAATAATAAAAATGCGGTATTGGTATAGCGGTGGAATGTTTCAATGGAATGCTTGTAGAATGTTTGTACAAGATTAGCTTTTTAGATTAAGAATAAATAGTTATACAATTCTTTTTTTTTTAAACTTATTACATGTGCAGTCTGATATTTAGTATATAATAAAAACTAATGTATACATAATATAAAATATACAATAAAAACTTATTTAAAGATACCTTTCAATCCAACAATTCCATTAGTACCAGCAGGTATTCTAATAGAACCGCCACCATCTGCACCTAAAGCTATTGGACACAATCCTAAACGGAAATAAAAACTTTAATATACACAACAAATTAGAGCCCACAAACCATTCAGGCTTTTTTTTCTTGTATCCAAATCATCAATGTTTTCTTTTGTGTGTCAGGGCAAACTGTAATTAATTTTAAAAACATTGTGTATATTAACTTTTACTAACTAAATTTATTACAACAAATAGTTTCTTCAAAACTATTTGTTGTAACAAAATTGATCAAATAAAAAAAAAAGTCAAATAAAACTAACAAAAATAGAATTTTTTAATTTTTTTATCTTAAATTATACTTTCATCTAATGTTACAGTGGTTTTATATACAAGATTTTTTAATAGACATTTAATACATCTAAAATAAACTAAATAAACTCATTTCCTCTCCAAAATCAACATATACACAAAATATCAACAATTACTCAGATAAATTTATACAAATTATCAAAATACAAATACAATAAGTTGTTAATGAATGCTACCACATCTAATTATAAAAAAACCAACCCTATAATAAAAGATCACAATAACAAAGAAGAAAAACTCTTTTTAAGAATGTTGTTTTTAACAAAATTAATATAAACAATTAGACCATAAGCCTTATAAAACATTAAATTATAATCATGCTAGTTCCAACTATCCACCAAGCATTTTAAAACAACTAACAACTTCAATTGAACAAAGATTATCTTTCAATTCATCAATTAAGTTTTTTTTTTGAAAGACTGCCCTTTTATAAAGATGCATTAAAAAAGATTTTACAACAATATCCAATATCATTCAAATGTAAACCCTTCTAATACTGACAAAAAAAATATTTCATAAAAGAAATATTTTATGGTTTAACCCTCCTTTCAGCAAAAAAAGTTGTAATTAAAATTGGACACTTTTTCTTAAACTTAATTGACTTTTTCCATTTTATCATAAGCTCTGCCCTGTGTTTTTTTCTCCAAAAAAATCAACTGAAAAAAACAAAAAAAAACGCATCACATTTTTATGGTTTACTCATGTAAACATAGAAAAAAGTTTTTACTATCTCATTTTGATATTGGCAATTAGCAAATATCGGATCACATAAATTTGATTCCAGATGCCATTAACGCTAAATTTATAACATTTTATATTTTATTATATTAATACTAAACTTGTATTTTTTTATATCATTTCATATTTTTGAATAATATGGCTAATGATTGCCAAAAGGCATGATGCTTCGAGTTCCATAATAAAGATTTATTTTTTTCATTTAAATTATTTTAATATAACTTTATCTATTTTGTAAAAAAATATTTATCACTCATAAGCAGATAAAAATTGTATTTCCAACAATATACAACATGTAACAAAATATAAGCGTATATATATATATATATATATATGTATGTATATATATATATATATATATATATATATATATATATATATATATATATATATAAATATATATATATATATATATATATATATATATATATATATATATATATATATATATATATATATATATATATATATATATATATATATATATATATAAATATATATATATATATATATATATATTTTGTTACATGTTGTATAATGTTGGAAATATTAATTTTCACCCCCTAAATGTGTTCTATGAAATAAATTAATACTACATTTATAAAATTTTTGAATAAAATTTTTTTTTGGATCACTCAAAACCATTAAACATCAGACAGGTCTCTAATATTTTGAAACAAAAAGTTCTTTTAAAGCATATGATGTTGGGTCTCAAAAAAAGTAAAATTTTATAAAAATTTCAAAAATAATAAAAACAATTTATTAAAAATTTTACTTTTTTTTTACAAAAAAAAGTAAAATTTTATAAAAATTTCAAAAATAATAAAAACAATTTATAAAAAAGTTATTTTAAAAAAAATTTTGAAAATATGTATTTTTTATTTTTAAGCCATAAAATTTGTCATTAAAACGATTAGAAAAATAATAATCATTTTATATAAAGATTACTAATTTAAATTTTATTAAATGTAGCATTAATTTATTACATAAAACACATCTAGGGGGTGCCATCAGACATTTTCAAAAAATATTGTTTTTAGGACCACCTTAACACACACACACACACATATATATATATTTATAAGATATAATTATAATTTTTATATAATTATATATATATATATATATATATATATATATATATATATATATATATATATATATATATACATATATATATATATACATATATATATATATATACATATATATATATATATATATATATATATATATATATATATATATATATATATATATATATTCACATCAAAACTGTCTTACCAGCAGCAACAGCAGCAGCAGGACCGCTAGAGCTTCCACTAGCAGAGTGATTAACATTGTATGGATTACGACAAGTTCCATGGTATCTAAAAAAAAAACTTGTTTTTAAACAAGTAAAATAGTTTGGAGCTAGTAGTAAATAAAAAATGATCAAATACAAGAAATATATTTTTTTGACTATATATAAATTAAATTAACCAACTTAAACTCCCAAACCAACTTGAATCATTTACCCAACTTAAAATACTAATATGAATCACTTGAAAGCAAATATTTTAAAGTCAGTTACTAAATATTATAAACACATTTAGTCACACATTGTCAGAAAAAAAAGTCAAACTTAGTTTATTTTGAAAACTTTAAAGACAAAAATTAGCCCCCTCCATTGTAATGACCTGAACCATTGCTGGTAAGCTGAATTTAAAATAAAGATGAACGTTTTTCTATATTGATTTAAAAAAGCATATTTAAAAATAAATATTAATGTAACTCATTTGCTTCTTTATTTTTTGCTCATTTATTATAACTAAATAAGTCATTAAAAAATTTGTTTATAATTCATTATTTTCAACCATTCATTATCATTATTATCAATACTTTAGTAGAACAAACTTGAGGGTAACAATTAATTTTTTTTTTTAAATACCAGACTTTAGTTAATAAAACATCTAGTAGTAGTTGTCATATCTTCTTAGAAATCTTTTTTAAAATTTCTATCATTATCATTATCTTTTTTAAAAAGTTTTTTGAAACATTTAAAAACCACAAATAATTGTATAGAGCTATGATAAACTTGGTTTCTATGAAAGGTAATGAACAACCAGTTTAGAATCCAATAATAAGTGTTTAGGTTTCCTTTTTTTTTTTTCTTATAATCCCCTATAATTTTAGTAATACCTCTAGTTTTTAATAAAAATAGTAAAAATAAAATAAATTGGACTAACAAGTAAAATAAATCATTTGTATGAAAATAAAAAAAGAATATTTTAAGGAATAGTAAAAGTCAGCAGTAGTAAAGTGGAACAAAAAAGTTTTCATTTGGTTGCTTTATTATACTAAAGGACAAAAATTTTGAATTAAAATAATATATACCACATTTTGTAAAAATTTCAGCTTATTTGAGAAAGTTTGTGAAAAAATGAAAAAAAGTTGGCACTTCTAAACTTTTATATATAGGCAATTTCACGGCAGAAAATGAAAAAATAGTCAGTTTTTTATTCTCTTTTTTGTCAACTTTTACCAAATGAATATTGATGTAGGCATATGAAAGTTTATTTAAAATATACCTTTAGTACTAAAATTAATTTATATAAGTCATTTTTATGGTTCCGAAAGTTATGGTTTTTCTAATTGTTGCATGATAAAAAAAGTATCATTGTAAAATGTTATTTTAACCATGAATTTATTTGCATAATCCAAATTAATTTAACGTTAAAATGGAACTAACATATTCAAATTGTTGTTGGTCAGATTTTATTCTTCATAAAATATATATATTTCAAGAAATTAACGAAAGAACTTTTGCAATTTTTATGTAATGTAAGTTAACAAAAAAGAATAAAGTTTTGTTTGTTCTAAAATTTAGTTTAAAAAAGTTTTTTAATAATATATGCGAAAGAATATTAAATGATAAGTTTTTACAAATGTTTAAGTTTTGAATAATGATGCTTAGTTAAAACAAATTTTTGTTTTCAATTAGTATAACATAAGTTAAAATTATACACATTTACTAAAGTTCTGGCGCTTTTTTTGTTAACAAAATAAATTACGTTATTAAGTAATTCTTATTTTCGTCGCATTACATAGTGGTCTGAAAAACTTGATTTTCCAAAATTAAAATTTTGATGTCTTTATACTAAATTGATAATGCTGAATCTAAATCTAAACACAGTTTTTGATTTCAAGGTTTAGTTGTTCAGATATCGCATAAGTGGCCCAGTCAAGAATTTCAGAAAAAGTTTTCATTTTTTTGCTTGTGGTTTCATAATATATTGGATTTATATATATATATATATATATATATATATATATATATATATATATATATATATATATATATATATATATTATATATACATACATACACATGTTTAAATAGGTTGCAGCGAGGGAGGGGGGGTCAAAAATTTATATCAAGCCAAAATTAA
Source organism: Hydra vulgaris (assembly GCF_022113875.1). NCBI lineage: Eukaryota > Metazoa > Cnidaria > Hydrozoa > Anthoathecata > Hydridae > Hydra > Hydra vulgaris. The sequence goes on along the minus strand of NC_061158.1, from coordinate 18,221,520 downwards.
TATTTTAGTTAAAAATTGTAGGTGATGATTTACGTTTATTTTTCACAAGTTTTTCATCAATATTTTTGAATAACAAATAATAAAAATCACAAGCGAAACTTTGTCATAAATTGGGTATTTATTTTTTCATGAAAAGCTACTATTCTAATTTTTAATTTAATAATCAATCTAAAGATATATTAGTCAATAAATTAAATTAAAAACCATAATATAAAAAGTATACGTATAATACGAAATAACAAATATATGATTAAAAATGTGGTATAAAAACAGCAAAAATATTGTGTCAATACGGTATGGTTCGATAATAGATGTTCAAAATATACTATAAATTTAATGTTTTAATAGTAGACTTTGTATTTTACATATTTTTAAAATTAACCAAAATATGCATTTTTTAAAGTATTTTCATCAGTTAAATATATGGAATATTTTATAAAAATAAAATAAATATGAGTATTTGAACTATTTTTAACAGTTTAAGTAGCAAGTATGATTGTATATAAAAAAAATGTTTTTGAACATGTATTTATAGAAATAAAACAAAAATAGAGACACCAGTATTTTTGATAACATAAAAAAGGTATATTTTGGGAGCTTTAAAGTTGGTGTAAATAATTTTATCTGCAGCTGATTTTTTTTTTTTTTGAATAGTATATGCATATTAGGATTTAATGAAATCATATCGATCAAGTCCATGCATGCTGACTTTAGTTTTAGGAAGTCCATGCATGCTGACTTTAGTTTTAGGAAGTCCATGCATGCTGACTTTAGTTTTAGGAAGTCCATACATGCTGACTTTAGTTTAAGGAAGTCCATGCATACAGACTTTAGTTTTAGAATGTCCATGCATGCTGACTTTAGTTTTAGGAAGAAGTTAAAATTGAAAAACTTATATTTTATGTTAGTTTCAAACATAAATAACTTGTGCAAATATACAATAATAAAAAATTATTATTATTTCAAATTAAACTATACTATAAAATTTGTTTAAAAAAGAAATCTTTACATATTTGCATATAGTTTTAAATTCATACACAAATGAAAAAATGTTGTATTTTTGCAAGAAATTATTAATCGGTTTTTAATCGCTCTTGGATACGGTTACTGACTTTTCTTTCAAGAAAAAATATGAAACCTATATATTTTTGAATTGCCTGGAAAATGTTATGTTTAAAAATTATTAAACTTTTTTTTTTTTTTTGGGGCCAAAAATCAAGTTTTTCAGACCACTATGCATTGGTTTGACAAGGTTCTAAATGAAACTTTTTATGTTAGGAGAACTTAGAAAAAAAATCATGTTTTTTAATAAAAATTTAATTTAATAAAATTTTTTATATTATTATTTTTTATTTGTTTATGTATTCTTATTTTGGTTGACATATAAATATACATAAATAAACAAAAATAAGAATTATATAAATATTTTTATATAGAAATTAAAAAAAAAAAAGATTTATTTACTATTCTCCTAATATAGCAAAAATCAGTAAGAACCTTTTTTAGTAAAACAAATTGTTTGTAAATGCAATCAAGGGGGTCATCCATAAAGCATGTCACCCTATATTTATCAATTCTTAACCCCATCCCTCCTGTCACAAACGATTACATATACCCTCTTCCTCTGAAAAGCCAAATGTGCCAATTCAAATGCATATACAACAGCTTTGGGGGGTTATGGGTGGAACACCCCCTACACCCCCCAAAAGAAATGTTACTGCAGCAAAAAATACAATGATGGGAGGAGTTAGGCACATGTTGTTTATACGATCATGCATTATGCAACAATTTGCATAATGTATGGTCGTATGTTGTAATGGCATTTTTCTAGTTACTGCCACATTTTAAAATATTTTTTCATGAGTTTTTTATTTTACTGATAATATTTTATTATTTATTGAAACCATTGAAATTGACCAGCTTAGCCAGAGGGAGGTCTAGAGGCAGCTTAGCTACAGGCTAAAATTACAACTAAAATACAAAGGAAATTAAGATTAAAACTATAAATTAAGGTAAAGTAAATTAAGGCTACAAAATCAGAAATACAAATAACTTTGTTCTGAGTTTTATAAGTATTATAAACTTTTCTTAATTGCAACTATAATCTTATCAATTACATCTTATGCTTTCTTATTTACAACATTTGTGTTCTCAATTACTTCTTATATTTCTATATTACAAATTTTGTGTTCTCAATCTTTTTTTTAATTTTCATTCACTACCAACAAGGCTGCAAGCAACCACTATTAAGTTGGGAAAACAAAGAACAGAGTTAAAGAGCAAGAAAACAGTTGACAGAAGACTTTAAAAGTTGTATGAGTCAGGAAAACACAAAGATGCGAAAGAGTTCCAAAGGGTTGAAGTTGGGGAAAAAAAACTAGACGGATAAAAAGTTTTTAGAGCATGTAGGGACAGATACAGTAAAAGGATGAAACTTGGCAAAATGAGGAGTCAAGCAAGAATGAATGTTTGTTAATGGAACTGGAGACAAATACTCCTTTGAGCAGCAACCATGTAAAAAAGAGAAAGTGATGCAACTTTACAACTAAAGGAGAGAAGCTCAAGCTTGGCAGATTAACCAGGTTACTATGGTTACAATGCATTTTTTAAACTTGCCTAAAAGAGAAAGAGTATTGTTTGAAGAACCAGCCCAAATATGACAATAGTATTCCATACAGGGATAAATAAGAGGTTAATAGAGGAAGATAATGGAATCAGGAGTAAGATAATGACGAGCATAATAAAAAGAATCAACCTTAGCAGGTGCTAACTTTGCAAATTGATATATGGTTTCTATGAGAGATCAGTAGTGAACAATAAACAAAGTGGATTTAAAGAAGAGGATTCAGTGTGAGGGTTGCCAGTAATAAAGGAATGCTGATAGTATTGCGATAGTTGTTTGAAGTAAACAACTTTTATTATTTAAGAGTTGTTTTGAGAGTTTTGTTGGAGTTAAAATTTACAAGCCACTGCTTGTAAATTTTAACTCTAAATTAAATAAATTAAATAAAGTAAATTCAAACAAAAGACTTACAGAAGTCTTCTGTTACAGAAGTGAGATCAGATTTTAGATCATGTTCTAAGCAATTGAAAACTTTTTTTCAAGACATATATTAATATATGTCTTGACAAAAGTATAAAGGTGAGTCATAAGTATATAGAACCATTTTAGATGTAAAGTTTTCAGGAAGATCATTAATGTAGATAAGAAATAAAACAGGACCAAGGATATTACGTTGAGATGAAGAAGAGTGTTGGCCTTTAAGGATGATTTTAATAAAGCAGTTAGAAAGAAATGATTTGATAGTCTTGAAAATAATTACATCTTGAAAAGGTGATACAAAAACAAAAGGTATTATGAAAACAAAATTAAACTCAATTAAGTTAAACCCAACACAGAGGTTTAATTTTACTATTTTATACTTTTTTTTCAATATTATCTGAATTTGTTCTACTTGTAAATAATGAATATAATTTACATAGTTATCATTTGAACTTTTGCAATAGTTTGTGGGCTTTTTTGTGTGCTATATAGCATATTAAAATATTAACTATTTCAATTTTTAAACAGTTAAATACTTACACGCTTGGATTGATTCCAGTAGTCCCAATCCCTAGTTGATGCATATTAGCCATTCCTATGAAGATAGCACCACCTTCTCTAAGCTTACTCACCATCCATCCTTCATCTTGCAAAGACTTTACAACACTAAATTCTTGAAGAGGCATACCACTACGACATGGGTAACCAGCCTAATATTTAAATTAAATATTTTATTAGTAAAATAATTAAAGGACTACTTAACCAGTAAAATCATTTTTTTTTTTTCATTGCCTTAACAGTATCACATTTACAAAACAATTCGTATTTACAAGAAGTATCACATTTACTAAAAACAATTAATCTTTAATATACAAGAAGTATCATACTTACTAAATACATTTCATCTTTAACTGCCACAGGAATTCCATCAAATACAGATAAAGGTGTATTATTTTTCCAACGTTTGGTTGAGTCTTCAGCTTGCTAAAAAAAATTATTGATGTAATCAAAATTTTTTTTAGTATCTTGTAATCATCTCACATGGAGCAAGGGGGGATAAAAAAATACTATACAAAGATAAAGGTAATTTACTTTAAAAATAACTTTATAGAAATAACAATAAATTGAATTAAACAAGAATGGATCAGCTTATATTTACTTTTTATTATTACTAGTTTATCATAGAGTAAAATTAAGACAAACTTTGCACTTTTATATGGTTGACTCCTTTTTGCATTACTGTATTTTTTGCAGCTATTTATTTCACTATTTTCAAACATAATCATTATTTTTCTACTTCTTTATTAAGTTTATTTATAAATATCTTTGTCATAATTTATTTTTTATTATTTACTTTATTAAAATCTTACTTTAAATAAATTTATAAATCTTTATAAATTTAATAACTAATAATTTAATAGCTTTATAAATCAAAATCTCTTTTTACTGAATTAAAAAAACTGAATACCATTAGCATATACACATATTGCATACTATTTCCTTAAACGGCACATGTTTTCACAACTTCTTTACCAACCTTAAATTTCTATAACTTGATACTTTTATTTTTTTTAAATCTTTAACTTGTCTACTTCTTTAAAAAAGTGCATTTAAAAATTTAGAATTTCAGTATTCAGTAGTAAAAAGGCCAAAAATGTCACACAACTTTTAAAAAAATTAACTAAGTATGCTATTCTTTAAGCATCTTTACTTCAAACAAGGCTGCAAACAGCCACTATTAGAGTTGGAAGCTACTGAAAGAGAAAAAATGATATTTTGGAGTGAGATAACGATTAGCAGACAATTTAAAATATTGCAAATTATATGAATCAGGAAAAAAAGATATAGGAAGCAAATTTCAAAGAACTGATGTTTGAGGAAAAAAACTAGACAAATAAGGATTTTGGAGCACTTAGGAACAGCACAGTAAAGACGAGACGTAACGACAAGTATAATAAGAATGAACTTTAGTAGGAGGCACAAAAGCTGTTAGCTCTTTAGAGCAGCGCCTGTTATGCAGGTCCAACTATGTTTACAATGTGTTTTTGTACCTTATCTAAAAGAGAAACAGCATCATTTGAAGATCCGCTCTAGATATGATAACAGCATTCCATACAAGACGGAGATTTAGAGATTCCATACAAGGATGGTTTAGAGATTTAGTAGAGATGACGGAGATTTAGTAGAGATGAAGAATAGAATCTGGAGTAAAAAACATGATAAAGAGATGCAACCTTAGCAGATGCTAATTTTGTAATGGATTTGATATATGGTTTCCAAGAAAGATGGGAAGTAAAAGTTAATTCTAGAAGATGAAGGGTAGATAACTCATCAAGTACATTACCGTTCATAAATATAGGTCCATGTATGTATCATAGATTAACAGTAAGCAACAGCAATGCACTGTTCATAAATGAAGATTCAGACCGTTGCGACAATGATTATCTGAGTTTTATCTGAATTAAAGTTCACTAGCCACTGAGAGCCCCATGTTCTAGCAGAAGTGAGGTTCTTTTCAAGTTCAATCAGAGAGTGTTGGCTTTTTTACAAAGAAAAGAATAAATGGTAATATTATCAGCGAACAATGCCATCTTTGATGTGAAAATTTCTGGGAGATCATTACTGTAAATTAAAAAAAGTATAGGGCAAAGGATAAAACCTTGAGAAACCCCTGAAGTTGCAGAAAATGAAGAAGTGTACTGTCCATTGAGAACAACTTTTATACTACAATTAGTAAGGAAGAATTCAATAATCTTGAAATAAAGATGTTACTTGATACACCATATGAAGAGAGCTTATGGAAAAGAACAGCATGCCAAACTATATCAAAGGCTTTAGAAATGCAAAGAGCAATAATATTGAAGAAAGTATTGAATGTATGACATACATACATACATACATACATACATACATACATACATACATACATAGTGGGGTGCAAAAAAAAAAAACTACTTGTTTTTTTTTCCACACTCAATCTTTTTATAAAAAAAGCAATAAAAAATATTTTAACTTAACAAGCAATTTTGATAGAAATGTGTATGATATTATTGTTTATTACATATAATAAAGAAGAAGGATTTTTAAAGTATTTTTTAATCTCTAACTGTATTGACCTAATTGACCATCTTTTGTTTTTAATGACATTTGGGCATTTCAAAAGCTTAACTGATATCAATTTAAACTATAGATATTTTTTATTCAACTATGTTGTCTGTTTGGAATTGCTAACATGCCTAAAGATATAGGAAGTTAGGATAAAACATTTTATACTTAGTCCAAGTTGATTAACTAAGATTGTGTGATACAAATGCTGGTCCTTAGTGCCTTTAATGTAGTAAAGTTATCCAACTTTGTGTACGCTAAAACAATCCCAAATATTATTCTTTTTGTCATTTTAAGGGTTACCTTGCATGTTTGGAGGTTAAATTTTGGCTCAGTTAATTTCTAACAGTGAGATC
>NC_061158.1:18180016-18212516 GCF_022113875.1 Hydra vulgaris | reverse complement strand
ATAATATATTGATATTGTAGATAATATATTGATATTGTAGATAATATATTAAAATCTTAATAAGCTGTTTAAATTTAAATATGATCGGCCTCTGGTATAGTTAAGTATGTAGTTTTTTTATTTTTATTGGTTTAACATAATTATATGTTAGATTATAGATTATGTTTTAATGTTAATCTAATTATTTGGTGCAGTGTTATTGTCTGACGATGATATTAAAAATTGTTACAAGTTAAAATTTATAAAGTTTATTTTACATGTAAAAACATATGCTTTTTTTATTTTGTTTTTATTTCAACATTATTTTATTTTTCGTGCCACAGGTAATCATAAGTCGTAGGTTTTAATTAATTTATCATTTATCTTTACTTTTAGTTTAACAGTTTGTATTTATTTTAATGTTATGGAGTTATACAGTTACTTAAAATAAACTGTTACAGTTAAAATAAATGTTACAAATAAATTTTGTTTTATTAGTTGCTAAGTTAATGTGAAGTTGCAGTTTGTATTTTTTTGTTTAGATATGACAATAATGAAAACGACAATATACTGCCAATTTATGACACATTTTAAATGCATTGTAATTTTTTTTATCAATATTTTTAATGAAATTAAAAATAAAAAATTTTAGATTCGATTTGATGATATAAAAGTTTGATAATTTTATTATTTCTTATGCAAGATTTGTTACTTATAAGTTTATAACAAGTTGCTAATTCTAAGTTAAAATTTAATATTTGATTTGATTTAAACAGATATATCAATTAGTTGATTTTCTTTCCATTACCAATTATATTAGTGGTTTTTTAAATTTAAGTCTTTATTTACATTTTTAGTTAAGTTTAAATATGATTCTTACAGTAACTAATTTTTACAGCTAAGATCCTTATTCTAGCAGTTGAAGTTCAGATAATTTTGTTTTTTAAAGTTCACATAATTTTGTTTATTCTACAACATCAAATTTTGTTTCCTTAATAAATCAAAGTGTAATGTTGGTTTGACTAATAATTATACTTAACTTCATAAATATTTCTAATTTCGTATTTAATCAAGAAATATTTGAAAAGTTTGAAAAGCATATTATTAAACAATTATCAAAGTGAATCATAGATTTAAATGATTTTTAATTAGAACAATTACAGTTTGCTAGGAATAAGTTTAGAATATTAAAATAATTTAACTCTAGTGTTTACATAAATTATGTGTTGGGCTTTCGTAAGTATATTTAGGAACTTCTCTAACGTATTTACAATCTTTTGGATACCATAGTCAAATATGACCCCTATTACTGATCTTATTAGCTAGTATATATATATATATATATATATATATATATATATATATATATATATATATATATATATATATATATATATATATATATATATATATATATATATATATATATATATATATATATATATATATATATATATATATGTATATATATATATTTATATATATATATATATACATATATATATATACATATATATATATATATATATATATATATATATATATATATATATATATATATATATATATATATATATATATATATATATATGTATATATATATATGTATATATATATATATATATATATACATATATATATATATATATATATATATATATATATATATATATATATATATATATATATATATATATATGTATATATGTATATATATATATATATATATATATATATATATATATATATATATATATATATATATATATATATACATATACATATATAGGCTTTGGTAGGTATGTTTTTGTGAGCATCTTTGAGATAAAAAAGTTCATTATGGAAGATTTTTTTTCAATGTTAGACAATTATTTTAAATAAACTTGATAAGTTCAAATGACCAGTATAAAAATTTTATTAAAAACCATATAAAAAAAAACTGCAAAAAAACAACAACAAAAAACTAAAGAGCTTTTAAATTTTTTAATAGTTTTTAAAAAACTATTTAAATTTGCAGTTTTATATTTTCAAATAAAAAATTTTAAAACATAAAATTTAACCTACGCAAACTATTTATTCTAAAAACAAAAGAACTTTTTAATACTTAATACTTTTATATTTTTAATTTTATAGTTTTAAATGTAAAATACGACTTAATAATTTAGTGAAAATAATTGACACAAGTATCAAACTCATTCCAGTTTTAATTACAAAAGCTTTTTCTTTTAATTACCCACTTTCTCGCTTGGTTTTATTTTAGTATGATTTTTAAACTTTTCAAATTAGGAAAGAAACACAAAACAAAGTAATACTTATAAAAAAATCATTTTAATAAAAAAAACAATCTAAATAAATACTAAAAAAGAGTTAAACAAAGTTGGTCAAATGTACCTGAATCATATATATTATATATATTAATATATATTTTCAAAACAACTGCTGATGATAATTGTTTCTCTTATGTATTTATGATATGATACAAAACATAACAGCGTAACTAACAAAACTATTACTAAAACGTAATCAATTATCATTATTATTTTATTGTCTCCGCAAGGTTTTTTATCTAAATATTGAAAAATTCCACAAAAATGATAGTCGTTAATGCAAGCACTATCAGCGCAGGCAGCTTATGCCGTACAATTATTTACTTCTGCTGATGCCTATATAAAGTAGGCAAAAAATAAATGGCACAAATTTAGAATGTACCACAAATGCTCGATCAGATTCATGTCATGGGACTGGGCAGGCCATTCCATTACATTAATATCATTTTTTAAAAAATATTTCTTTGTGTCTATTGGCAGAATGTTTTGGATCATTGTCTGGTTGAATGGCTAAGTTATTTCTGAATCTAAATTTACAAGAAGAGAGATTCAAATGATTTATAATGTAATAGTGATTTATAAATGATTTATAATGTCTATATAGGAATTGGTGTTCATTGTTGATTCTATGAAAGTCAATTTGCAAACTCCTTGCCATTCCATTGATCCTCATACCATGACATTTCCACCACCATGTTTTACTGTTCCTCTCATGCAACTCAATTTGTATGCCTTGCCTTGTTTTTGCCAAACTTTTTGCTGTCCTCAATAGTACTCAATAGTCTTGTCAACATACTGTTTTATAAATAATAATCTTTTTTTCACGTCTTAGAGACAAATAGGATTTTTTGCAACATAGTCTACCATGAAATCTTTGCTCTTGGATTCTATTTTGGATAGTTTGAGCTGAAATTATGATTTTGTGGTTGTTTTTAAATTTGATAACTTGGAGTTATTTTGGATATTTGACTTTGATTCAGTTTTTGCATTCGTTTTGTCAGCTAACGATTGATTCTTAAGATAGAATGCAATTCTATCTTTATCAATCAATCAACAGCTGGACATTAAATTGTTAGACATAATAGAATAAAAACTTCAATTTTTAAAGTTATCGATGTTAAAGAAGAAAAATGATTGCACATTTTATAGCTCTGCTCAATGAAATCATTTAAAAAATTGCTAATGTTAATTAGTTGAAAATAATGTTAATAACTGTCCTGTGCAAATATTATCTAAACTGAATACTTAATACTAAGATTAGATAGAAAAAAAAAAGTGCTAACCCCAAATTCATAAATTTAAATTTTACACAAAGATGTCAGTACCAGTTTATCCTGCCCCACTTTGAATACTGAGTATATTATTTAAATCCTGTATCCTTGAAAACAAAACTTTGTATACAAATTTCAGCAACAGTAACTTAAAAACTTTAAACTTAATTGCCAATTTATGTTTGCAATTACAACACTATCTTATTTTTTTTGATATCTTCCATATTTTGAAATAATCAAGCGAATCAGCATTTGGGAAAAACTCATCTTTTAAAAGTAACTTTATTTTACATAACAAATTATTAACTGAAAAAAATAATTAAAAATATTACCTTGGCTTTAGGAGTTTCCAACAGTCTATAATTCTACCTTTTGTTTTCTCATTTTCTCTTTCTTCTTTTAGTATCTTTTCAACAGGTAAAATAATTGGAAAATAGGTTGGATTGTCCGGTAGAGAAATGCTCATAAATATATTGATATCAGCCTGACTAACAGTTATAAAGCACATAAGCATATAATTAATCACTATAATATATAAAAATAATAGTTCAGCCTAAAGTAACATTTAAAATAAGCACAGTTTAAAGTAACATTTAAATTAAGTATAGCTTAAACTAACATTAAAAAATAAAAAAATAAAAAAAAGCATATAGCAAACTAGTTAATAGCAATAGCTTAATAGGCTAAACAACTTTAAGGTTAATAAGTCAATAACTAGTTTAAACTGATGAGAACCCTTAAAAAGATTCCATAGTCTAAGATGCATAATTTAGAGTTTAAGATGCATAATTTTAACCTTTAAAACTATTTTGAAACAGGACTTTGAAAATTAAAAAAAAAAAAAAAAAGATTCTTAGACTCAAAGCCCTGTACTTGTTTAACTTTAGTATTTAGAAGTTTCTGGAACATTTGACCCTCAAGTAAAACTATTTGAGCCCAGAATATTTTTATGGGACTGTAAACTCTTAAATATGTTAAATGTAATTTGAATTATACTTACGATTTGGCCATTGCAAGTAAAAAACGTCTCCCAATCACCTGTTATTAAATATATATAAAATAACTGGTTATTAAATAAACACCTGTTGTTAAATAAACAAGTGTAATTAAATAAATAAAAACTAAAATATTAAAGATATATACTGTTCTTAAAGCCTTTCTGTATACATTTGCAGCCCATCCTGGTAATGCAGGAGCACTCTTTAAAACAAAATATTTTAATGAAAATTTAATAAAATTTACAAATACATGATTATGATAAAATGTTACATCATAACATTATATATTTATGTATCATTGTATAAATACTATTAATAAACAAATACTATTAATAAAATAAACTAATATACAATTTACTAATAATGATTAAACTAATAAATGGATAAATATATTCTCATTTAGTGAATCACATACTTTAAAATAATAAAGTTTTTACTCAAATATAACTCCAAATTAAAATGGGAGCAATAGCGGTGTTGAGGTTAAACACAAACTATTTATTTAGTTTGATGCCCACCACATCTCTGGTAGTACTGTGCTCAATTTGTTTCTCTATACAGCGGCCTTGTTTGTCAAGGTTTGAGTTTTGGAGATATAGAATTGAGACAGTGTTGTAACCACATCTAGTTGTGTTGTTACAACACTCTCTGAATATAAGGAAAGGCGACTTAGGGAGGTGAATTGAAATTAAAAAAAATCTGGATCCATAGTAACATTTTAAAACTTAAAGTATCCTAAATATATTATAACAACGCATAATAAAATCCACTAGCATGTACACTGCACATGCTAGTGGATTTTATTATGCATATATATATATATATATATATATATTCATATATATATATATATATATATATATATATATATATATATATATATATATTTATGTGCACATTGTGCACATATATATATATGTGTGTGTGTTTATATATATATATATATATATATATATATATATATATACATATATATATATATATATATATATATATATACATATATATATATATATATATATATATATATATATATATATATATATATATACATATATATATATATATATATATATATATATATATATATATATATATATATATATATATATATATATGATATATATATATATATATATATATATATATATATATATATATATATATATATATATATATATATATATATATATATATATATATATATATATATATATATATATATAGAAAACTCCCAGTTATTTGAACCTCTAAGGGGAACAAGAATTTACTTTGAATAACCGAAAGTTTGAATAAATGAAAATCTTCTTTAAAGTGACCAATTTCAAGTTACTATTAAACTTTAACGTTAGTAGAAAGTAAAAAAGAAGAAAAACTTTGGAATAAGATGCTGTTTAAGTCTTTACCTTCTCAAAAAAAAAAAAGAAAGAAAGAAAATCTTTACAATTTTTTGAAAAAATCGTTCATCTTCGATTGCTTTTTTGCTTCTAACTAATGTTTATCAAACATCTTTGATACTAGGTTTAGCGATTGTCGGATTTTGATGCCGTTATTTTCAAAAAGAGACCAACATTTCTCTATTAACTCTATTGCACATGCAACCTCTGATAATTTTGGCTTTACCAGAGCAGGAGGCAAATTGTTTAAATCTTCGTCTATCTCCTCATCTACCTCAGCACAATCGTTGATTAAAATGGAATCCAGAATTTCTTGATCTGTGATAGCGATTGCTTCGCTTGTACAAATATCAAAATCTATGTTTACATAATCCTAAACAGCAAAATCTTTCTCTACTAAGCCACGTAATATAAGCTCTTTGACGTTTTCTTCAAGCAATTCAAAAGGATCTTCTTCACCATTTATACTTACAACTGGAATTTCCTTTGAGATGCCTGTCTTTCTAAAACAATTTATTACAGTATTAGTCGATACAGCATCCTATGACTTGACCAACATGCTTATAGCTTCGAGAATGATGATATTTGGGGTCGTTTTACCAGCATTGATGTATTTTATTTGACGCCTCACAACATTCGGGCAATAAAAAGTCTTCAATGTCCTTATGACTCCCTGGTGCATTGGTTGCATTTTGGAGGTTTTGTTTGATAGATTTTCAACATTAGGATGAGCTGGGCAGTTGTCTATGATTAGTGCAACTTTTCTACTCTCAGCATTAAACTTTGCGTCAAGTCTCCTTACATAATCAGTAAAGATTTAAGAGATTTTAGATGAAAGGTTAAAATAAACCAAACTTGTCAGCGTTGTAAGCATCTCTCAATTCATATCTTGAGAGAATAGTGGGCAAATGGGTTTGCTCCCAACTTGATGTCTTTTACGCTGTACATGACCTTTCCTCGCCAGAAATAGTTAAAGAAAAAAGCATGTTTATTTTTCCACCGATCAAGCCTTCTGAAGCCTTAAAAGCTGCAATGTTGAGTTCTTTTGCAAAACCTAAAGCTTTTTCTCTAATGATGTGTCCACCAATCATACATTTTGTTCACGTGCGCTCATAAACCATTTATATACAGCTTTATCAATTGAATCATGTTTTCCCAAATCTAACTTTTGTCTCTTTGGTCCAGATTGACCTGACTCATACTTGCTAATTATGTCATTTTTATGCCTAATCCAGTTAAAGTGTTTTGAGGAACACTGAACTTTTTTGCAATGCTTTTTTTAGTCCTTTTTCTAACTCTTTAAGAGCAAGATATTTATCTTTGATTGTCAGAACTGTTTTGTTTTGTTTAGATGTCATGTTGAAACTTCTACCGGACTACTTTGCAATGTCTTCAATTTTTTAATTACATTTTAATAACATTATTTCGTTTATAATATTTTGATAAGGTTTAGTAGCGTTATGTTTTGAAATGATATGGTATCTTCAAATAAAAAAAACTTCAAATAACTGACAGGGTTTTCATCAAGGGAAGTAAAAAATTGTTTCGAATAACCGAAATTTCGAATAACTGCATATGCAAATAACTGATGGGTATTTGCATTGGTTTGTTATGGAAAATTTTGCGGGGAATTTTAATTTCTTCAAATAAGCGGAAAATTCGAATAAGTGCCAGTTCCAATAACCGGGAGTTTACTGTATATATATATATATATATATATATATATATATATATATATATATATATATATATATATATATATATATATATATATATATATATATATATATATATATTTATTAGAGTGCTTTAAAAAAATGTTTAATCCAAGCTTATCATCTGCCCAGACCATGATTTAGTACTAAAAATTTCTTTTTTTAATTATTGAAAATCCTTAGGGTTCCTTCAGGGGGTAAAATGGTCAATTTTTATTGAATTTTGTACCATTTTAAAACAGTTTGTAGAAAGTATTAAAATAAATATATCTGAATTTTTTTTTATATATTTTTGTTTGGAAAGACTTACTTAACTAAAATAAAATATTCTCAAAAAAAGTTTTAAGCTTATAAAACCTGTTTTAAAAAAAAAAAAATCCATAAATATTTTGAAAAAATTCTTAAAATAATCTAAAAAGCACAATTTGTGATTTACTTTTAATACAGTACTATATTGATTTCTCAATTATAATCAGCCTCAGAGGTTATCATGGAAAATATGCAAAAGAGAGGGCCTGGACAGGGAACAAAGAAATATTTCTTGTAATCAATAGTCAAAATTATAAGGTTTTTACTCAAATTTAAAAAAATCAAAATTTATAAAACTAGAAAAAATATTAAATCAATAGTAAAGTTCTGTTTTAAAATAAAATACAACAATCCCATTAAATTTATGATCCTCTCTATTCTCTCTTAAAAAACTGTTATTAACAAAAAAAAAACACAAGAAACTAGTCTTATTTCATTCTAGGAACTTTTTTGTAATCTTTTTTTCCCTGCCTTTCCTGTTTTTGTTATTGTTAAACTTAAAAAGAAAGGTGCCCTGCCTTTTCTTCTCAGAATATGTTTTGTTTATTTAGCCTTAGGCTAATTTAACTGCTCTCTCAGAGAAGTGATTAACAACATTAGGTTCCTTGACTGTTGCTCTAAATAAAAAAATAAAATAAATTCTAAAAAAAAATTGTTGAATTTCCAAAACTTTAGTGAAGTCTTCATTCATTGAGTTTTTACCTTTCCATGCCTAAGCATGTCAAAAACTAGCCACAACTTGTCAGTTGCTAATGGAGTTAAACTAGGCGGTTCATCTTTACTAAAGTTGATCAATTCAACATAGCTTGGTCCATTATCTGATTCTTTAAAGAAAAACTGTTGCTTATTTGTTTACAAACGAGATCTTTGTAAACTGTACAGTTTTTTGGCCATATCACTACATTCCCTACATTCTTTACATGTTAGGACAAAAACTAACGAAATGGGATTACCATGCTGATGCGTGTCGGGGTTACAGCAATAATGTTGAACAATCAATTTTGTAATAATTTCGAATATATTAAAAAGGCCAAATACTGCAAAAAAAAGGAATAGTGTTGCAAAAGAATTTAATGAATAGTGTAGAAAACCAAAAAAAGGAATTGTGTTGCAAATAGTAAAAGAAATATCGCAAACAGTAAAATTGAAATAGTGTCGAAAACAAAAAAAAGGTGTCACAAATAGTAAAAACAGTATAGTGTTCAGTGAAGAACCCAGAGTTTATTTGGGGATACCGTTTTTTTTTCAGCAATGTGAGAGAGGGGGAATTATGTATTTGATTTCCCCTCACCCTCACTCTCCCTTAGTCTCCCCGCAACAATAATTCTCAACTCAACTCGTTTCTCCGCGCAGCGGCCTTGTTCATCAAGGTTCGTGTTTCGGAGTTATAGAGTTGAGAGAGGGTTATAACCACAAATAAGTAGCCTCCTCGTCTGTAGTGGCCTTCTCGGCCTTGAGAAGGTGAATTAAATTAAAAAAAAAACAATAATAAAATAATTTTTAATCATTATTTTTTTAATAATCATTTATGTTTATCTTGTTCGGTTTTATCCTATAATAAGGTGTTGATTTAAAGGCATTTTTTCAATACATGAATTTACTGGTGGATGATGTTACTTTAGTTAAAATAAATAAATAAATAATTAAAAAAATAAATAATTATTGAAAATTGTTTGCAGTTATTAACTATATTTTTGTAAATTTAATTTAAAATAATAATTAAAAATATTTTAAACAATTTTTAACAAATATTTACGTTACATAGTATATTTACATATACTATATAGTGTAATATTTGTAAAATTAACAAAATAGTTTTACGACTTGTATTTGAATTAAAAACATAAGCATTTAATAAACAAAATCGATAAGCATTTAATAAACTAATTCGATAAGCATTTAATAAACGTATTTAATAAACTATTTGTATAAAAACATAAGCATTTAATAAACTTATTTTCTATTATTTTAAAATTAAAATTTTGGTTTAAATATTAGTAAATCTGTTCATTTAACTTTTACTAAAGGTTATAATTTTTAAAGTGATCTCAAGGCGCATTTTAAATTAAAGATAATTAAAGAGATAACTACAGTAAAATAATTTAAAAAATATTCTATTATTTTGATTAAAAACCATATTATATTTTAAAAAATATATTATTCAAAATAATTTAAAAAATTACATTTGAATAAATAAATTACATTTACTATGGTTTTTTTTTTTTTTTTTTTTTTTTTTTATTTGCATTCACTCCCAACAAGGCTGCAAGCAACCACTATTAAGTTGGGAGTTACTAGAAAAAAAATGAACAGAGTTATAGAGCAAGGAAACGGTTGACAGAAGACTTGAAAAGTTGAAGGTTGTATGAGTCAGGAAAACATGAAGATGGGAGAGAGTTCCAAAGGATTGATGTGCGGGGAAAAAAACTAGATAAATAAAAGTTTTTAGAGCATGCAGGGACAGATACAGTAAACGAATGAGACTGAGTTGAATGACAAGTAAAACGAGAATGAATTTTAGTTAATGGAACTAGAGATGATAACTCCTTTGAGCAGTGATCATGGTAGTATTCGTAGAAAAGAGAAAGAGATGCAACTTTACGGCGATGGGAAAGAGGTTCAAGCTTAGCAGATAGTCCAGGTCCAACAACATTTACAATGCGTTTTTGGACCTTGTCAAGAAGAGAAAGTGAATCGTTAGAAGAACCAGCCCAAATATGACAACAGTATTCCATACAGGGATGAATAAGAGATTTGTAGAGGTAGAGAATGGAATCAGAAGTAAGGAAATGGCGAGCACGATAAAGAGAAGCAACCTTAGCAGAAGCTAATTTAGCAATCGATTGTATATATGGTTTCCATGAAAGGTCAGTAGTAAGCGATAATCCAAGAAGACATAAAGAGGAGGACTCAGTAAGAGAATTGCCATTCATTAATATAGGAATGTTGACCATATTACGGTAGTTGTTTGCAGTAAACAACTGGGTTTTGTTAGAGTTGAAATTCACAAGCCAATGTGAACCCCAATCTATTACTGAAGTGAGATCGGATTCAAGATCAGCTGCTTGTTCTAGGCAATCGAAAAGAGAAGACTTTTTGTCAAGACAGGACTATAAAGTTGAGTCATCAGCAAAAAGAGCTACTTTCTACTTTAGATGAAAGGTTGTCAGGAAGATCGTTTATGTAGATAAGAAACAAAACAGGGCCCAGGATGGAACCTTGAGGAACCCCAGAAGTTACTGGAAATAAAGAAGAGTGTTGGCCTTCAAGGATGACTTTAATAAACCGGTTAGAAAGAAATGATTTGATAATCTCAAAAACTTTTCCATAGAGAAGACCAGCATGCCAAACTTTGTTGAAAGCTTTAGATATGTCGAGAGCAATAGCCCTAGACTCACTGCCTCCATTTAATGCACGATAAAATCTTTTTGTTACAGCAGTTAGCAAGTCGGCCGTAGAGCGAGAGGATCGAAAAACGTATTGATTGTCTGACAGTAGTTTATTTGACTCAAGATGAGATGTGAGGAATTTGTTGATCAAAGACTCAAAGACCTTGCTAATAACAGAAAGAAGACTGATCAGACGATAATTGGAGGGGTCAGAATTTTCTCCAGAGTTTTTGAATATTGGAACCACAGATGCCATTTTCCAACAAGCACAGATGCCATTTTCCAACATTTTAAACAGATCTAAATAAAACTTTTATTAAGTTATTGAAGACTTTTTTTAATTTTAAAAACAATATTGAAAGAAAAAAAAACTGAGAAAGTTTATACTTCGTTTTTTCATTTTCCTCGCGTAAACTGAAGTAGCAAGCTAAAGATCAAAAGTTCATTGATTTAAAAATTAAACTTGTGCAATAATTACAAGGACTGATATTTTTTAGTTTTGTTCATTTATTGTCAAAAGCAGTTTACTCCTAATTGCCAAAAACAAAAATTAACCTTACGCTGAATGGATATTTAAAAGCACTTTAACTTTTAAAAAAGCAAATTTTTTATACATTCCATTGTTATAAAATTTTGCAACGTGGTTTTAAAGTTTCATAACAATTTTTTTAAGTTATGTCTAGTTAATAACTGAAAGCAAATTACATCACGTAGTTATTTAAAGCAATTTCTTTTAAATTCTTTTTATTTTCCTGAAGAAAAAATGAGGTAGCTAAATTAAACTGAGAATTATTTATATACTACTGCATTTAAAACTAATTTTTTTTTCTATTTTTCATAAAAAATCAAAAGAAAAATTGAAAATAAAATTTTTTTTTGGGTGCCCATACCGGTAAAACGGTACTAAAACATGTCTGGGTCAACCGGGTTAAAATGGGTAGAGCAGTTTATTAATTTTGTTACAAATGCACTATTAATGTATTGAAATAAGTTTTAGTTTTTTATGATGGTGAAATAATTTTTATCAAAAAGTTGTAATTGGAAATTTTTGTTACTGTGGAAGCTTCTGGAAACCAAAACCAAAAGGGTGTGCCACCATTTTGGTTTTGGTTTCCATGTGCTTTCACCAACAGGTAAAACTTTGTTGTAAAAAATGATGTATTTAACATACACAGTCACAAGTTACAGATTTATAAGCAGGAGATATTCCTCTTATTAGTTAATAGTAACAGGTGAAAAACAATTTTAAATATTAGTTGAAAAACCAGAATGGGGGAAAATGGGTATAACAAATACTAAGGAAAAGCAAGCTATAGTGTTCTTTTTTGTGTATCTGCCTCAGGATGGTATCTGCCTCTATTTATTGTGTACAAAAGGCTACATCTGTGTAAGCTATGGATGCAAGGTGGACCTCCAGGTACTTTTTATGCAACAACAAAATCAGAATGGATGGAAGACGCAGTTTTTGAGTCATAGTTTAAACATTTCATTAAAATAATTGAACATATTGAGAAACCTGTGCTGCTCATTTATGATGGCCATGGTAGTCATTTAACTTATGGAGCAGTGAAATCTGCAATGGCAAACAATATCATAATACTATGCTTGCCACCTAACACAAGTCATGCTCTTCAGCCTCTGGATGTCAGAATGTTCATCCATGCAGCTTGCATGGATGGACATCATGAAGAGATGGTTTAGAGAGAGTCGTCTCCAGAAAATAAGCAAGGAGGTTTTTCCTTGCCTAGTAAAGCAACTCTATGACCAATTAACGGAGAAAAATGCAGTAAGTGCATTCAGAGGTAGTGGGCTCTATCCATCGAACAAAGAAGCAATTCAACATAGGATTGTTTCAACTGTCAATTCAGTGGAAAGCAATCAACAGCCAATGATTTCAGCTTCAAATATTATGGAGTCAGAAGCACACAGGTCTATGCTTCAAGTTAACAATTTTGTTTAAGTTTGTATAAAATTTCAGAAAAGTCATTTTTAATTATTATTACAGTTATTTTTAATTATTTTTATTTAAAACATATAAACTTTACCATCAGAACCCCTTACCCATTTTACCCCATAGTATATCCACTTTACCCCACACCCTGAGATAAAATGGGTTATACTATGGGGTAAAATGGGTATAGGCCTTATATCAAAAATTGTAAAATAAAAATATTCCCTCTAAATTGATTTTAAACATAAATAGGTTAAATGTAAAACTTTTGAAATAAAAATTCAGTAAAATTAAGTACAGTTCAACCAGTGCAACTGCAAACAAAAATTATCTAAATTTTATACCCATTTTACCCTGGTTGACCCTATCCAGAAATTTTTAAAATGTGGGTTAAACCACTTTCCACTGAGCCCCTAAAATAATAATACAGATTCAATACTACAGGAAAAACAAGTTGTTATCAAATGCTTTATACAAATGATACAAACAATACAAATATTTTATTATTTAAGGAACATTTATTTGAAGTTTATGATAAAAACCTCCCCAAATGTTACTTTTATAAAACAAACAAAAGTCTAGATTAACTATGGGTAACAAAAGGTCTTAAAAAATCCTCAAAAATTATTTAATAACTTAAAACAAAAAAATATTAAACTATTTGAAAATCAAAGATATTACCTTAAATTCATTTGCAACACTATTACTTAAATTCTATTTATTATTCACTATTACTTAAACACTATTACTTAAATACACTATTCCATTTTTTTATTTTTACACTACTTCGTTTTTTTGTTTTCAACATTATTACTTAAATTCATTTGCGACACTATTCCATTTTTTTGTTTTCGACAAAAAAATGGAATGAAAAAAAAGAATTTTTGTTAGGACAACTTACTAAGACCTTTATTTTTTCTTCACTATTTGTAGAAAGAGATAATATTGAATTATCTCTTTAGCAATCCAACCTTTTTTGCTGGTTTTTCGAATTAACTTTTTAACTAAAAATACTTTATCTTATCTAATAATTAATATTTTTTTCATTAGCATTTTATTAATTTTTTAAATATATAGTCCAAAAAAAAATTTAAATAAAAAAAAAAATATATTTCAAAAATTATTTACTGAAAAAATTTATAACTTTATTAAAAAAAAATGTAAAAAAATATACAGGTTAAATTTTTGACTTAAACTTTTGTCTCAGTTTAAACTTTTGTCTCAGTTTTTAATTAGGGATCATAAAGTATGTCACACTAAATTTATCTTTTAAATAGAAGTATTTTTGCAATGAGATTTGTGAAAGCCAATAAAATCCTACTTCTATAATGTTAAACTTAGTTTGATTTACTTAATGGATAAAGTACATCACAGTAAATTTACCTATAAACTAAATCAAAACAACCAGTTAAGTTACTCAATTATTAAATTTACTTAATGCACTCAAAGACTCGCAAAAGTTAGCCATACAAATGTTTCTATTTATATCTTATATGTTTTGTTTCATGAAAATAGTTTTAAATATAGAAATATTTTATTGCAAATGTTAAACCAGTAATTATTGCAAACATTAAACCAAAAAATTAAATTATAAAAAATTTAAATAAAAATTTAAATTCTTCTGTTTTGCAATAAAACTTTTTGGAAAAAAACTTTTCCCTTTTTTATTGTAAAACAATTTGAATTAAAAAAATGAATGTAAACATTAACTTAAAAACAATTTAAAAAAAAAAATGAATGAAAACATTAACTTAAAAACAATTTGAACAAAAAAATTGAATCAAAATATCAACTTAAAAACCATTTAAATGGAAAAACTAACAATATTTTTTAAATTTTTATATTTTTAATAGTATACTGGATCAAGAAGCAATAAATTAAAAAAAACATGGTGTATAATTTTTTTTACGTTGATCTTACTCGTTTGGTCTATAAATGTAGCATATTTTAGCGCAAACATGGAGTTTAAAGTTTTATCGCAGGCAAAATAAATGCTCATGCAAAATACAAATATATTTTTTAACAACAAAATTTATTAATGTTTTTTAGGTTGAGCCATATTTTACTTACATAAACAAAAATAGTAAAAAACATTAACATGTATAAGCATTACATAATTATGCAATAATAATAAAAAAAGCAAAATATTGTTTATTCATTATATGTTTTTGTGAGGTAAAAAAGTTTATTGAAGATTTTTTTAAATGCTTATATTGTATTGGATGTATTGACAATTATTTTTAAATAAACTCAATAAGTTCAAATGACCAGTAAAAGATTTTCATTAAAATGCATATGAAAAAAACTTTAAAAAAACAACAACAACAACAACAACAACAACAAAGAACTTTAACTTCTTTAAGAAGCATTTTATATACTATTTTACTACAAAAAGTTTTTTTGTTTTTAGAATAAATAGTATGCGTAGGTTAAATTTTTATTTTTAAAAAGTTTTTAATTGATAATATAAAATAAAAATTTAAATAACTTTTTTAAAAGTTGTTAAAGCTATCAATCAAAGCAAAAATAATAGCTACAAGCACATTTAATAACTTAAATGGAATCTTTTTTTTATAAACAGTTATAAAAATTTGTTTAAATTTAAATTACGCAACACAAAAACAATTTTAAAACTTAACGAACTCATTCCTTCAAGTTTAATTACAAAAGCCTTTCCTTATAATTGCTTGTTCTCTTGCTTAGAACTATTTTAGTGTGATTTTTAAACTTTTTAAACTAGAAAAAAAAATTTTTCCAAATAAAGAACAGTAATATGAAACAAAACAATATTTATAAAATAATTGTCTTAATAAAAATGCAATAAATATATACTAAAATGGAGTTTAAAATATTTGATCAAATGCAGATTTTATTAAAAAAAACTTTAAATAAATATAAGATAAGCAATCATTGCTAATGATTTTTCTTCTATATATTTAAGATAAGATACAAAACAAATCTTCTGAAGTTTTTATTCACATAAAGCTTATCAACTACTGAGAAAAAGCAATTGCTCATTTTCATTCACTCGGCCTAGAACCTGTTAGAGATTGCAAACTTATCCTTAAACTAGTCTTTTGACAGAGTTCCCAACACCATCACAACCTCTTATTCCATGTAATATAGCAAATAAAATGCTATTTTGCAGATACCGCATGCTCTTGTTTGTGGTGACATAACATTGTATTGTAAACCTGCACTGAAATAAATGCAATGGTTGCAGTAAGGTATCAACTATTTTAAATGCTTTATTACTTCATAAATGAAACAATGAACTGAGTTTGTATTGTGTTGGATATGGTGTGAGATGATACAAACACTTTTATAGGCCTTGTTAAGAAATATTACGCAGCTCACATTTTTATGTGATTTGATATGATTATAAAAATTTAAATTTATTTTTGGAGGAATCTAAAATAGTAAAAAGAAAAATGTCAAATTTAGTCTTAAAAGAATGTAAAATAGTTTTGCAATATTTATTAAAGAAATTTTTATCAAGTCTCTCCATCATAGATTAAATGTTAAAAAAAAAAAAACTTTTTTTCTTATAAAAAGGAGAAGTGTTTTAGAGTAAGAGAATTTTTTCACAAATGTGTTTAAATTTTTTTGTTTCTTATTAATTCAATATTGCATTTCTTTTGATGTAATTTATTTATGAACAAAAATTACATTTACGAAATATTGCTAACTGTTAAAGTATGTCTATAAACTGTTTATCATCTTTATTTAAAATATTACATTAAATATATAATATTTTAATACCGAATACCATTTTTTTTTTCTAATACCGAATACCGAATTTCATCAGTAATATTTGTTAAATTAGTTTAAATGATTTTTAATGCGATTTAAAATTAAATAAAATTACAACGCAGTACTTTAAAATACGCTAATGATGCAATTTAACTTTTAACGATATAAATATCAAAGCTGTGTTAAAGTTACATTGGTTAGTGTTTTGGTTACACAATAAAATCTTATAATAAGACCTGCTTTTACATTTTATCTTATTTTCTTCCATAAAGAGAATAACAAAAGGATACAATGTTGCTTGACTGTTGTTTTAATAGAAACCATGTATTGCAACTTAAATTAAACTGTAATTTTGTTAATTCACATACAACCAATGTCATAAGGTCTTTATATTCCAAAATATTTAGTTTTTTTAATGCTATAAAATTTTGCATTCAGGCGGTACTCACAAAAACATACTGAGTGGAAATCTGAAGCATCTTTAACAAGAATACACCAATTTGGTCTATGTTCACAAAACTTAGAAAACCTGATCTTGACATCATAGGAAATTTTAATGAACTTTAATCAAAGTTAATTTTGTAATAAGTCTTTTTTGAATAGGTGACTTTTAAAAACAAATTAGATAGGGTAGGAGGGTAATGAGGAGACAAAGATTTTTTAAAACTGACTTTATTTCAGGCATTTTAAGACTTATAATACTGAATATGAAACTTTTTTTAAATAAATATTTTTTAATATAATATATAATACAAACTAAAGTAAATCAATAACTCAATTTTTATTGTTTTTAATACGTGTTCAGACTTTAAAAAAGTCTATTAATTAAATAGTAAAAAAAAAGTTTATTATTAAAATCAGTGTTTACAGGTAGTTTGAAGTTAAAGCACAATTTTTCAAGTTTTAGATAGAGGCATTTTCCAAGTCCATAATTTCTTACTGAATTGTATCTTATCATCAAACTTCTAAAAGCTAAGGAAAACTACCATATATAACAACAACAAAAATGACCAAACAAACAGAAGAAAAAAAATTACCAAATCTTTTGCCACATATAACTTATCATCACTATTTGGCTTATCTGATAGTTGGAGAGCTTTAGTTTTTATATTGATAAAGCCAGTCTTTTTCCAAAATAAAAAATAAACAAAGGAAAAAACAGGAACAGGCCAGACTTGATTAAGATTCAGTTCAAGCACAAAACTACCTATTCGCAACACCAAAACTTGATCAACAATCTCATACACAGTGTCCATCGATCTTTTTTAGGCTACATTAAAAATTTATGATTAAAGTTAATAAGTTTTTGATTACTTTACAAAAATTTTGTATCAAGTGAAAACATTGCTAAATAACATAAACTTAAAAAACTGAAATCTCAGCAATCTTGCTTGACATAAAATAAAGAAGATATATTATTTACAAATATTATTAACTAGCTATAAATATCTGTGTATATATATATATATATATATATATCTGTGTATATATATATATATATATATATATATATATATATATATATATATATATATATATATATATATATATATATATATATATATCTTCAGTAAAAGCCTTAAAAAATAATGCATTTATTAATTAATTTATATAATTGTTACTTAACATTGAAATAGTGTAATAAGATTGTGCTGATAATACAGATTATAATCTGTATTATCAGCACAATCTTATTACACTATTTCAATGTAAAGTAACAATAATATAAATTAATTAATAAATGCATTATTTTTTAAGGCTTTTACTGAAGATATATATATATATATATATATATATATATATATATATATATATATATATATATATATATATATATATATATATATATATATATATATATATATATATATATACATATATATATATAAATGTCCTATCAATGGCAAAAAGACTGCAAGTTTTAAATAATTCTGGCATATCAATGATGAAGAGCAAAAATAGTAGAGCTGCTATGACTGATCTTTAAGGGACATCCCTCAAGACTTCCATCCATTCAGAGAAAAAATTGCCTAAAGCAACACTCTGTTTCGAGAGTTAAGATAATTCTTGAACCAATCAAGAATCTTATTGCAAAACCCATAGCAAGCCAATGTGGGATAAAGCAGAGTCTAGCAAGATAAACAAAGCAACACAGTCATCACTTAAAGCTTCAGTAACAATATCCAGTACTTCAAGAAGATTTATATGGTGATGCCAAAATGGTGATGTTTCACTAGGTGTTCAGTCATGACATCACGCATTATTCTTTCCATTATTTTCCAAGCCGCAGAGGTGATAGAAATAAAAACCTTTTTTTGAATGTGGGTGTCTTATTAGCAAGTTTCCACCCAAATGGCACTTCGCTATATTCAAAGGACTTGATGAATTAGGCACACTGAAACCTTTAGAACAAGTTTTAAGCATTTGAGGATGATTTCTTTTAACACCAGTGCCTTTCAAAATGTCAAGCGTAGATAAATGCTTTTTAATTTAACAAAGAACTTGAAACTGGAGAACAAATAACTTTGGTTCTACGACGAAAATTAGAAAATTCAGAGTGAGTTACAGGTGAAGAAAATGCTTTAATAATTGATTATTTAGGCAGTATGCAATAGACTTCTTATCGAATAATTTTGCTACACCGTGATCTAAAAGAGATAATGAATATTATTCTTACAAGATTTTAGCTGTTTACAGTAGAGTAAGAGAAAAGTAAGAGTAAACTTTTTTCAAGAAAGACTTGTGACTTCATGACTTCACTCTCAAACTTTAGTACTGCATCACCAACAAGCTTTTTGACCAGATGATTTTATTTGTTGTATAAAACTGAAATAGTCTTTAAATTTAATAGAAGCACAGTGTAATTTTATTAATGGACTAAACTTTTCTTTAGTTGCTGCTTTAATAGAATTATTTTTAATAGAACCATTTTGGATCACACTTCTTCAAACTAAAAGACACATTGAACTTATTTATATGCTATTTGATCAGAAAAATGTATGCGTCTTTGAATAATATTAAGTTGCCATCTGTATGTCTATTAATTGTAACATAAGTATAATCAGTTCTAGGTCAAGCATTTTATTGATAAAAGTTGGTTATGTGATAAACTGTGATAGAAAACTATCATTAAGAGTATCTAAAAAAGTTGACTAGACTGTTTACCACTTTTATATTGTCCACCCAAATCACTCCACCTGATATCACTATTATTAAAATCACCAATAACTGGAACTGTAAACAATTTCCAATTATCAATTAGAACTTTAGCACACTTGATTGACTCATTGATTTGTAAATTAGACTCGTTGAGTGAACGATTGGCGATAAATGAAACCTATTAACAAGATATCATATCCAACTAAAATCTGACACCATATTTACTTGTTCATTTGTTTATCACTGAACTCGCATTCAAACAAAAATATATATTTTCTAGTATAAATTGCCACAACCCCTCCATAAATGGTTCTGTTTCCAAGGTACACAGTGTAATAGCCTACATTTGTTAAGGATGTAGTAGTGAACCATGTTTCTGTGACTGCAATGATGCGTGGATAGGATTTCTATTTTCAATTCTAGCTTGTAATTCCTCCAAATTTAGTTTTCAAAGATTAAAATAAATTAAAACAACGACAATTGAGTTCAAATAAAAATATAATAGGGTATAATAGACTATAAGTATTTAAAGTTCAATACTTTTTGTTAAATTCATTCAGTTGAGCCAGATCTCACAGACCACTATTTTTTTTTTGCCATCTCTAATACCCGAATCCAGTATGGATTCAACATTAAATTAAAGTCAGCAATTCCAAAGTCAGTATCGCAGTTTATTATCAAATTATTTAATTTTTTTCTTTAAATGACTTTGTGTTTTTTTATTTTAGTTACAATGATAATTACACTTTTGATAGAAAAAATTATACTTTTACAAGAGCTGTAAATTGCTCCCACTTCCTGGCCAAGCCTGATATACAGGCTGAAGCCTGTATATCAGGCTTGGCCAGGAAGGCATGCAATTTCATGCCATAATATGACCAAGCAAAAACAATTTAGTTTTGAAAACTTGACCACGACTGTTAAGATGTTTGTATATTTATAAAGAAACTAAAAAAATCCTAAATAAAAACAAATAAATCCTTGTAAAAAAAAAATTACAAAAAATAAAATAAAATATAACTTAACTAACACCAAGATCAAAAAGACTTGAATTAAAATTTAACTAAAATAAATAATAAACTATAACAATAACATTATTTAAATTACATTAGGAATAATTAACTATAAACTTTAAATTGTTTATCTTTACTAATGCTTTTATATAATATTATGAGAAACTTACATTTAATGATTGTTTAATAAATACTCAAATTTAAAAGTTGAATAAAAAATATTAAAAAAAAACTTTTTAAAAACAATATTTTAAAAATGGACTCAAAAGTAAAAAAAAAAACTATTTCATGGGACCAAGGACTTGGTGTACGTATACAACCTGAAATATCCATTAAAGTCCATGACTAAAAATGTTGGGCGCCAATAGGAATAAGTTGTACTTAGTTGCCTAACATTTTCAGTCATTGACTTTAATGGATATTTCAGGTTGTGTACATACAATAAGTTCTGGGTTCCCATGAAATAATTTATTTTTTACTTTTTAGTCCATTTTTAAAATGTTGTTTTTTAAAAGTTTTTTTTTTATATTTTTTTACGTTAAATTAAAACTTTAAAAGTTTGTTGTTTATTGTTTGTTTTAATTATTTTTCTAAACAATTTCTTTTATTTATGCTAAACTAAAGCCTGTTTTGTGTCATTTGTTTTAATGACATTTTTAGCGATTCTTTTATTATTACTGCTGACCTCGTGTATGTTTTGCGGGAATAACAAAAAATAATAATAATAAACAAACCAACAAGAAATAAAATGTTATAAAAAAGATACTTAACAATTCTCTGCAGTAACCTAAACAAAAGAAAAAATAATTAAACTGTTTCTTCATATAGTTGAAATAATTTATTTATTTAAAGACATTTATAATAAAAAATGCATACTAAAAAATACAACAACTATAAAAATATATATAGTCATATATAAATATATATATATATAGTCATATATAAATATATATATATATATATATATATATATATATATATATATATATCCATATATAAATATCATTATGATCAACATAATCACCATAATCATCATTACCATGATGATGATGATGATGATGATGATGATGATGATGATGATGATGATGAAGATGATGATATTATTATCATCAGGGTTTAGCCTTCATCATTTATGCTGTTTCTCTAATATAAAAAATCTAAAGCATTTTCTTTTCTTAACTAAAGCTAATTCATACAATATGTAAGGCACTCTCTTCAAGTTTTCTTACTTCTACCACTACCATTTTCTCATGAAGCTGCTACTTTCTCACAATTCTACACTTTGTGCTCCAGACAGGATTTCCATCATAGTCTTAAAAAAGTGTTCTCCAGAACTCTCTTCAATTTTTGCTAAACTGTTAAAAAGTATTAAATAAGTGAATCCAAATTTTGAAACTTAAAGAAAACACTTTGACCTCTCCAACTATCCTATGATTAGTCTTAACTCTATTATTAGTTTTTTTATATAAAGTTTTTGAGATTATTAAACCACTTCTTTCTAACTGCAGTATTCAAATTATTCTTGAAGGCTTACACTCTTCCTCTTTTCGAGTAACTTTAAGGGTACCACACGGTTCCATCTTTGCTCCTGTATTGTTTCTTATCTAGAATAGCAATCTTCATCAAATTTTTACATCTAAAGTGGCTCTATTTGCTGAAGTCTCAATTTTATACTCTTGTCTTGACTAAGCAATTAAAAAGGCTTCACTTTTTGATTGCTTAGAGCAAGCAGCTGATTTTTAATTTGACCTCTCTTCTGTAAAAGCTTGGAGCTTGCAGTGGCATTTTAATTTTAGGTCTAGACTTAAAATATACAATTTTTGTAGGACAAAAAAGTCATTTATTTACTGCAAACAAATATTGTAATACTGTTTGCATTCCTATATTGACGAATAGCAACTCTTTCATTTTCAGAGTAAGTCTAAAAGAACATATATATATATATATATATATATATATATATATATATATATATATATATATATATATATATATATATATATATATATATATATATATATATATATATATTAAAGTTTTATATACATACATACATACATATATGTGTGTGTGTGCATGTGTGTGTGTGTGTGTGTTTGTATGTGCGTGTGTGTATGCTATAAAAATTTTTTTTATATATTAACAACTTTTTTAAAAATTTGTAATTTTTAATGTTTTCAATTTTCTAAAATAAAAAACAAAGTTGATTTGTAAAAAATAAAAAAATATATAGATTGACTTTCTTTAATAAAGAAATGCATTTAAAAACTTTCACATAAAAATTACTGTAGATAAAGTGCACTATTGATAGAGATCAATGGTGCACTTTATCTACAATAATTTTTATATTACTAAATTTCAGAAACAAAATTAAAAAAAAACCTACTAAAATGAATTAAAATTTTCAAATAATTGTTGAAGTGTATAAACATAAATTAAATTTTAAAATGTAAGTTAATAAAAACAGAAAAATTTAATAAAAAAGATTTTGTAATATTTTTAATATTTTAAAACTTTTTAACACTCGTGTTGAAAATAAATCCATTACTTTTTTACTTGAATACCATAACAATTAAGTTGTGAAAAGATACTTATTACCAATTACTTTTCTATGCATAAATAACTGTTAATACTTACAAAACAAGAACTAAAATACTGAAGATTATAAAAAATTTGCTTTTGTTTGAAAGGAAATTATATTTAATTAAGAGACTATATTATATAGTGTAAATAACTGTTTATACTTACAAAACAAGAACTAAAATACTAAAGATTATAAAAAATTTTGCTTTTGTTTGAAAGGAAGTTATATTTAATTAAAAGACTATATAATATAGTCTCTAAAAAATTTTGCTTTTGTTTGAAAGGAAATTATATTTAATTAAGAGACTATATTATATAGTCTTTTAATTAAATATAACTTCCTTTCAAACAAAAGCAAAATTTTTTATAATCTTTAGTATTTTAGTTCTTGTTTTGTAAGTATGAACAGTTATTTATGCATATATATTTATGCATACATATATAGTATATATAAAAGCATTTAGCATAAAATGCTCAAGCATATTATATGGATTGCAGAGTATTTTAGTGAGTCTAATTAAATAACAAATTCAAAATTATTTATGATTTAGGAATAACACCAATATTATTAAATAATATGTTAAATGAATTCAATAAATAGTTATATTAATCATAATAACAAATATGACCGCGAATACAATAACTTTATGCAAACATTGTAATTATTATTACCACTTTTATCAAATATTAATAATATTAGATAAAAGTGATAATAAAAACTAATTATTCACAATATAACAATAAAAAAAAATTTATTATATAATAAAAAACTTTATTATATAATAACACACACAAGTAAATTAACTACTAACATAAATTTATTATCTTTGATATTAGGTCTTTACTTTGTATTAGCTTATACTATTTGTAAATGACCTTAAAATGTAACAACTCTCCCATAAAATGTATATAATGATTGAAACATATATTGATTACATGAGAAGGTTGTAAATACTGGATAGGTACAGTGAGCAAGAGTAGTACAGATCGGCAGGGCAGATCATAAAAATGGAACAAACGGCAAAGCGGATTATAAAATCAGCCGAAAAGCTTGTTCCAAACAGGACAGTTTTTTTGATAAGTATAAAAAACGTCATCGCCAATATCGACTGCTTTTATAGTCATACATTAATATATAGTTATACATTATAGTCATACATTATATATATATATATATATATATATATATATATATATATATATATACATATATATATATATATATATATATATATATATATATATATATATATATATATATATATATATATATATATATATATATATATATATATATATATATATATATATATATATATATATATATATATATATATATATACAGGGCCGCCGCGTGGGGAGGGTCACTGGGTACTTTTTACCTGGGCGCAGGATCAGAAGGGGCGCAAAAATGAAAACTTTTTTTTTATTTCATTATAAAATAGATACACAGGGCTTTAATGAAAAACTCTTTAAACTCGTAACGTAAAAATAAATTGTTAACTCAAACCGTTGCGGGAAAATACTTTTAAGGGCTGCTAGGTTAAAAAATAACATATATAATCAAATAAATAAATATATATACATATATATATATATATATATATATATATATATATATATATATATATATATATATATATATATATATATATATATATATATATATATATATATATATATATATATATATATATATATATATATATATATATATATATATATATATATATATATATATATATATATATATATATATAGATCATTTTTGAAGAGTCGTTTTAGACTCTTCAAAAATTATCAATGATGGCGATAACGGCAATTTTCTTGTAACTCTAGAGCTTCTTGCAAAACACAACAAGACCCTTTAGTTACATCAGAAAGAAGTTTCCTTGTGTCAACATGGAGGTAAACAAATTATTGTGCATTCTTTGGTTTGGAGTTTCTAAAATGAATTTATAAAAAAGTGCGGAAGAATCGTCCACGGTGCCATCATTAAAGATGCACATATAGTAATTTACTATTTTATTTTTGTCGACGGAACGCCTGACGTTTCTTATACTGAGCAAATTGCATTTATACTCCGATTTGTCTACAATGGTATTGATAAAAGACAGGTAGTTAATTTGCGCTTTCTTAAGGTCGAAAATCTTAAACAAAAGAAATTTGTGGATATTGCCAAAATAATTATGGATTTCTAGGATCAAAATAACATTAATCTGAAGATCTGTCAAGGGTACAACAACGGTGCGAACATGTCTGGTAGGTACAAAGGAGTAAAAGCGATCATCCTTCAGAGAAATCCTTAAGCTTTCTACATGCTATGCAGCGCTCATAACATTAACCTAGCTGGTGTTCATTCCCTTGAATCTTCTGTAGAAATGAAGAACTATTGTGGCAGGATTCAGTTACTCTACAATCTTTTTAGTGGAAGCCCTATACAATGTGAAATCTTAACCAAGACAACTGGTTTGTCTCTTCATTAGATCTCACAAACCCGATGGCGTGCACGGATTGAGACTTTGAAGCCGTTGGTTAAGCAACTTAGAGAAATTATTTTTTCTTTGCAGAAACTTCAGGAACTTGATTTAACTGCTGATCTGTTGAATGAAGTAAAATCTTTGGAGAAATGGATTTATTCATTTGAGTTTATTATCATGACAACCTTCTGGTTCGAAGCGCGCTAGGCAATTTTCAGAGTGTCATTTCAATCAGGAAACATTACTTTAGATGAAGAGATGAAGCTTATGAGGGTTCCTACCGAGGATCTTATGAATTTAGATATTCTTGGCCCGAATTAATTAATGAAGGACATTTGGTTACCTCCGGTCTAGCTAGTTATGGGTTTTAGTCAAAGTTAGTTTAAAAAAGGACAAGGAAGAGGAAAACCAAGGAAAGAAGTTCATTTCTACGAAAACGATAAAAAGTAGTTTGAGGTGAACATATTTAACACTGTACCCGTTTTTCAAAACGCCTTTAGATGCTTTTTACGTATTTATTACGTATTTGCTTTTTACGAGAAAAACGCATTAAAAAATAATAATACAAGAAAATTTTTGTAAAACGTTTATTAAAAATTATAATTTGTATGAACTTTTTCAAAGTTCTTTAAAAACAATTATTCAATAACTTTTGCAGGCACCTAAAGAAGCTTATTTTCTAAAAAAGTCAATTTTGATTTTCTTTTCTTTTAGGCGTTTTGAAAAACGGCTGAAGAACACCGCTCTCGATACTTTAATCCATCAAATAAGAGAGCTGCAGAAAAAATGACAAACAGTTTCTTCTCCCTATGGTTCTCGGAATCGAATAGTAGTAGGTTGAGTGAAGAAAATTGAACCACCTAGCCTGGAGGAGAAATGTAAAACTTTAGCGCAAATCTATGTGAACAATGTAAATGAAGAAAAACTAATTTTAGAGGTCCATCATCTGGATATTCTGAAGCACGCCAAGTTTTTCAGTCAAAAAGAATATTTCACTTTAATGAAGCTATTAAATGGAATCTATTAAAAAGGTCTAGAGTCTATCTTCGAATCAATAAGCATTTTGTTACGTATTTTTAACACCGTTCTCGTTTCCATTGCTGAAAGAGAGATCTTTCAGTAAGCTTGGTCTAGATAAAATTAAGATCTAGAATAAGTTAAGACCGGCTTACCAATGTCTTATTTATATCTATTGAATACGATCTTGCAAAAAGTCATTCCAAATTTTGGTTTAAATTATGCCCGTAGAATCAAATTCACATGAAGCAAATAAAATATCTATTACATTTAAAACTCATAGTTACTCGCAATGTAATAAAGTTCAGTAACTTGTCAAGTTATGTTTCTTTTTTACTTTTATTTCAAATTTATTTTTATTTTTATAAAACTATTTAGAAGCCGTCTTGACTGTATTTACTCCCTCGGCCTTTAAAAGTGAATTTAGTTAAAAAAAAAAAAAAAGCCAGTATTTGGACAATACCTAAACTTTTTTGAATTAGATCAATATGACAGGGCGCTAGATAAGTTTTGACCCCGGGCGTCATAAAGGGTAGCGGCGGGCCTGTATATATATATATATATATATATATATATATATATATATATATATATATATATATATATATATATATATAATGTATGACTATAATGTATAACTATATATATATATATATATATATATATATATATATATATATATATATATATATATATATATATATATATATATATATATATATATATATATATATATATAATGTATGACTATAATGTATAACTACATATATATATATATATATATATATATATATATATATATATATATATATATATATATATATATATATA
Organism: Hydra vulgaris; assembly: GCF_022113875.1. NCBI lineage: Eukaryota > Metazoa > Cnidaria > Hydrozoa > Anthoathecata > Hydridae > Hydra > Hydra vulgaris. The sequence goes on along the minus strand of NC_061158.1, from coordinate 18,184,344 downwards.
TATATATATATATATATATAGTTATATATATATACATATATATATATATATATAATATATATATATATATATATATATATATATATATATTTATTTATTTATATATATATATACGTTTTTTTTCTTCTTTTTTTTTTTAAATCATTAAAATTTTTAATTTTGAATTAAAAAAAATAATAATTTTTTAGCATCTATAATGTGTATATTTACTGAATTGTTTACATATTAGGGGCGCCAAACTTTATATGCTAGACTAATGATTTTTTACATTTATTCTCAGCACTTCAATAAAAAAATAACTAGATCGAGGATAGCAGTTAATTATTTTTTTGAAAAAATAAGTTTGTGAGTTAATTGTTTATTTAAATCCTGTTAAATGTTTATTTAAAAGCTTTAATTTACAACCAAGTACCAGTAAAACTACATCAATTTTTATTTAAGGTTTCGCCTTTTCTTAAAAAAAATATAGTGCATAAAAATACAGTACAAAGTCTTCTTTAAAAACAAAAATTTTAGTTTTAACTCCTCACTTTGTAAGGTGCAATTCTTTGGAACTCAAGAATTAGCTTATCCGTGGAACACGTGAAACAGTTTTCAAAGAAAACAACGGAAAATTAAACAAATTTTTTGAAGCCATTTCAAAATTTGACACTGTTCTTTCTAAACATCTTCGTCGGGTAACAGCTTTTTTTATTGTTGTGAAAGCCATTCACTAAAACATGTTGTCAATGATGCAGTTTCTTCCTGCACTCTTGCTGTTAACTTTTTCAGCAATATTCAGGAGATTTATAACTTTTTTTCTTAGGGAAAATGTACAGTTATGGGAATTGCCAAGAAAATTACAGATTTCAAATTCTTCTGCTCTCGGTATAATGTCTCGTTCAAATTTAATTTAGTAAGCAAAACATTTAAGATGAAAACTGTTAATCTGCAGAGCGCTTAGAAAAACTGAATTTCAATCCAGGGCCGTCTCAAAAAGATTTTAAAGAAACATTTGCTGACTGCCAACTATAGATCCAATTTTGCCAACTCCAGTGTTTAATATGCCGATTAATAAATTTCGTAGGGATGCTAGTCACCCTTCTACTCTTCCCTTCGGGATGTCTTTGAATCAATCTAAAGTTCTCTGATGAAGTTGTGGTCAAGCCAAGAAAGATCAAAAATTATTTTTACTGTTGAACTGTTAGGTGAAATTATAATCTTAGCTCCAATGTTGCCGAATGATAGATAGAACGATAGCTTCCCCAAAACAACATTGTCATTGTCAACATTTTCAAAACTGTTTGTTTGAAAACTTTGCTTTTGCTCACGTTATCATTGGCTAGCGAAGAAAGGAGTTTTTCTAAATTAACAGTTTTTAAGAAACAGTTATGTTTGCAATACTTATTCTATTTCTATTTAAAAACACATAAAAATATAATCTCTAAAAACGTTTTTTAAATACTTTTAACGGATACTTTTTTTTATAGTAGGGGTTGCAAAACCGTGATCGCATATACCAAAAAAATCCTTGAACCGGTCCTATATATATATATATATATATATATATATATATATATATATATATATATATATATATATATATATATATATATATATATATATATATATATATATATATATATATATATATATATATATATATATATATATGTATATATATATATATATATATATATATATATATATATATATATATATATATATATATATATATATATATATATATATATATATATATATATCCACTAAATATAAACAATGTAAAAGCAAAACAACAAACAGTTAAACTTCTGTATTCCTTTTCTTAATAATTTTATTAAGCATTGGACCACAATTTAAAGTTACACTCTGAAATAAAAAATAATTTAGATTACAGATATTTAGTTAAACAAATATAACACATTGACTTCAGATCTTTAAATAATATCTTAAACATTAATATTCCTCAATAATACGGACAAATAAACAAAAATACCTACAAGCGGCGTTTAGTTTGCAGCGCACGAAGTCAAAGCAATTGTGACAACCATCCCCATATATTTTGCGACGAGCTACCTCTTCTATGTAAGTTGCAAGACACATGTAAATTTACCTTAAAGAGTGTGAATTTTATGAGAGTTTTTTGTGGATTAAGTTTCGTGAGCGAAATTTAACTTTGTCATATCAAAAACCTATAAAAACGAATAATTTTTTTTCTGCACGCTAAAAAAAGCTGAAAATTACACTGAAAATGTTTTTTTTTAATATAATATTTCCATCGAATGATTTTAAAGTTCTAAACCTTATCTACATTTCCTGTAATAAACTTTGTGACAACCAACCCTGCGTACAACCCACCCCGCTGTTACGTAGAGCTTATAAAAGACTTATAATTAGACTTAACCATTGAGCTATCAATGAAATGAATTTTGCAGAATTTTTTCTGCAAAATTCATTTCATTGATATCTCAATGGTTAAGTGCGCTGTCATGAGTGTTTTTTATTTTACTTCATTTTTTTTTGGTGGTGGTGGTGGTGGGGGGGGGGGGCGGTTAAGACCTTCTCTTCGTGTAATAAATTTTTTTAATCTTGCAATTATTTTTTAGATATTTTTGCAAAAAAATAATAATAGAGCAAAAAAAATTTCTAAAATTTAAAATAACGTTTTAAAGTTTTCTCATTTTATAGATATATCATACGTAATGCCATATAATAAATATAATGCCATATAATAAAAAAAACTCAATATGTATTAAAGACGTTTACACTTACAGTCGTTTGTACATAACGCTAAACAAATGGAACTAAAAGATCTTAGACCACTAAAATATAGTTATAAAAAAAAGTTCATTCTTATGATTATGATTAAAAATTAAAAAATAATGTTAAACGCTAATCTAAAAGTTAAGCCAAAAAAATTTTGCGCATTGACGTCGATTTGTGGCAAAATAAACCTTTATGCGTCAAGTTTCACATACGATACTAAATAAAACGTTATATAAGTGAATTTTTTAAATTTTATAAACAACATACATAAACAAATATATATATATATATATATATATATATATATATATATATATATATATATATATATATATATATATATATATATATATATATATATATATATGTATATGTATAAATATATATATATATATATATATATATATATATATATATATATATATATATATATATATATATATATATATATATGTATACATACATATATATATATATATATATATATATATATATATATATGTATGAATATATATATACATATATATATATATATATATATATATATATATATATATATATATATATATATATATATATATATATATATATATATGTATATATATATATTCATACATATATCTATATAATATATATATATATATATATATATATATATATATATATATATATATATATATATATATATATATATATATATATATATATATATATATATATATATATATATATATATATATATATATATATATATATATATATATATATATATATATATATATATATATATTAGCAGCCGTGGCGCAGTGGTAGCGCACTTGCAAGATCCCTGGCTCAAACCCAGCTCTGGGCAAGTTTTGCGACATCGGTTGGGAAGGAGACGTGAACTTCCTATTAAATGCTCTTCCGCGGTGCTCTGTGATAAGACCGTAAGGACTTCTTGGGGCACCTAAAATCAACATTAAATATATATATATATATATATATATATATATATATATATATATATATATATATATATATATATATATATATATATATATATATATATATATATATATATAAACATAACATATATATTTAATAATATAAGATATGTATAATAAATATATATATATATTGTTTATATAGGGATGCTTGAGCGCGAAACCTGCCTATACAACAAAGTTTAAAAAAAATTAGTTTTATATTAAAAAACGATTTGTAAATTATTTATTAAAAATATTTTGTCCATGACCTTATCATATATTTTTAAATAAGAATCAAACGATGATGAGCCAGAAGGACTTTTTTCAGCTAAGTTTGGACCAATATTAAGAAAGAAGCTGTTTAGATTTTCAGCTACTATTGACTTGTCATATATAATTTTACCATCTACTAAGAGTTTCTTTGGTTGAATACTTATTCCATTATTTTTTCTGCCAACAATTTCTTTAATTACGCTCCACGTACTTTTGGCATTTCCGTTAGTTTTTTTTAACAACTTTGAATAGTAAATTTTTTTTGATTGTTGTTAGTTTTTTCAAAAATATTTTTTTAAAGTTTGCAGTTTGTTTCATTTTTATACGTTTTTATATTTT
>NC_061158.1:18167327-18176516 GCF_022113875.1 Hydra vulgaris | reverse complement strand
AATAAACATACCAAGTTCAAACAAACCAACAAATTTCATATAAATAAAGTTAACACAGTTTTATTCAAAGCTACAATCAAGTTATGCCTGGAAGGAATTGTGCTTTTCCAACTTGTACAGTTTCTAATACAAGTAAGCAGAGCTTTATGAGCAGCTTCCGAATTCCAACAAGAAAGTGTGAGTCTGACTGGAAAAATGATATCGTTAAAGTTTTAAATAAATACCGTCAAATAGATAAGTCATTACAGGAGAGGATTGATGCTGGTCGTGTTTATATATGTGAACGTCATTTTAAACCTGAAGATATTGAGTTGACAAGTAATTTTATTTTTAATTCGAATGTTGGTTATCGCAATATAATGTTGCTTTTACAAAACGTTAGTATTGGGCTATATATATATATATATATATATATATATATATATATATATATATATATATATATATATATATATATATATATATATATATACATATATATATATATATATATTTATATATATATATATATATATATATATATATATATATATATATATATATATATATATATTTTTATATATATATATATATATGTATATATATATATATGTATATATATATATGTATATATATATATATATATGTATATATATATATATATATATATATATATATATATATATATATATATATATATATATATATATATATATATATATATATATATATATATATATATATATGTATGTATGGTATGTATATATGTATTTAAGTAATTAAGTATGCACCTTTTGATTCTTAATTACCCTCTGCAAAATGCCTGAGGCTTGTAACATATTTGCAAGGTAAACAGCTAAATGTTTCTAGTTACTGTATGAATCATTAGTTGGGCTATGTGAGAATAACACAACCCAAAGGTTCCTTAGGCAATATATATATATATATATATATATATATATATATATATATATATATATATATATATATATATATATATATATATATATATATATATATATATGTGTATATAAATATATATATATATATGTGTATATATATATATATATATATATATATGTATGTATATATAACTGTTTGTATATGTATATATATATTTATAACTGTTTGTAAATGTCCCTCACTATTGTATATATATATGTGTGTGTGTGTGCGTGCAGCTTTTAAAGACAAAATATATTGATTGATATACATTTATAGAATCTGGTCGCAAAACATTGAAACTTGGTTCAGTTCCAACATTGAATTTACCTGTGTAATCACATGAAACATTCACAGCTGAGCGAAGAAAACTTGAAAAAGTTTGTATTAATAAACCGAAAACCAAAAAAGCTGTTTGTTACAATCACTGGGAAGACTTTGTGTCTCGTGCAACAAAATTAAAGAATGTATATAACTGGCAGGTTACAATTGACGATAACAAGCAAATTGCTCAGTTTAAAAATTTTGAGATACCATTTTCTCTACCGAAGTGCGAAGTGATTGTAAATGATTCTTTGGAATTTACATGTTTGGTGTTTGGTTGGAAACTTCCAGATGATCATATAATTTACAAAGATTTTAAACGAAATATGACAAATGTATTGATACAGAACTTACTGCAAAAAATATCATTGCTCAATGTTTGCAAAGGAATTGATCAAGAAATAATAAATTCCAGCGTATTGAATCATGTTATACCTTTTGATTACGACCTTGATACAAAATCTCCTATGCAATATAAAGAGTTAAAAAGACATAAAGATTGTAGGGTTTTACATGAAGAAAGTGAATGTGATATTTGTAAAAAAGTTAAAATATTAATGAAAAAACAATTTAAATCTAAAATAAAGATTGATAACACTGCAGCAAAGTTAAAAGCTCCTCTTACAAAAACATCAAAGAAAAGAATTGTTCTTGCATTACAACAAGAACGAGTTAAAACCAAAGAATTAAAAGAAAAAATTTATCGAATGAGAAAAGAAATTGATGCAAAGGGTGTGGAACTCAACAAAGATTTTATTAATGATATAAATCACATTATGGATTCCAACAACCAGAATATGACTCCATTTATGAAATTATTCTGGGAAGAGCAAAAAAAAGCTTCTACTAATCAGAAGAGTTTAAAATATCATCCTATGATTATCAGATTCTGCTTATCCCTTTTCATGAAATCAGCATCAGCATATGATGAACTTAGGAATTCCATGATACTCACTCTGCCAAGTCGGAGGACTCTTAGTGATTATAAAAATGCAATTCGTCCATCAGTCGGGTTCAATCCTAATGTAATTGAAGAACTCAAACTGATCACTAACAACTTAAATGATGTTCAAAGACTTATAGTACTCTCTTTTGATGAAATCAAAATTAGTGAAAATTTAGTGTATGACAAGCACTCAAATGAGCTTATTGGCTTTGTTGATCTTGGAGATCCGCATCTAAATTATAGCACTTTCAAAGACATTGATGACCTTGCTTCTCACTGCTTAGTTTACTATATTAGAGGTGTTGCTTCCGATTTAAAGTTTGCTTTAGCATATTTTGCTACTAAAGGTGTTACTGCAAGTCAAATTATGTCTACTTTTTGGAAAGCAGTGTCTGTGTTGGAATTAGAGTGTGCTCTTAAAGTATTTGCTGCTGTGTCTGATGGTGCTTCTCCAAATCGACTGTTCTACAAAATGCACAAAGGGATGGATAACATTGAATCATTTGTTGTGTACCGTTCAAAAAATATATTTGCAGACCGCTACATATATTTTTTTTCTGATGCACCACATGTTATAAAAACATTTAGAAATTCATTGCATCATTCTGGAGATAGTGAAAATCATACACGTAATTTATGGAATGAACAAAAAGTTATATGGAGTTATTTCGTGAAATTAGTGAATGATGATATTTTCAGAGATTTAAAGTTGCTGCCTAAATTGACCTTAAAGCATGTTCAATTAAATTCTTTTTCTGTTATGAATGTTCGATTAGCAGCTCAAATTCTTAGCAAAAGCGTTTCAAATGTCTTACGCTTAAAGTATCCCACAGAAACCCATGTAACAGCACAGATATGTGAATTAATGGATAAATTTTTTGATTGTACGATTACTCGAAATCAAAAGAAAGGCATTCTGAAAAGAAAAGAATTTTTGTTGCCCTACCGCAATGTTAACGATGCTCGCTTTGATTGGCTCAAGAACACTTTTCTAAAATACTTTAAAACTTGGCAAAAAAATATTAAAAATAGAACTGGGAATTTCCATCGGGGTGAACGTGAAAAATGTTTATTTCATTACAAACATACGAAGGTCTCCATATAACTGTGAATTCTTTAATTGAAGTTACCAAGTTTTTATTAACTAGCGGAATACCTTTCGTATTGACTGAACGTTTTACCCAAGATGTCCTGGAGGAATACTTTGGGAGGCATCGCAGCCTTGGTCGCCGAAATGATAACCCTACCCTCATTCAGTTGGGATACCAATCAAATGTTATCAGAATGCAACGATCTGTAGCACCTGTTACTGGAAATACCATAGGAGATCATATACAAAAGCGTAAAGTATCGTGGAGAATCGCTTCTGATGAACCATTAGGAAAAAGGTGTAAGGGCAAGAAAAAAAAAACAACAGAATCTGAGAACATATGAAAATAATTTATGATATATTTTTAAATACATAATTTTATTAATAAATAAACACATAACAAGTGGCATATACCAATATTGTTACTTTTTGGATTGTTTTTAAGAGTTTTACGAAGACCACCCTTATTATTTTTTTGTTTCAATTTTAGTTTATATTTGGTGGTAATGTCTTTAGCCAAAGAAAATGCTCGCACTCGAAAATAAAGTTTGACCATATTTTCTAAAAGGTTTTTACTAACATCATTATCAATGTCAACTCCGCATCGTGTTAAGATAGAGTTATAAAAGCTCACTACTTCTGTATCTTTCAGTAGTTCCATAGTCATCCTGTTAATATCAATTTCTTGCAAATGATTAATATTTGTTTCATTTCGAAATTGAATTTCAGCTTTTACAAATATTTGCTGGCATTCATTATTAACAGCTGTTAGTCCACCACGATTTTGTGCCTCAATCAATTCCTGATCTGTAGAATTTTTGCTAATAGCGTTATTTAATATTTTTATTATATCTTGATTTTCATTGGATTTATAATTCAGGCTATTTTTCGATTTCTTAATGAACTTTCTGACAACATACCCAGCCAGATATTGCAAGGCACCAATTTCATCATTTGTTATATTTTTTATTTGTTTTGCTTCCTTGTTGGGCATTCTTTTGAAGTATGCAAGCACCTTGTCAGCCAGTTGTGTTGCTAAAAGAGTACTATTGGGTTTTCCTAATTTAGGAAAGTAAACATCTGCATTGATTACTATTTTATTATAAAAGCTGGAATAATAACTCTCTGCATTGTTTGTAATAATCAAAATGTCATAAATCTTTTTTACATCTGCGTAAAGTGCTTCTGTTAATATGAAGTTATAACACTTGAAACATTCTCGTCGAGTTAAGTTGTAACAGTTATCCTCAGATAGATTTTTTTGTGACTCCAGAACTAAATCACTTAGTATTATGCTACTCATTGTATTTCTACTTGTATCAAAGGTCTCTTTTAGTTGTAAATGTTTACAGTTTCGGTGACGAGTAAGTCCCCCTTTTGATTTACAAATGTTCCCACAGTCGTCGCACTTAAAACTGCCTGGTGTTGACTCCTATAAGAAAAGAAATCTATAGTAATGTATATTTACATAGCTTATTTTTTTAATTAAATATAGTTCTTGCATAAATTTGCTTACCTCTCCAACATCTACAATATTTGCAATAATAAATTCTTCATTAAAAGACCTTCATCCTGAATATCTATCCATAAATCTGCAGACTCCTGTGTTAAAAACTCGTTATTTGACGCCATGATATAAATGTTTTGCACACTCTTTGGTCACGTGATTTAAAAACTATTCATTTCAACATGCGCAGCGTAACAAAAAGAAATAACAATGGACTTCCAGACCATAGTTATATTCTATTGACTATGTTTAGATTCATAACTAAATAGCGCTTTTGAAATTTTTCTACGTCAATTTTGATACAATCTTTTCTTCCAGGAGACATTATTGATATATCTTCCCTTTTAAAAAAAAGCTTTTACTTTTTCAATTATATATATATATATATATATATATATAGTATATATATATATATATATATATATATATATATATATATATATATATATATATATATATATATATATATATATATATATATATATTATATATATATATATATATATATATATATATATATATATATATTATAATGATTAAGTTAAAATAAATTTTAGATAATATGTTATCTTTAGGTATTTTGATATTTGAATCTGAGTTTTTTACTTAATAATGCATTGAAAAAAATTCAAATAAAAATTATTTCAATTTAGTTTTTTTGAATAATTTTGTTTCAAATAACATTTTAAATATTGAAATGTTTGTTTTGTTATTTAAAATCTTCAAAAATTTTAAAAACATATTTTACTGTTAATTGATCAGTTAATGGTCCGTGCATGGCCTACTTAAATACACGGCCTTCTATTCTGCCTTAATCGAAAAAAAAATAGAAGGCCAGTTGAAATAACGTATATTCTATTATATGGACAGACTCTCTCAAAGTATTTAATTATTGCGCTATAAATGTTAAGAAAGTAAATCTGTCGCCGGATAAAAGTTTTTGCGTTAGATTAATGCCAAACTGTATTGTTATTTGTGACTACTTTTTAGTTATTAATAATAATAATGATTAATAAATGCTGTGTTGTTGGTTGTACCTCCAATTAAAATGGTGGTGATGCAGTACCAGTTTTTGGTTTTCCAAAAGATAACGACTTAAGAAAGTTATGGGTTGATAATGACTTAAGAAAGTTATGGGATGATGACTTAAGAAAGTTATGGGTTAGATTTGTAAACAGAAATTACTGGACTGTCACTAAATCATCTGTGATCTGTTTAAAACATTTTGATGAAAATTTAATACACAAAGGAGCATCAGCAAAACGATTTCGTTTGTTGTATAATTTGAAGCCTGTTCCTACAATATATCCGGCTAGCATAGCAACGGCTTTACTTCCAGTTATGTCTGTACCAAGAAAATCGCCAACTAAAAGAATTTTTTAAGAAGATGAATATCAGAAATTTTTATCAAATGATGTTATTAAAGATCTTACTTCTCTTACAGTTGCTGATTCACCAACAGGAAATTCATTTTCCAAATTTGATGATTGTGCTGTGTTCCATAAAATTATTCAAAATGAACTTCAGATACCTCAAGTTGCTGAATGTATTCGTATTGACAAAAATCTTCATGTTAAACTTTTTTATAAAAATCTTCCAGTTTCTTTACCATTTTGGTTTAGAGTAACCCACCAATGTGTGTTAAAAAGAAGAAGTATGCTGGAAAACTTCAATTCACATTTTAGCATCGAAAAAGAGAAGCTGTCTTCTATTCTTGAAGAACTTAAAAGTCACCAAGTAAAAAAAAATCAAATTTATTCTTCAAATATGCTTCAATTTGCCTTGATGCTGCGTTACACATCATTGCAAACATATAATTTACTGCTGAAGGAATTCCCACTTCCATCTATATCACTGTTAGGCAGCTTAGCTTAAAGCAAGTGAAATTGATTCTATGAAAGTTGTAAAGTTATTACATGAAAATGGGAGCTTATCAAAAGATCTTTTAATAATTTTTGATGAAATGTATTTGCAAAAATGTGCTGAATATTCTGGTGGAGATATAATTGGGATTAGTGAAGAAAATGAATGTTATAGAAGCATTGTTTCCTTCATGGTAGTTGGTTTAAAAGAAAATGTCTCTTGTGTCGTCAAAGCAGTTCCAATTATAAAATTAAACAGTGATTGGTCGAAGACTGAAATTCTTAACCTGATTCAATCTCTAATAAAAAATAGTTTTAATGTTCGAGGTGTTGTTTGTGACAATCATGCTGCAAATGTTTCCTCTTTTACAAAGTTGCTTAATGCACATGGTAAAAAACCTGATGATTTGTTTATTAATGTACAATCGCAAAAAATTTACCTATTTTTTGACACAGTGCATCTGATTAAAAACATTCGAAACAACTTACTAAATAAAAAAAGGTTTATTTTTCCAGAATTTCATTTTTCAGGTTTTAAAGATGAAATTCATGTTCAACCAGGAAAAATAACATGGAAAATATTGTATGATTTATTAGAAAAGGACAGCCTGTTAGATGCAAGTTTAAAAAAAGCACCAAAAATAAATAACAAAGTTGTCCATCCTGGAAACTACAAGCAAAATGTCGCTATTGCTTTAGGTATCTTCCATGAAACTACAGCAGCAGCAATAAAATCATATTTTCCCGACCGTTTAGATATTGCATCTTTCTTAACTCTTTTTAATAAATGGTGGATAATTACAAATTCAAAAAATCAGTTTTCTAACAACTGTCTTGGAAATGCTGCTATAATGAATGATAAAAAACCTAAGTTTTTTCGAGCTTTCACTGACGGGTTAAATAAATGGAAAAACACAAAAATTCCAAATTTTGAGAAATATACACTATCTCCTCAAAAGTTATCAGCTCTACAAAGAACTTTATTATGTCATGCTTCATTATTAGAAGATCATTTAGGAAGATAATTATAAATTTATATTGACTGCTCGTTTTCAAAGTGATTCGTTAGAAAGAAGATTTGGACAATACCGCCAAATGAGTGGCGGCAGGTTCCTTGTCAGTTTGAAAGATGTTATTTATAGTGAGAAGATAATCCAAATAAAAAGTTTAGTAAAGGAAGGAATTCAAATTTTCGAAAATGATATTAATGCTGTAGAAGATACACAACATGCTAGATCCTTGATGAACCAGATCAACGAAAGAGATTTAGATTGTGTGACTTTATCAGATGATTCTCGTGAAGTTGCTAGTTATATTGCTGGTTTTATTGCCAAAAAACTGAATAAGAAGTTTAAAATATGTTGCAAATCGCTTTGTACTCAACATTGTCAACAAGAGTTAAATGATTATAATTATTTAAATATATTGTCCAGAAGTGGGCTAAAAACTCCATCATTACCCCTTTTAGAATATCTCTGTGATAGTTTTGCTATGCTAGATCATTTAATGTTATTTATCAGTCTCGAATGCAACACCATAAAGCAGCAAAGTTAGTTCTTGGCAGTAGAGAAGGTTACCAACCATTTTTATGTTTAAATTACCAAAATTGTGGAAAAGAAATTATACACACTATTATTTCAAATATTTATTTTAATAACACCAGAAAGAGAGTCTGTGATTCCATTGTTCCAGATAACATTGTTGTCTTTAAACAAAAAGAGAGAAAAAAAAGAGAACATTTTTTTTTGCGCATTAATTAGTAAATTTAATCAGTTTGTGTTCAATTTTGTTTATACTCTTAAAGCTTACTTTTTAGTGTATTTTTATTTCTTGTACAGTCCTTGAATATCACAAAAGTTCTATTGACAAATATAACCCATGTCTTTATTAAATCATTTTAGTAATATGTAATAATGAAGGATAATAATTTTTGTGTTGTTTTCAATAAACACAGCATTTATTAATCATGATTACTAATTTATCATGATTTATTATTAAAAAGAAGCCTCAATAAAGTATACAAAGTTTAGTGATTTAGTAGATATTTCGATTAAGTGAACGCAAAAATTTTTACTCCGCGCCAGATTTACTTACTTAAAATTCAAAACTCAATAATTAAAATATTTTTAGAAAGATTGTCCATCCGACAAAATATGCGTTTTTTTAACTGGCCTTCTATTTTTTTCCGATTTAAGCAGAATAGAAGGCCGTGTATTTAAGTAGGCCATGGGTCCGTGTTTGCAAAACACCAAAAATAAATCTATAATGAATAGCCGAATGAATATTATTATTATAAGTGCGCATAGTTACGCATTGTTACGCCTATTGTTCGTTTTGTTAATTACGGTTCTGCATTATGTAAAATACACTATTTCTTTGCTTCTAGAATTTTCTAAGCGCAGTTATATACTCCACGCGGTCATTCGAGTAAAATTAGCAAGCAAATTGGAGCTGATACACTTATTTTCAAGAAGAATTAATGTTGTCTATTTTTTAAAATAAAAATTTTAATAATTGTTAGTTTGTATATATATATATA
>NC_061158.1:18134827-18162327 GCF_022113875.1 Hydra vulgaris | reverse complement strand
AAGAAAAATAGAGTAATTGCCAAATAATAATGACAAAAAAAAAAGATTTTTCTATCAAATTTTGTACAATATAGTACATTTATTTTCTTAAAAATAACGATATAAAAAAATTAGTTTGTTTTCCTTATGGTTTTTATAAGTCTAAAATATAAAAATAACAACGATTGTAACAAACTATAAACAAGATGGTAAAACTTTACTATGCTGTGATTCTTCTACGATAGATTTTTTAAAACAGTTTTAAAATTTTACCAAGTAATATCAATAAAATATTATTAAAATAAAAAATACTTAATTTTTTTTTCAGAATTTTTACACTTATTACTCCCATTTATAAATTGTATACATCACTAAAACATTTTAAGTTTGAGAATATTGGCTTTGGTAATGGATAGTAATAAAAGATTACAAAGCATTGTAGCATAATAAGCTATAAGAAAAAATTTATAACCTGATGTCCACAAGTGTGTTTTGATATAGTAAACTGGTTACAAAAATAAATAACTCTTAACTTACCACACTTTTATGCAGAGCTAAGTGTAAAAAGGTAAAAACAAGAAAAATTGCAAAAATACAAGTTCATGATGTTGTTTATTACAATTTCAAAAGAAAATACATATAAAGCACATGTTTGTTGATATATAGCTTTTAACCTGAACAAAATATTGGTTATTGTATTCTATAATTGGTAAAAAACGTTTACTTTTTAATAGCAACTGATGGTAAATAAAATTAAATAAAGCAACAAAAATTGATAAATTTTTTTTATTATGCTATTAATTTATTTTACATTACATACTCCTGAAGAAAAAAAAATGTCTCCTCTGAAAAATTAAAAAAAAACAACATATTTTTCATTTTTCTAGGCAGAAATGTTTATCTTTCATATTTCCAAATTTTATTAATAGTTTTATTATGTAATCTTTGGAATAACGAATAAAATCAAGTGTACTTTTTTTGAAATTCTGTGAATACCTCTTATATAATAATTTAAAAATAGAGATGTGTTATGTTTTATCTTGAAGTTAATTTATAATTAACTGAAAACTTGCTTCTTCAAATTTAAAAACTTGTTTTGATCAAGTTCTTTTTATTACAATAATTGCCATAATTCACCTTAACTTGGTTAAATTGTTTACCTTCAATTCTCTTTGTTAGCTTGTATTATCAACACTTAAATGTAACTGAACAAAAGAACTGTTCAGAAGAAAAATAAATAAATATCACTTTTTTTGTTAAATTTTCCAATAGATTAATAATATACAATTTTCATCCTATTTATATATATAAGTTAAAATACCCTGCCAAACTTTTTTTAATTTTTTAGAAAGTGTTTGAAGGTTTAAGGATGATGTTTATTAAAGTTAAGTAAAGAAAAATAATGATGTACGTCTTGTCAGCCTTCTCAATATTTAGGTTAAACAGTAACTTCTTCAGAGTTCGTAGATTTATATGGAATATGTAAGCTAGTTTGGTAAAATATCTGTAATTTTTTTTTTTTTTTTAATTTAAATGTTTTATTATTTCTAATTAACAAGACGATGTAAGATGCAGTAACGAGCTTAGAACAACCTCTGCCTCAGTTGAAAGCTGAAAATTTATACTTTGCATACTTTAAGTATGTTACCATTAGTTTGGTGAAACTGTATATAAACTTTGTATTGACCATGCTTTTTAGAACATAGACATTGACAAAAAACACTTTTGTTATTTTTTTTATTTGGTTAACATATTTGACTTCAATACTTTTTCTTGCTTTTAATTTCATTGTTTATATGTAACTGCACAAAAAATTACTGTTGAGTAGACAAACATATAAATTTCACTTCTGTTGTTAAATTTTCAAATAATATTTTATACATACAGTTAATATAGCCTGCCAAAATTTTTCTAAATTTTTAAAAAGTGTTTAATGGTTTAAGATGATGTTTTATTAGAGTTATACAATAAAAAATAAATCAGTCTCCTCCAAACAATAGTTGAAACAAAACATGAAAACAAATCCTCCTTAAAGCTCATATATTGACATGGTACATGTAAACTAGTTTTGAAATCAGCACAAATTTTCTTTATTTAAAAACTCTATTGTTCAACTCTTTATAATTAACATATAAATCAATTTATAAATAAAGTTCTTCATCAGTAGTCTGGTAAAACTGCATATAATCTTTATATGCAAAAGTACTTCACAAGTAGCCTTGTACAACTGTATATAAAATTTGTATTTAAGTATTCTTTAAGATCAAAAACATATTTTGCCAGAAATACATTTATAGTTCTGTAGTGTAGTAAATTAAATGGTCTATAATTAATTTTCAACCAACATAGAAGGCTTTATTCTTCATATAATATGTAAACTAAAATATACAAACAGCTTAGTTTTAGTATACACATAATTAAATTCAACAAGGATAATAATAATTATAAAAATCAGCACAAGATCTTTTCGAATTACACTTTTTTCCATTTCTTTAAATTAACAACAGATAAAACCTCCATCACCAAGATAAACTTTATTGAAACTTTGAGATTTTTACAAGTGAAAACTCTCTGTTACAAATAGATTTTGATACCTTTTAAATATTTTAAAGAATAATAAAATAAAACAAATTTTTTATGTTGATAGTAACACAAGACTTGTATTGATAAACTTAGTTTATCATTACTATAAAATTTATTTTAAAATCTGTGTAAATTTTAAATATATTTTAAAATAAAGCGCACTTGCCTCTCTTTTAAAATTAGCGAATCAGATTGCTCATATTTCTGACTAATCTGAGCCTGTATAGGGTTTCAAAAAATGCAACCCGTATTACGGGTTGCTTACTGCTAATATTAATAAATTGTTAAAATAATATAGATTCATAATCATATTTCGGAACGAATTTTAGAAAAAATTTGTTATTGCAAACAAATTTTATGCACAAAAAAAAAAAAATAATAAAAATTATAATTTTCGGTGCTAAAAATTGACGCGATACTTTACTATATTATATTTTTTCTTTAACACCCGTTGATAAATTACAGGTAAAATAAATTATGATAAAATATTCATCAATAAAATTAAAATCAGCTAAAATAATACGGCTCTTGCAGCGGTTAGCATTAAGTGCTAATAACCAGACGGTGAGTTTTCCACAAATTATTAGATTAGATTTCTTGAAACATTCTCGTCCATCAAAATTTTAAGTGACTCTCTGTTTTGTTTCAAATTCCAACACTGGAACGTTTCTTTCAATATTGACACAACATCAGCTTGCAGGTCTTCGATCGGTTTTGAATACTTAATTTTTTTACTGTACTTCGAGATACAGAAAAATGATTTTAAGACTGCTCTGCCAACAGCGTCTATTTTGCTAAGAAAACTAATATCATATTTGCATAGCTCAAGACCATATATAAGCTTCGGCATAGCTAAAGTATTGTACAAATGGACTATTGTTGACGGCTGGAAGTAACGAACCCCACTGTCGATTTGAGCTATTGCAACCGATTGAAACTGAGTTATACGCTCATTTAAATTTGTTTATTGGAGTGTTGCAATTTAATTTTTACTAGTATCGTTATTTTAAAGGTATATGCAAGCTCCGCTAATTTGAATAACTATGTTGAAAATATTGTTTTTTCCAGAAATCAGAAATTCCGTTTTTTCAGTGTTAAGCTTGATAACGTTTGCAACTCCGTATGTTTGAAATCTATAAATCAGTTCTTGCAGACCAAAATTACATCATCCGCGTATGCAATTAAACTAGTATAAATGCCATTTATTGTTAACCCTACTTTAAATTCTGAGACTATTTCATTTTTTCAGGATGTTTTCAGTATAGATGTTATATAAATGCGGCGATAGAATAGACGCTAGCCGCACCACTTGTGACAGACTGAATTGATTTGAAGTAACTCCTTGATAAGATATGTTTGCAGTACCAGAAAGACAAAATGATGAGATTGTATGTACGGAATTGTTTTTAGGAAATCTAAACTGCACATATATTAAGGCGTGTTATTGTTTTTTATAATTCTTAACAGTTTCGCTTAATAAAAATTCTGCGTGGAGTGTAGAGCTGTTTTTTTTAAAACC
Organism: Hydra vulgaris; assembly: GCF_022113875.1. NCBI lineage: Eukaryota > Metazoa > Cnidaria > Hydrozoa > Anthoathecata > Hydridae > Hydra > Hydra vulgaris. The sequence goes on along the minus strand of NC_061158.1, from coordinate 18,158,246 downwards.
AAATAGATGGGAATGGCTATCTGTTATACTAGGGCATATAAGTAACATTAGATACTCCACGTAAGTATAGGTCAAATACTAATTCCTCGGTAATTATCTGGATTATTAAGTGGTTTTTTATAAGGTTTATAAAGTGAAATAGTTGTTGAAATTGATAGGTTGTTTGGTACCTTTCCACTTGTTAGAACACTGTGTAGAACTTTGCAAACCACAAAAAAAAATTGTTATTATGAGAGTTTTTAAGGTGTTCAGCACTTACCCCAAAGTTATCTGGGGACTTATTACAATTTAATTGTGACATGAAATTTATAATATCAGCTGATGTAAAAACTAGTAAAGTAGGCTCGTGACTTAGAGGCGGAATTTGAAGAGAATTATGGTTATTGTTTGTAATAAGAGACGTATTGAGTAGAGTTTGAAAATGCAGTCTAAATTCTTTAACGATATCTTTTATGTTTTGCGATTTATTAATAGTAAATAATCGAGTTGTTGCTTTAGTGTTGAATTTACGAATGTTATCCCAGAACTTCTGAGGATTTTTAGTTCGAAGATTTTCAATAGATTTTTTGTGGATCTATTTGTTACGAGCTGCTTTAACCTCTTTACAAAAATTTTTACGTCCAAGAAAATATTTCTTCAAAAGTCCGAGTATTAAAAATATTAAGACATTTTTATCTTTGAAACTAAATAAGCTAAAGATGTTGTTGAAACCATTTTGAAAATCAAATATCTTAAGAAATGCAATTTATTTATAATAAACAAAATTTATGTTGGCTATAAAAATAGCCTAAATACCCTAATAAAAGCAAGTCTTCGATTTGATTAAAAAAGAGCCTCTTTGTTAAAAAGCTTTAAAAATTTAAAGGTTTTGATTCATGCCTACTTTTAATTGAATAATTTTAAATTTATCTTATTTTACTATACTAATACTTCTACTGTTTTATTTTAGGTTTTCTACTGTTAAAATATGATTTTAATTTTGAAAATTTTCATGATTTGAAATTTGCTTTATCTAGTTTAATTTATTAAAATAGTAAAAAACAATTTAAAATTTTATGACTAATAATAATTAGATGAATAATTCTCAATGTTTTTATAGTTGCGTTTTACGTTTTTGCCGTACCGCAAAATGTCGGGCGCTGGCTTCACTAAGTTATACGCTTCACTAAGTTATACGCAAAAAGCTGCGAGTCACGCATCTAGTTATATTTATACATCATTGGTTTTATATTATTTGTCATTTTAAAAAAACTCTTAAATTAAAGGACTATGTTTATTTAACCAAACCAGCCACTTAAAACACCAATATAAAATTGTTTTAAAAGTCAGTAATTACTTTTTCCAAAAAAAAAAACACAAGAAAATGGGCTAACGTTACCCCATCTTACGGTATCTCAAATACCAAAACACTCTAGCTACGCCTCTGATCAATAATTTGATTTTTAAATTTGTACACTGCATATATATATATATATATATATATATATATATATATATATATATATATATATATATATATATATATAATTTAAAACAATATAAGCAACATATATAAATGTAAAAACAATAGAAATAGTTGTAAACAACCAAACTTTAGAGAAAAATAATAAAAATCCAAAATAAAGTTAAATTAAAGATAGATTAATTAGTAATACTGTAAAATGGTAATCGAGATTAAATTTTTTTATTTTGTTTTTAAAGAGACAAAAATAATTTAGTCGATCAAAATCGAATTTTTACTTTTTTCTTCAATCATTGCAAGAGCATTTAGTCAATCAAAATCAATTTTTTTATTTTTTTCCTTAATCATTGGAAGATAAATAGTGCCACAACCAATCATTAATGTTTCTTTGATGCCGTAATTCAAAACAAACCATCATTTATGTATTTTTTGATACCATATTTCACATTTGTTTGGTTAACCTTTTCAACTTTAATACATTTTGCTCGCTTGTAATTTCATTGTAACTTATATGTAATTATACAAAAAATCTACTTTTTAATTGACAAACAGATTGAAAATTAAGCAACAGGATGTTATCACTTCTTTTGTTTAATTTTCAAAAAGGGTGCTGAAAGATTATGTTAATTATTTTTATATGTAAGTTAATATACTCTGTCAAACATTCTATATTTTCACAAAATGTTTAAAAGTTTTTGAACAATGTTTTAAAATAATATGCTAAGAGTAGATTGAGTTTGATGAGGCATCGTTTTACAAAAACGGTTTCCGACAGTATAAAGCATATTAGGGCTATAGCCAACAAAGAAACCCTTTAACATTTATTTTAATAATTTTTTCCAAGAGTTGAAAAACCAATAACTCATCCTCCAAGCCTTCGACATGCCTCCAAAAAACAACTATGATAATAAACTAATATAACAAACAATCCAGTGTCCAAATTTTGTTCGCCGTGGCCGTAAACACTGTGTAGAAAAATATTGGAAGCAGTTAACAAGTGTAATGAAAAAATTTGTATTCTGACCAAGTATTCTGTTTTCTTTTCCTGCGATCATATCTATATGATATGATCGCAGGAAAAGAAAACAGAATACTTGGTCAAATAAAACATTGTTTTATATACTTAGATAAAGACCTAATGAATCTGCTGTATTGTTCGTTAGGTCGACCTTATTTGGAACTTGCTTAATGAAATAAAACAATGTTTTATTTCATATTTTCATACAATGTTACATTGTACGAAAATATGAAATAAAACATTGTTAACTAATGAAATGTAACATTGACTTAATTTAATGAAATAAAAATTTTTAATGCTTTCAATTTAAACTATTTAAACTAATTTAAACTTAATGTAAATTAAACATTTTTAATTTTAAAACAAACTTAATGAAATAAACATTGTTTTATAAACTTAGATAAAGACCTAATGAAACTGCTGAATTGTTCGTTTGGTCGACCCCATTTGGAATTTGCTTCACAAATATGGTATCCTTATTATAAAAAAGACATCAACAAAATAGAACAACTATAACGAAGAGCAACAAGAATAAGATGTTTAAAAAGTATGAAATATGAGGAGCGATTAAAAGAATTTAAATTGACGTCATTAGAAAAACGAAGAGAACGGAGCGATATAATAGAATATTATAAAATTAAAAATGACATTCATAAAGTAAATTGGAGATCCATTTAATAGACCCTTTAATAAACAACTTATATCCAAAATTAGGAGGTCATAATCAACGGTTGCACAAACAAATTGTTCGTCTTTCGGAAGCAAGAACGCATTACTTTACTAATAGGATTGTTAATCAATGAAACAGTCATTGTTAACTCTGTTAATTTAAATACTTTAAAAAAAAAAACTCGAGGAACATAAGAAAGGCAATTCTAAATAAAAATTGGATTGTTATCATTTTGTTATATTTGAATTTCATTAGTATTTTTTATGTTACTGTTAAAGTCACGCAACTACAGTTGAGTGACATTTTTATTTATTTTAATGCTTTCTGGCAGCGATGTCAGAGAGTTTTTGCCGCTTATGATTGTTTATAAAGCAAAAGACATTTTAACAGAGTTAGAATTAAAATGTACTACATAGAACTGTTGACGATATCATCCTATGGAGAAATACTTTTTAATGTCGTTATTTCAAAAAAAAAGAAGCGTTTTTAACATTATAATTGTTTTTTTAAAAAGGTTTTCAATATCGAACTCTTAATGCTGCGTATGAAGGAGATGTTTAAACATCTACTTCATACGCAACATGATTATTATGAAGGAGATGTTTAAACATCTGCTTCAACACGTGTGGGCTATTTGAGGAATCAAACGACAGTGATGTTTGATGTTCTGTTTTATATAGGTAGATGATAGAATCAAAAACCTATTCCGACGTTTGAAGTTTTGGGTAAATTGATGACCCAAAATTACATTGATGTTTTAAATAATTGCGTAACATAAAAACTAAGTAAATATAATTTACTTCGTCTAAAGATAATAGTTTGTAGTCTTGTGGAAAGTAATTTTGCCTTGTCGGCTGTCGACGCGGGATCAATTCCTCCTGGGCACAAATGTTTTTTTGTGTACTTTTATGTTATATTTTAAAATTTTAGCTCTAGTTTTATGCGTTATGTCTATGATTGTTCTCAATGCGTTATGTCTATGGTTGTTGTCAATAAAAAGTTAAATTGTTTATAAAACTTTATTTATTATAAAAATTAGGAGGTATGCATACATAGACTTAAACATGTAAAACAGGCAGGGAGTGTGCAAACAACGACTGAATAAATAGGTAGAACATGCAGGATGTATACATACATCTACTTAGGATTTCGGTTTGGACAGGCCAAAAGTTAAAAAAATAATTTATATTAAAAAGTGTTTAAAAATCAAGGCAAACACTTATTTTGGTATATTCCGGTCATCAATTTACACAAAAATTTAAACGACGGAATAGGTTTTTGATTCTATCATCTACCTTTTATATAGAGCAGGTTTGTAAATATTGTGATATATATATATACATGATGAAAAAAAAAACTAAACTTTTAAAGTAGTGTAAATTTTTTCGCATGAACCAAATTGAAATATTAGGTTCTACACAAATTACACTTCCTGATATCTGTTTGATTTTCAAAAGTATTTCCCCTCTTTATAATGTGTTAATCTAAAGCCTAGATTCTAGGCAAACCTAAGAAATAAAACATATAGTGTTCAAATTCACCTCAAATTGGTTGTTCATTGCCACCCTGTTTTAGAAATACGTTTATGCCATATAAAATCAAAAAATTAAAGTATTTTACTGCATAGTGTTGATCGAGCCTAAAAATTTTCTATGATGACAAAAATGTTTAAAATCATTTTCCATCAATAAAATACCTATGTCTACTCTATGAAACACGTTAGGTGCATTAAGATAGCTTGGGCACGTTTTACCGACCAAACCATAAAAATGATGAAAAGTTTCTAAGTTTTCATCAAACAAACATGAAAAGCAAAACACAATTGACTTAAGTACAAATATATTTTATTTATTGCGTCAAAAAAATCAAACAACAATTTTTGTTAAAGAGATGTTTATCATTTTTTTAATGTTTGCGACTCGCATTATTCATTCTTCTTTTTTTTAATTTCATTTATATTGAGATTTTTTTTTTCACTTTCAATTGTGTATTCTTCCTTTATGTTGGTCGTTATCGAATACCTTTGTTTCTATTTTTCGAACATAAAAAAGAAAAATTTATTACGTGTAAATAATTTACTACATTCAACTTAATCTGTCTTTTTAAAACGAATTAAAACTTAATACTGTTTTACTTACCTGCTTTCTTTGTCCTAAATTGACTTTCTTAGAAATTAGATGGAGCTTTTTTATAAAATTTTCAATTTCTCCAATTAAACGATTGCCATCAGTTATAAGTTGTTTAACTTGTTAAAAAAGAATATCAAAATATTTATATTTTATTTATATTTTGAAATATTCAAATTTATTAACATATTCATTAAGAATAATACTAATAGTAATAAAAGAGTAATAATTTTAGATAACAGTAACTCTATATAATAATGCTGACCCAGGTACTTGGATGGATCCCTCCTTGTTAAAAATTAGAGAAATAAAATAGTTACAATTATTAACTAATTCGACTGTCAACTAAATCGACTAATATATTTTTTAAAGTCCACTAAAAATCGATTTAGCCGAAATATGGGAATAATTAATTTTTATGAAAAAAATTGTAATAAAAATAATAAAGTAATTTAAATCCGCTTTCTATTTATTTAACCTTAACTCAGTAATATTTAGAATTTACCTTATATTATAAATTCTAAATATTACTGAGTTCGCTTTTAATGAATTTGAGGTTGCTTTCAAATCATTAAAACAAAATAAAGTTACTGGGTATGATGATATTAACACAAATATTGTGATTGATTCCTACGATGTTACGAAAGATATTCTGAATAAAATCTTCAGAGCATCTATTGCACAAGGATCTTTTCCAGATAAAAAAAATAGAGAAAGTACCTTCAATCTTTAAGACAGGGGATTATACAAATATAACAAATTATCGCCCTATTTCAGTTCTTCCAGTTTTTTCAAAATTTTTAGAAAAAACAATGTACAACCGAATTTACTCTTACCTTGTTAAAAATAAAATTCTAAATGAAAACTAATTTGGTTTCAAAAAAAATAATTCAACCGAGTATGCCATTCTTCAACTTACGCGCAATATAACTGACTCTTTTAAAGACTCTTGTTTTACACTAGGAGTGTTTATTGATTTGTCAAAGGCATTTGATACCGTCAATCATCAAATCCTGTTAAAAAAACTAATATCATACTGTATTAAAGATAAAACCATATTATGGTTTGAAAGTTATTTTACTAACCGTAAACAGATTGTTTACAATAAAGATTCTATATTTCATCTATTAATGAATATAACATGTGGTGTTTCAGAAAGATCCGTACTTAGTCGTCTTATTTTTTTAATATACATAAATGATCTTCATAAATTATATTATTCATTTATATATTATCATTCAAATTATGTGAATATTATATGGGGAAGCACTCTGAACAAAGCCAAAGTCTTATTACCTTAATCACAAACACGCAACTTGCGCAATCAATTTGAAAAATCATTTTTACATACCAAACAACTTTTTAAAGACATGAATATTTTAAATGTATATCAACTAAATGTCTTTAAATGTGGAGATTGCCCCTTTTTCGTGTAAAAGCAAACACCATTATTTTGTTTCTTACCGAGTTCTTTATCTACGGAACAAAATAGTCTTACCAAAGTTTAATTTTTCCACCCAACTGACTTTTGCTTCGTTCAAACAGAAACTTTAAAAATTATATTTTTAATTGAAAATATCTTTTTTTGATCGATTAATTTTAATTTCTTTTTTTGTTGTTGTTGCTGTTTTATTTTGTATATTATTTGATTTAACATTTTATCTTGGTTTTTTAACATTTTATCTTGGTTTTTAAATATATTTGCATATAGGTGTATTATTATTATTTCACTACAGATATTGTATTTTTATCAAAAATTAACCATATATTGTAAAGGGCTTCATGACAAGATCCTCATAATCTTCTTAAAGTCCTGTCGTTACTAATGTAAAAATTGTAAAATATATTAAGTTATTGTAATATTAAACAGCAAAATATTAAAAAAAAAAAGAAGTAATTTAGGCCATACGACCCCAAAAAGTGGCACGAGTAAGAGCATAATTTAAAGTATAACGGCATTTATTCAAAAGAATAACGTAAACACAGAGAACCTTATGGCAGTTGGATGTGATGGAACAGCCGTGAAAACAGGAAAGATTAATGGTGTAATACGCCACCTTGGGGAAAAACTTGAGCCCCCATTGCAATGGTTTGTTTGCATGCTACATGCAAACGAAGTATTGTTACGACATCTCTTTGAACATATTGATGAAGCCACCACAGTACCACGAGGATTCTCTGGACCAAACGACATATTGTTAGCTAATTGCGAGAAGTTGCTCAGGCAACAGTTTTCAAAAATCGAATGTGATTTTCAGAGTGTGAGCATTGCTGATCTAAGTTCAGATCATCAGTATCTAAATGATATTTGTGCTGCTGTTAACAGGGTCTCTGTCCACCATCTCTCAGGAAATCAGAAAAACTTGCAATGTCTTGCTGGGTCACACTAGCTAATAGAGTACTTAGATTGCATATAGCTACAACACATCCAGCTGATAAGTAGTGTTATCTTAAAGTAGTGGCAAAATTCATAATGAAAATCTATGAAACAATGTGTTTTACAAATAAAGCAAAACCATTATGCAAGGGTGGTGCTCGAAATTTGTCAATATCAATTTATAAAACACGCAATTTACCAGATAATCTTTAAGCCATTGTTGATCCGGTACTTCAACGTAATGGGTTCTTTGGTCACACTTAGAGTATGCTGTTAAGTACAATAACTGACGACAGGAGGCATGTACGAGAGCAGGAACTGCGGAATTTAATGAGAGCTTGAGCAAACAAGCAGCCAAAACGAACCAAAAACGGAATCAGGGTGTTTCAGGTACCAACTTTAATCATGGATGCTGAAGATTACATTGAGCTAATTGACTGGCAATGAATCACAGTGACAGAGCCCCCTGTTACAAACTTTTTGTTTGATATAAGATTGATTCATTTTGTTAGCAGTTAAGAAACACCTGTTATTGAGTTTCCGCATTTTCCATGCCATTTGCAAGCAGTTGAAAGATGCGTAAAAAACCTTATCAAAGCTTTAAAGGCAGTTATTTGGCAAAAAAACCGAGATGGTTTCATCCGAGAGAGGAATGCTGCCAGATTAGTAATACCTGTGTCCAACACAAAACAAGAATACTGCACAGGGTGAAAAACTGATTTCAACATTATAGGGTGATATTTTGAAAAACTAAACCCTGTAAACAATGTTGTTTAACTAAATTTTTGTATTTGTTTATCATTTTTCATGAATTTGTGGCCTGAGATTTTGAGGATTTCATTGAAAAAAATTTATTTTTTTTCAATGATATCCTCTTATCATTTATTTAAATTTTCAAAAGGTTATAATGACTAGAATGCAAAATCAAGCATTGTTTTCAACAATTTAAATACATGACATTTAATATCAATTTTCAAAGGATTTCAAAGTTATTTTAATTATAACAATTCTTTGAGTAATCGAGACGTATCGATTACTCAAAGAATTGAAATTGACAAAATTTTTTTCAATCCTTTGAATATTTTAATGATTTTTCTTTTAATGTACTTTCCAATAAATAAACACATTCTATGACAAAACATTTGGGAAAATTATCGACTTTTTACAAAAAATAAAATTTGCCAAAATTAAATTGCCCATGGAGGGCAGAAGACAATACCCAAGAAATAAAATTTTTTTTTACTGAGACACCTACTTAAGTGACTTATGGTAACTATTAAAATTTGTTTATAAAATTTTTTTTACTCTACTGTAATGAAGAATCACTACTAGCAAATGTATAATGTACAACATCAGAAATTTCACATCGGAAAATAGTCACAAAAACGTCATCATTTAATGTTTAAAAAAAATAAAAAGGCATACCCGGGTCAGGTGTCTTAACTTTCTCAATTGTTTTATTTACTATTTATATAAAGTTAAACTTGTAATAAATAAAAAATCATTTTTTAAAAGCATATATATTTATGTTATTTATAAAAACCTCATTGTATAATGTTTAGAAACAGTACCTGATTCAGAGGTCTTTTCTTCCTCAACTGTTTGATTTGCTATTTATATGAAAGTTAAGTTTTAATAATTATTCAATATCTTTTATAAAATTCATCAACATTATTCATAAAAGCATTATTGATTAATGTTTAAAACAAACAAAAAGACATACCTGGGTGAGTTGTCCATACTTCTTCAGTAAATGGATGTCCTTTTTATACAAAATAAATTTATAATAAATTTACCATCAGTTTTTAAAACCTTATGTTAATTGCATTATTCATAAAAGCGTCATCGATTAATCTTTAGAACAAATAAAAAGACATACCTGAGTGTGGTGACCATACTTCTTCAGTTACTGGATTTCCTTTTTATACAAAATAAATTTATAATAAATATACCATCAATTTCAAAAATCTTATGTTAATTGCATTATTCATAAAAACGTCATCGATTAATCCTTAGAACAAATAAAAAGACATACCTGAGTGAGGTGACCATACTTCTTCAGTTACTGGATTTCCTTTTTATACAAAATAAATTTGTAATAAATATACCATCAATTTTAAAAATCTTATGTTAATTGCATTATTCATAAAAGCGTCATCGATTAATCTTTAGAACAAATAAAAAGACATACCTGAGTGAGGTGGCCATACTTCTTCAGTTGCTGGATTTCCTTTTTACACAAAATAAATTTGTAATAAATATACCATCAATTTCAAACATCTTATGTTAAATGCATTATTCATAAAAGCGTCATCGATTAATCTTTAGAACAAATAAAAAGACATACCTGAGTGAGGTGGCCATACTTCTTCAGTTACTGGATTTCCTTTTTATACAAAATAAATTTGTAATAAATATACCATCAATTTCAAAAATCTTATGTTAAATGCATTATTCATAAAAGCGTCATCGATTAATCTTTAGAACAAATAAAAAGACATACCTGAGTGAGGTGACCATACTTCTTCAGTTACTGGATTTCCTTTTTATACAAAATAAATTTGTAATAAATATACCATCAATTTTAAAAATCTTATGTTAATTGCATTATTCATAAAAGCGTCATCGATTAATCTTTAGAACAAATAAAAAGACATACCTGAGTGAGGTGGCCATACTTCTTCAGTTGCTGGATTTCCTTTTTACACAAAATAAATTTGTAATAAATATACCATCAATTTCAAACATCTTATGTTAAATGCATTATTCATAAAAGCGTCATCGATTAATCTTTAGAACAAAAAAAAAGACATACCTGAGTGAGGTGACCATACTTCTTCAGTTACTGGATTTCCTTTTTATACAAAATAAATTTGTAATAAATATACCATCAATTTCAAAAATCTTATGTTAATTGCATTATTCATAAAAGCGTCATCGATTAATCTTTAGAACAAATAAAAAGACATACCTGAGTGAGGTGGCCATACTTCTTCAGTTACTGGATTTCCTTTTTATACAAAATAAATTTGTAATAAATATACCATCAATTTTAAAAATCTTATGTTAATTGCATTATTCATAAAAGCGTCATCATTTAATCTTTAGAACAAATAAAAAGACATACCTGAGTGAGGTGACCATACTTCTTCAGTTACTGGATTTCCTTTTTATACAAAATAAATTTTTAATAAATATACCATCAATTTTTAAAACCTTATGTTAATTGCATTATTCATAAAAGCGTCATCGATTAATCTTTAGAACAAATAAAAAGACATACCTGAGTGAGGTGGCCATACTTCTTCAGTTACTGGATTTCCTTTTTATACAAAATAAATTTGTAATAAATATACCATCAATTTTAAAAATCTTATGTTAATTGCATTATTCATAAAAGCGTCATCATTTAATCTTTAGAACAAATAAAAAGACATACCTGAGTGAGGTGACCATACTTCTTCAGTTACTGGATTTCCTTTTTATACAAAATAAATTTTTAATAAATATACCATCAATTTTTAAAACCTTATGTTAATTGCATTATTCATAAAAGCGTCATCGATTAATCTTTAGAACAAATAAAAAGACATACCTGAGTGAGGTGACCATACTTCTTCAGTTACTGGATTTCCTTTTTATACAAAATAAATTCGTATTAAATATACCATCAATTTTAAAAATCTTACGTTAATTGCATTATTCATAACAGCGTCATTGAATAATGTTTAGAATAAATATAAAGACATACCTGAGTGAGGTGACCATACTTCTTCAGTTACTGGATTTCCTTTTTATACAAAATAAATTCGTATTAAATATACCATCAATTTTTAAAACCTTATGTTAACTGCATTATTCATAACAGCGTCATTGAATAATGTTTAGACCCAATAAAAAGACATACCTGAGTGAGGTGACCATACTTCTTCAGTTACTGGATTTCCTTTTTATACAAAATAAATTGATAATAAATATACCATCAATTTTTAAAACCTTATGTTAATTGCGTTATTCATAAAAGCGTCATTGATGTTTAGAACAAATAAAAAGACATACCTGAGTGAGGTGTCCATACTTCAGTTACTGGATTTACTATTTATATAAAATATATTTATAAAAAATATACCATAAACTTTTAAAATCTATGTTAATTGCATTACTCATAAAAGCGTCATTGATGTTTAGAGCAAATAAAAAGACATACCTGAGTGAGGTGTCCATACTTCAGTTACTGGATTTTCTATTAATATGAAAGATTTTTATAAAAAATATACCATAAATTTTTAAAATCGATATTAATTGCATTATTCATAAAAGCATCATTATTTAATTTTCAGAACAAATAAAAAGACATACCTGAGTATTTCTTTACTTTTCTAGTTACATGATTTCCTAATTATATGAAATTAATTTGGATTAAATATACTATAAATTTTTAAAATTTATGATAATTGCGTTAATCATAAAAGCGTCGTTAATTAATGTTTAGAACAAGTAAAAAGACATACTAGTCATAGAGGAAGGTCTCCATATGTTTTTTTTAACTGGAATTCCTAATAATATAAAATATATTATTGATATACCATAAATTTTTAAAATCTTATGTTAATTGGGTTATTCATTTTTTAATTTTAATCAGGTTTTTAGGTCTAATAATGTGCAAAAAAGGGGTGCTGTTATGGTTTTCCATCCTTATGAGAAATTATGACCAAGCATTTTTATGTGCTAGAATTGATTAGAAATATATATAAAATAAATATATATAATAAAATAAATATATAAATAGTATATATATATATATATATATACATATATATATATATATATATATATATATATATATATATATATATATATATATATATATATATATATATATATATATATATATATATATATATATATATATATACTAGTGTTGTTTAAACATTTAAATATTATTTGACTGTCAACTAAATCAACTAAAACATTTTTGAAATCGACTAAAAGTCGATTTAGTAGAAATATGGGAATACCTTTTTTTTAAAAATAAGTTATAATCAAAATAGGAAATCAATTTGTATTTGGTTTCTTTTTTTACCATCATATTATTTAAATAACAATGGGGAAAAACAATGAGAGAACAGCAGAGAAAGTTGTCCTATTGTCACCGCTGTGACAACAGGACAACTTTTTCCCAGACCCCAAATTTAGGCATTTAAAACTTGTTTTTTATCATAAACTCTATACAATCATATTTACAATGTGAATTTATAGATGACATTTAGATTTTGATGCTGCACAACTTTATTTTGCCTCAGGATCACGAGCCAGCTTAGAACGGTTTTGTATGAAAGTATTTATGAGAATCACAAGCAGCAAGAAATGTTTAGCGGAGGTCAATAACAACATTAATAAAGAGGTTTAATATTTATAAGATAGTGGTCTATTTTATAATTAAAACTAAAAATATTAATATTATAAATGATAAAACAATAATTAGTAATGATAATACAAATTAAAGAAAATATAAAATACTTTAGGCATTTGAAAAGAAATGGTTTCTATTACCTTAGGATTTTTCCAATTTCTTAAGGATCGACCACAAATTATGTAATGCAAACTTTTATAATAAACAAAACAAAAAACATAAAAAGATTTCCCTTGCAACATCTTAACTTAAATACAAATCACAATATTCTTTTAAGTTTAATGAAAATCTTCTACTTCTGCTTTTTAAATTTATTTTGTGTTGCATAATTAACGAAAAATAACGATCACTAGCGACCGAGAAAGAAAAACACTGTTTAATTAAACATTGTTTATTTAAACACTGTTTTTTTATTAATTGTCTATTAAAACATTGTTTATTTAAGAATATTTGCTTTATAATAATAGAAATGTTTTTTCATTAAATGTTGTTAAATGCCCTAAGTAAAAATTAGATCTGGTGAACTTGAAAGCTAATTTTTGGGGTAAAGTAAATTAAGGAACATTTGCACTCTACTAATCTTTAGGGTAAAATGAATTAAGGAACATTTGCACTCTACTAATCTTGTTTCACTTGAGCTTTGTGTGCTGGTACTGAGTCCTGTTAGAAAGTCAATGTTCTGTAAACAAAATGATGCATCCACAACTTTAAAACAACTTTCTGTTTTAATGTTGAGGGCAAAACTTTAAAACAGACAGCATTACCTTTGACCCCTCAGCTGCATTAATTTTTTCCCGTATTTAAAAAAACAAATGTTAATGGAAAATGCCCAACAGAGGTCTTAGTAGTCTATACCACTACTTGAGGAGGTGAATGAAATTTAGTGGCCATTTAAATATTAAAACTTTCATTTGTTCTGCATGGTAGCCAAATACAACTATTTTGTTTGTTTACACTTTGCTGAATTGAAATTTTTTTCCAATTAGAAAACACTATGTTAGAAGATCTTAAGCTTTTGACAGTTTTTGTAACAATTTGCTCTATCTAGACGTAGTTTCCTTTACAAATTTTGTATAGTTTCATTTGAAAATGGTTTTCAAATACTTGAAATAATTTATCATAGCTGAATGCCTCTATCAGACACATTTCACAAGGCTTTTTTACTATTTGCTTTGGATTTTCTTTAATTTAAACTCTCACATTTTGAACCACATCAAAAAGTTACAATTTTTTTCCTCCACCTCCATAGCCCTTTTTTGCACACCCTTTTTTTCTTTGTGTACAGTCTATTTTTTTTTATACAGCCTATTTTTTTTGTAGAGTCAATTTTTTTTTTTTTTAGAATTTTGGTTCTCGCTGAGTTAGCCTCCATTAATTTTTATTACACCCCCCTCACCCTCAACTTTCTTGACTTTCCTACGCCACTGTTCTGTATTACTTGTTAAAGTAAAACTTATTTGAGATGCTTGTATCTAGTTTTTATTTATTTATTTGTTTAATTAGAGAATAAAACTTTTATTTAAAAATAATCTCAATGTCTTCTCTTGCAAAACTCCCTAAAAAAGTTAAATCAGCCATAAGTTTCATACTATCCAAATAAGAAATTAAGTTTAAATTAAAAAACAATTTTTTTTTTGTAATCAAATATAATTTTTTTATATGTATTTTTAAGAATAAATGTTATTGTTGTTTTTTCTAGAATGTTTCAAACATACAAAAAATTAAAACGTTAGATGCCTGCAATTCTGTTTCAAGTAAAGAAATATTCAAACATATAGGTGTGATTGAAGAGATCTCTCAAAATGAGTGCAAGGTGAACTATTGATGCTCTTCCAGGACAAAAAACAGTTTTAACCTCACAACAAAAAAAAAGAGATGTCTGAAAGGTCTTATTTTAATGGCTGATTGGGGCTGTGGTTTGGGGCTAGAGGTTAGATAAATAATTTAATACAAGATTTTATCGAAGCAAAAACTATTGATACAATTTTTATAGATTGCCGACCAAGTCAAGACTGGTTGCATGCTTACTTGCTGAAAAATTCTAAAATAATGCTAGCGTACAAATCTCTAAAATAATGCTAAAAGAACAAACTGTTTTTTTTTGTTAATACTGCGAATTAACAAAAGACATCACTTTAAATGTTGTGAATTAAAATATCTTGAACCTTTCCTTATATTTTATACCAGTTAGATTTTAAATTACCTCCCCAAGGCCACAGCAGTTGAGGAGGCAACTATAGTTGTGATTTCAACTAAATTATTACCAATACAAGGTGCTGCTAGAGTGTCGCTGAGCATTAGTGGCTCAAATTGGATCCAAATTACTGTAAACTATTGCCATCATACATAATCTACATAGGAAATTTTTTTTATATAGACTAGGTTAAGGGCCCTTTTCTTTCATTTTTTTTTTCAATTATTTTATTTAGTTTTTTACCAGTATTATATCAAATTTTTTTTTTTAAATAATGTGCTATACCTCGTATAAAAATATGTTGTCTGCTCTTTGGAAAAAAAAGTTTTTTAAACTTTACAATAGTCATTTATTTTAAAAGAAAAATCTAGAAGTATAAAAACAATGCTCCTTTTTGCTCTACATAAAACTTCATATTTTTTATATTTTCAAAATGAAAATATAAAACATACAATATAATACTCTGGATTTTTGATTGATTTGTATTTTCTTTAAAGAAATATTATGAACATACTTTAGTTATTATTTTAATAATGCACAACAGCAGTGTTTATAACTTTATACATTGAAATTCAATTTGAAAATTACTTGTTTTTGTTTTTCCTTCTTTTTTTACCAATTGCTTCTTCTTTTTTATAAAAAATATTGTTTTATTTTAATGTTTGTTATAAATATAACAAATGCTTTATTTGGCTAGAGTCTTATTTTGATATAAGTTACATTTCAGGTCAACTTTTTGGTGAAAGAAGAGATAGGCTGTAATTTTTTTCAAAGATAATAGGTCTAGCGAAAAACATTTGACTAAACTTGAAGATTTATGTCAGCTAATATTTGCCACAGGTTTTTTCAATTAAAAAATAAAATATAAAAATGAAAATAAAAAATTAAATTTTATTTCATTCAAATAAAAAATTTCATTAGATATTTTTAATAATTATAACAATTTAAAATTACTTTTAATTCAATTAAAGTTGATTGCAAAATTAAAACTTGATAAAGTTAAAATGACCAAACCTTTTTAATAATTAGAGGTTGTTTAACAAAGTTTTTAAAATTTTAGATAGGTTTTTATTTTATTTAGGAAAAACAAACAAACAAAAATTATTTCTGCTATTTTTTTGCGGTAGAAATAATTCAAGCTCCACCATTTATATTGAACCATTAGGCCGTAATAATCTTAAGAGAAGCAAGAAAGGTATTATATAAGTGCATGAGAGTGCTACATAAATTAAAATATTTGGACAAAATTCCAGTGTTGAGTGGTAGTGTTATAAAAAGGGAGTGTTATTCACTGTTTAAGTTAGATTTAAGTAAGTGTTGTTTTGGTGTTCTGCAAGTTTGTGTTAATTATTATGCTTAGTGTTTGTAGTGTTCTAAATTTTAAAGTTTTATATGTCAATTAATGTCTTTATTTGCATGAATCTGCATTTTCATAAATACTTTGGTTTTCCTTATTTATATTTTGATGTTATAATGTTCTTTGTGATTGTTGTCTTTCCTATTTATTTATCTCCTCTCATCTGTTATTCAGGTTCTATTTTCCTTCCTTTTCCTGTATTTAGCCTATTTTGTTTTTCTTTGTCTTAATTATTATTTTTATTATATTGTCGTCTTTTATTTTTTACGCCTTTATCGTCAAAGTCATTTCGTTTTTTTTGCTGTTGTTATAGGTTGTTTGGTACATCTAGACTAAAACGGTATAAATTATAAAACATAATGATACATCATTATGTTTTATAATTTATACCGTTTTAGTCTAAATATTTGTTTTACCCATAGTTTATATTTTAAAATTGATACCTTTTTGGTATACATATTCGTTTTTTACCCCGTTTATATTTTATAGTTCATATCGCTTTAGTGAAAAAATCATTTTTTCCCCAGATGATATTCAAGTTTAGTGCATGAAATTATTTAGGAAATCATACTGCGGTGAATGTCTGTATAGGTGGGCCTTGTGAAAATTATGTTTATTTTAGTTGCGGTTTAGGGGGTTATATTCTTATATGGATTAGGGGGTGGGGTTCAAATTTAAAAGATTGAGTTTTGGGGTCTTAGAAGTATTTCATAAGATATGTTTTAACATATATGTTTATAAGATATATGAGAAAAATAAGAACTATTGTCGGAGTACAGTACAATTTTAACAACACAGTTTAGCTCAGTGGTTCTGGGTTCGGGGCAGTGTAATGCTTGTTAGATAATCCAATAAATTTCTTATATTATTTATAAAGAGACTTAAGTATATCTAGAATATTATATATATATATATATATATATATATATATATATATATATATATATATATATATATATATATATATATATATAATATATATATATATATATATATATATATATATATATATATATATATATATATATATATATATATATATATACATATATATATATATATATATATATAGTAATACAAAAGTTTAATGAAAATTTTAAACACAAATACCCAGTTCATAAATGTATAAAAATTACTTGTCTCCTTTTCTTTTTTTGACGTTTTAACATGTGCTGGTTCTTCTTTTTCTAAATAAATAAAATTTATATATTAACATTTAAAATAATAAATGTTCAAAAATTATTAGTTAATAATAGTATACTAATTGATATATCGTATTCAACTATAATAATATCAATAAATTCTAAATATTTTTAACAATTTTATCTTAAAATAATGTAATAATAATAGTAATAATAATATAAAAAATATAATAATAATATATTGAATCTAATTTTATATCACGTTGTTCGCACTAATATTATACTGTTATAATATCTCCATAATATAATTATAAATTACACCTAACATTTTAAAATAAGTCGATAATGTTAAATAATGACAGTAAAAAAATCCTTTGTTTTTTTAAACAGTTATATCCTAGAAATTATTTGAAATAATTTCTTGGATATAACTGTTAAAAAAAACAAAGGATTTTTTTACTGTCATTATTTAACATTATTGACTTATTTTAAAATGTTAGGTGTAATTTATAATTATATTATGGAGATATTATAACAGTATAATATTAGTAAATGCGAACAACGTGATATAAAATTAGATTCAATATATTATTATTCTATTTTTAATGTTATTATTACTATTACTATTATTATTATCATTATTATTATTGCTATTATTATTATTATTATTATTGCTATTATTATTGCTATTATTATTATTATTGCATTATTGTTAAGATAAAATTGTTAAAAACATTTACAAATTTATTGATGTTATTATAATATTATACAATATATCAATTAATATTAGACTACTAAAAGAGAATAAAAATAAAAAATGTTAAAACAATAATGGGGCCAATCACTTGATAAATGATAATGGTGAGTTTTTGCCATTTGGCATTATAAAACATTGCTAACAAAAAATATTATTGAAATTTTTCATATTATTGCTGCAAAACTTTACTCAAAACTGTAGAAGTAGTTTAAACATTGATTTAAAACAATTTAATTTTTTTTTTACTTCTAACAAATATTAGACATTATTTCAAAAACAGCGAGTTTAAAAACAAATTTAGACTTACGTGTATTTTTTTTTACATTGGCTACATTGCTGAATTTCTGATTCCTTAGGTCTTGATTCAACAGCTCTTCGATTTGAGTGTCTGAAATTAAAAAAAAAAATGAAAAACTGCTTCAATAAGATAATATCAAGTTAACAGACGCATATATTTTTTTACTTTCAATGATTTAAGTGATAAACGGCTAAATAAATATTAACATGAATATGTAATATTTTACAATTGAATATATATCGAAAAAATAATGTTAAGAACGCTCAATATTTTAAAAGTCCTATTAGGAGTAAGTTAAATTTAGATAATTCTTTTTTATGTCAAAACTTTTTATTTTAACAATGAATTGTTGAACACTTTCCTGAGAGTATTATTATAATGATTAAAAAAACTAATATAAATAAATCATCATTTATAAAAAATGAAATTTTAACTAAAAAAAGTAGCAATTTCAAAGTGATTTGAATCTACTTACTACACAATTATTTAAACTTAATAGAAAAAGCAAAACTATGACAATACACGCTTTAATTAATGATGATGGTTCATTATTTAATTTTTCATAAAAAAAGATTTTAACATATAATAAAATAGCATGTTGGTAATTTAAAATTCCTATTTACTATAAATACTTTTATTTTAGGCAATAACTAAAATACTTTTGTTTACTAGTTATTTAGATGTAGAAAATAGAAAGTTTAGAACACGATTAGCACAAGAAAAATTTAGCTAAAATTTAGCATTTCAATGAACTTTATGATTTTGAATTAAGCATAAACAGATTAAAAATTATGATCAGTAAAAAAGTTCTTACTGGGTATGTTGTAATATAAATATTTGTAATAAACAAACAGTACTTGCTATTAAATGAATCACGAATTTAAATTCTATTGGTGTATATATTTTGTGAACAACAATAAATTTTTGTTCAAAGCTTCTTTATAAGTTAAAAATTTTGAATCTTAGTGTTAGATTGGCATTGATTTTTGATTTGATATTTCAAAAGGCTTTAAAATCAACTTTTTAAGCCACTGTTTTCTTTCAAATGATGTATTTTGTTGATAATATATAATATTTTTTTTAATTATACATTGATACGTAATTTTTTTTTCATTCATGTTTATTTAAAAGCCTGAAAAGTTTTGGTAAAGTAAATGGCTATAAATTGAGTGAGTTGATCAACCAAGATTCTTTTTTTTTTAAACTAAAATTTTAATACTTGAGAATATTAAATTTGGATTATGTTGTTAAAAAAATCAATAAATAGTCTACATGTATGAATAATTGTAAAATAGAAAAATTAAAGTCAAAAAGTGTTTGATAAAAATAACTTATTTTACTTCAGAATCAAATAATGGTGTCATTGATTGATATTATCATAAAAGTTACCTTGAGTTTGTTCATAATTTTATATTGAATTAAGAATTTTATAAGGGTTGCAATTATTTGTTAACTTGTCAATTAGTTCTAATATACAAATTAGCTTTTTATATATTAAAAAAAAAATGGTATAGTTTTTCAGAAAAATTCATTCAATAATGCCTCCATTCTTTATTACTTTATAAAAACAGTTAAATAATGTTGGTTGAATTGCTAACAGAGTAAGTTTATTTTAGGAGTAAAATATAAAAGAAAAACTCTTTGTTTTAATTAGTTCATAAGAAAGTCACAAGTTTATTTTTGATTACGACATGACACGACAGTCATATGGACGTGGAAAGTACCTCAAACAAATCTATTGTTTGCACAGCGTGTAACAAACTTTACAAGCTACTCTTAATACTATTGTAAAAAATGTACTTTATTGAACACTCAAGTAAACAAGAAAGTTGAATAAATAGTGGTGGAACAATAAATGTTAGTACGTTTATTATTTTAGAGATAAAACTAGATCAGCAAAAGGGTCATAAAGACATACTAAAGACAAGGGTCTGTTTGAACAATTTTTAGAGAATTATTTCTACTTCAACGGAAAGAGGTGTGACATTACATATTAAATTTAAGTTATACATCTTATGCGTCTAGAGTATCATTACCCAGCTAGCACACTTACATTGGGCCAACGTAAAACCATTTTGAACGTCGGCTCTTATTTCCAATGCAAAACCAACGTTGATGTCATTTGGTTAATGATAAAATTATTAGCAACGGAACTAAGAATATCTGGCAAATTTACATTGGTTTTTTTTATCTAAACCTAATGTTGATCCAATGTACATACTTCGACATTGATTGATGAAGTTATTATCTGATTGATGAAGTTATTATCTGATTGATGAAGTTATTACCTGATTGATGAAGTTATTATCTGATTGATGAAGTTATTATCTGATTGATGAAGTTATTATCTGATTGATGAAGTTATTATCTGACTGATGAAGTTATTATCTGACTGATGAAGTTATTATCTGACTGATGAAGTTTTTATCTGATTGATGAATTTATTATCTGGTTGATGAAGTTGTTATCTGATTGATGAAGTTATTATCTGATTGATGAAGTTATTATCTGATTGATGAAGTTATTATCTGACTGATGAAGTTATTATCTGACTGATGAAGTTATTATCTGACTGATGAAGTTATTATCTGATTGATGAAGGTATTATCTGATTGATGAGGTTATTAAATTTAAAGATAAAAATCTGTTTAAGTTGTAAAATCTGTAATGAGTATATGGAAGCAATGAATAATAAGTCATTGGTGCTTCACTTTGATGGAAAAATTTATAGCACATAGAAGAATCGATGAAAAGAGTTCTTATTGGTAGACTAGCATTATCAGTTACAAGTCAAAATTTGATTGTGTTTACGATCTAAACCCAACGTTGATCCAATTTATATATCTCGACATTGATTCATTCTATGTAAACCAGTGGTCGGCACCATATTTTCAAAGGAGCCCACTTGCAAAATTCTTGTTTTAGTTGCGGCCCACAGCAATAAATAAATTATATACAAAGTATACTATATTAACTATATAATATAATATAGCGTAGAATTAGATTAAAGAGCTAATAATTGTATTATTACTATGATAATTGTATCATTACAAAATAAATACTTAAGAAGAAAAAAAACATAAAATACAATTAAAAATTTGGTGAGTATTTTGTTTTTGCAGCACAAGGTCATTCAAATGAGTGTCAGTCAGTCTTGTTCTGTAAACATTTTTTATAATTTTTATGGCTGAGAATGTTTGTTCGCATTGGTAACAAGTGCCACACATACAGATAAGTCTATTGGCATGTTTTTTAAGAACCGGAAAACGTCCCTTCATGACATCATGCCAGAAAAGAATTAAATTTTCACCGAAAGTGCCATCTACATCTTTTTTTTGGTGCCTTTTTTCTCAACTCTGCTTTTAAAATATCAACTTCTTCAAAGTCCTTTAGAATACTAATATCATTCATATCAAAGTCAAATGGATAACACAAAAATACAATATACTTTTTTAATTCTTAAAATTCATTAAGTCTGTAATCAAATTGACCATACAAAGCAGTCAAAATTAATGAGAATGATGATAACATTTCCCTTGATGGTTGACATTCAGTTAAAGTAGGAAAATGAGTACAATTACCAGATGCAAAATGAGTTTTGTACAAATTAAGTTTGTCTTCATCACAGTGATGTGGTTGATCAAATCACAAACCAGCTTACGGCGGCCTTGTAATCTCTTATTCAGAACATTGAATTGTGCTGTGATGTTGTATATGATTGATTGTTTTTACTACAGCTGTCATTACATCATCAATTGTTGCAACTTTAGCGCACAGTGCTTTCTGGTGTATAACACAGTGATATAACATAAATTTGTTAGGAAACTCACCACTATTTCTCAGCAAGGTCGGTAGATTCATCGAGAGCGATACCCACGAGTTAAGCTTTTGACAGATTGTTTGAGATTTGTTCATAAACATTAACAACCATTTTCTCAATTTTTCGAGTAACTGTACGCGTGGACAAGTGCACACTTTAAAATTTGTGATGAATCTTTTTATTATTTGGGAAAAGAACCTTTGATGCTTCAATCATGCATTCTTTGATTATTTCACCATCAGTAAATGGTTTCAGGTTTTTTGCTAATAACCATGACACCATATTAGAGGCACAAGTTTCACAATCAACACTGCTAGACATTTTTTGAAACAAATTTTTCTGTCTTTCTAAACAGCTTTTCAATGAGTCGCATTTCGTTTTTCTGGTTCTTGAATCAAGAGGATATTTAGTATTATATGACTTTTTACTTTATAGTACTTATTTCGTAAAAAATCTAAATAATGTAGTATTTCTATTCAAGAAAAGTATAAAAACATCCTAAAGATAATTTTTATCACTGGTATATTTGTTATGAAATAGTTTTTATAGCATTAAATTAATTAAATTATGCTGTTTAATTTACTTCACCTGGACAAATTCGAATGTTATAATTATTTTAGACATGTTTTTATTTTTGTAGAGTCATTTGTTTAGCATAGCTTAATTAGTATTGAACTGTTAAAGTACTACAGTGTTATAGGACATTAAAAAAATATTTTTTTGATATGACTAAAATGACAAGATGAGTATTTTAAAAGCAGGCTTTTTTTTTTTTTTTTTTTTTT
>NC_061158.1:18014827-18129827 GCF_022113875.1 Hydra vulgaris | reverse complement strand
CAACGGGCTTAAGATTCAGTAAAAAATGGTATGTCTATGCGTAAAGCTGAAAACAGTTTTGGAGTTTCAAGGAAGACATTGAGAAGGCATTTGCAGGGCAAAGTAAGACAAGTTGGGAGCAATAAATTAGGAAATCATGTGAATACTTTTTCTATTGAAATTGAACAAGATCTTGTTAAACACATCCAAATGATGGAAAGAGCATTATTAGCTAGAAACGAAACAAGTGAACCTACGAATACAAATGAAGAAGCCGGCAATGCGGTGGATGATGAAGCATCGGTTAATGTGATGGAGACTGATATGATTGTAACAGGAGATAGCAATGAGTCCGATGAAAATCAACTAGATAAAACAGCTGATCATCCTGGTTTAACCGAAACATTGCAGATTATATCAGAACTAAGCCCTATTCCAAGGATAAAGAATGTACGCAGTCACAAACGAAAAACCGAAGCAGCAACTGTAATAACTTCTAGTCCTTATAAAGCAATGTTAATTGAAGCAAATGCAAAGAAGACAAAACAGAACAAGCAAGTAGTAGTTGAAAATAATAATGAGGAAAATGATGAAGACGAAATCGATGTAATCGCAGACAAATCCAAGAGAACGAAAAGTGGAGATGACAAGAAACCGGGAAAAGGAAGCAATATGCGAGAACAAAATCAAAAAGGACAATCAAAAGTAACGCATCGAATGCTAACGTGATAAGAAAAGGGTCAAAAGAACGAAGATGTGTAGGTTCTGTTACTAACAGTGATGATACGCCATGTTGCATGTGTGGTAAACGATTTAACGAACCACCCATTGATGACTGGCAGCAATGCCCAGAATGTCTCAACTAGTACCACGACGGTTGTGGTCCTGATTACACTGCTGTCTGCTTTCACTGCCAATAGGCATAATCAATTCAACTAGTCTTACTGTAGTTTTTTAGCTGTCTTTTTAGCTGTATGAATTAGTTTTTTAGCTGTCTTTTTGGGTTATGAATTATTTTTTTAGATATCTTTTTAGCTCTATGAATTAGTTTTTTTAGCAACTTTTAAGCTCTATGAATTAGCTTTTAGCTGTGTTTTTCAGCTCTATAAATTAGTTTTTATAGCTATTTTTTTAGTCTATAAATTTTTAGCTCTTTTTAGCTCTATTAATTTTACGGTGCTGTTTGCCATTGTCATATGATAGCATATATGGTGCTACTTGCTAATATTATGGTGCTAAGTGTTCTACTAAAACTTTTGTTGGACATTTTTACACACAAATATATTGTGACTAGTAAAAAGTGTATTGTTGCAATAAATTTTTATTGTAAAAAAGGAATATTTCAAGCTATTAACGTTTGGGGTAAAAGGCCCAGGGTAGGGGCGTCTTGCCCCAGCAATGGGGCAAAAGGCCCACTCTATAGCAGTTTATAAAAAGCATATATCCATTAAAACTTGAGTAGCCATTAAGAAAATAACTTTAGATACTTAAGTTTATTATGTATCTGAAATAATGGTAACATAAATTTCTAGATACGTTTATTGGATCAGTAAAAAAAAGACAAAATTGCTTATGGTGGGCTTCTTGCCCCACCTTACCCTACTTTACATGCATGATATGATAAGGTTTATAGTTAAAATGATTTTATTTTGTGTTTTATGTAACCCATGGTATATTAGCATATGAGAAATAATTGCAAAGTACTTTTAAGTAAAGTTTTTCATAAATTAACTTAAAGAGTTTTTTTTTATATTATTTTTATCCTATATTCAATTACTCGTAATTAAAACTCCAATAGATAAGCTTTTAAAAATGTGCAATACTTTATAGTTATTATTACAAAGTTTTATAGAAAAGAACTTTCAAAATAATGAAGCAAGGAGGTTTAAATTGAATATTTAGAAAAAATATTTGACAAATTTTGACAATCTGTCATGAACATGATTTCTTATAATAAGAAACCATGGGAAGAAATTAGCTGGATTATAGTCAAAATAAAAGGAAAAAAAATTTTTTTTCGTTGTTATAATAAAAAATGGTAAATTAGCAAACAATAAATATAAAAAAAAAAATAGAAAAACGAAAATCTCACAAAATGATACCATTATGCTTAAATTTCACAAAATACTTATTTGTATACTTTCTTTTGAATTGTTTAATCAGAAATTGAAGCTATCCAAAAATTACACTTTTTTAGCATAGAGCCACCTTAAATTGACTATAATAAAAAAAGTATTTTCTTACCTTCTAATATTTCCATGTCAATATTTTTGTTAAAAACTTTTCCATGGATGCAGACAAGCAAAATTAAAATAAAACAACTTTTTATCATTTTCCGTCTATTCACTTAAAATTGGAATCTAAAAAATATTTTTGTTAAAAATATTTTGGTGGCAGTTATTAAAAAATAATAATAATAACAAGAGTTGTTAATAGGATGAAATGGTAGGTATTGAAAGGTTAAACCAAGTGTACAGATTCAACTCAGCAATTTAACTAAATAGTTTAAACTTTCCCTACGGTAAGATTATATTGAAGTGTAAATTTTCTAGACTGATGAACTATTTATACTTAATTTTCGGATTTATTCGGTTGAAAAGGATTTCGTAATAAACGCATTTTTTTCTTTGAAAATAGGTTTGAACAATATTTAATTAAATAAATTACAGACAATAATAGTATATAATAACTTATAAGCTTCAACCAAATTTTCGGTTTGTCTATAGTATTATTACTTGAAAGTGAACAAAAAAATTATTGTAATGTTAGATCTTTAACTTTGTCACTACCTAGACAAGATTAGTTAACTTTTTTTTTTTAAAGTAATTTACATATTGTTTACAATTGTTATTGAACTTTGTATGCATATATTTATGTTATTGTGTATTTATGTTCTTGGCATCATTTCTAAAATGTTTCAAGTAATCTAAATGTTTCTATTTACTCTCTATAAAAATGTGTTCGAAATTTGGATCCTAAAATAATAGTGGAGATTCTTGAGCCTAACATTTTAATGATTTTAGCAGATCTTTTAACT
This sequence comes from Hydra vulgaris, assembly GCF_022113875.1. Taxonomy (NCBI): domain Eukaryota; kingdom Metazoa; phylum Cnidaria; class Hydrozoa; order Anthoathecata; family Hydridae; genus Hydra; species Hydra vulgaris. The sequence continues at coordinate 18,126,811 of NC_061158.1, read as the reverse complement.
TGTATATAAACTTGGTGTTTGCATATATATGATTATAGTTACCTCTCAGATTAATAGTTACCCCTCAAATTTTTTAATGAATTCTAATTGAAGTGTTTGCAATATGTCAAAAAGGTCTATCATCGCCTAGTGATTTGTCAATAAAGAAAGATATTTTATGTCTTTTTTTATTCCGATATAATTTTAAATATTATTTTTTATGCCAATATAAAATCAAATATTACTTTTTATGCCATTATAAATTTAAATATTTTTTCTGTTATATTTTAAATATTATACTATTTTTTTAAAATGGAATAATAATAATTAATATCAAAAAACAATTTTATCAAAAGAAATTCATAATGTTATCATTACAAAAAAAAAAAAAAATTTATGTCTTAGTCAAAAAAGTCTTAGTCAAAAAAGATTTTAACGAATAATTATAGTTAACAGTTAACTTTTCCTTTTTTGTCCTCGACGGTTGTAAAAAATCTTTTAGTTTAAAACCTAAAAGATATTTCGGCTTTTGCAAGCCAATTTTTTTCCCAATCCATAATAAAAATGTTAAATTTAATTAAGTTTAGTTGACTGCTTGGTTTTTTGTTATGTTACTTTAACTTTAATATAACTAAAATATAAATAAGATATTTAAAAAAAGGTTTTTTTTCTCACTATAAACATTTAGTTCAATGAATTTTTACATAGTAAGCAACTGTTATTACTCAAATAAAAACAAGAGTAAAGTTTCAAATTAATAAAAAAAAAAAGACATTACACAGTGGTTAGTAGAGAATGTCGATCATAATATTATGGTTTTGATTCTATATATCTTATTATTTATGGTTTTTATTCTATACATCTATATTAAAATATAGATATTTAAGTTTAGATTGCATAAGTATTCAATTGAAATTAGGTCTTATGTCTGAGAAACCCAAACTAACATCATAATGGTGTTTTTTTGGAATCATAGAATAGCTAACCTCAATGTATATTTTAAATCTCTATCCTAAAAAAGACGAAGTTGCAAGATAAGCCTTTTAATCTCAGTTTTTGTTTCATAACATAAGTAAAAACTCTTTTTTATGATTATAAAAAAAAGGTTTTTTGTAGAGGTAACTTTAACTTGAATATCTTGATTTTACCTTATATTCTTTTTCTCGGCAAATAATTGTTGGTATCAATATAAATTTCGTAATGATGTTTTCTACACTTAATGGTACACTTTCGTTCACTTCACTGTAATTACGGCTATATATATATATATATATATATATATATATATATATATATATATATATATATATATATATATATATATATATATATATATATATATATATTATATATATATATATATTATATATATATATATATATATATATATATATATATATATATATATATATATATATATATATATATATATATATATATATATATACATATATATATATATATATATATATATATATATATATATATATATATATATATATATATATATATATATATATATATATATATATATATATATATGAGTAAAATAAACGTCACTTCGACCTAACATTTACTTTTTTAAAGTTATTTCCTTTTTTACTTTTATTTGAGAAATTTATGATTGATTCCTAAATTTTTCTTTTTTGAGTTATGATTTTTATTATGAAGGATCATTTATCAAACATATTTTTTTTGACAAAAAAATAAATTAAAATTTTTTCTATTAATTAAAAATTTTTTTATTCGCAGTTTAACTAATCTATACGACAGAAAAATGGGTTGGAGGAGATTTATGATACTCATTTTTCAGAATTTTTGGAATATTATTTTTTAAGCATAAGAGTATGAATTTCTTGTGAAAAAATATTTTTAATACATTTCTGTTTTCTTTTTTTGACTATTTGCGACTATTTATAATTTTAAATACTACATACTTTTTTTTACTATATGTATTTTAAACATTTTATCTTCTTTTTTAACTTATTGAGTATATTTGCACTTTTGATTACTATATCTTCTATTTTTCTCTATTTGGAATTTTAAATATTATATCTTCTTTTTATATTTACCATATTTTACTATTATTTGATGATCTATAGGGACTCTATGAAGATATAAGGTTGGTATTTTGCCACTCTTATCTTCTTTGAGTCACTGTCTATTTATTATTTATATATTTGTAATTATATTTTATTTTTTATGAATTGTAGTTTATATTAATAAAACATAAAAAAAAAAAATTAAAAAAAAAAAGCGGCAGCGCTTATAATTTTGAGTCAAGCGTGTTTTTTAACTTTTTTATTGTTACTAAAAAAAAATCTAGTAATTCAATTTTAAAGTATTACATGCAAGCGTAAGTTTATAACTCAATAAATTCGTTTCAATTGTCTTAAGATTAGAAAAAAAAAATTGTTTATAGGATAATCAATATTAAATTATTCTATAAAATTTTTTTTGACACTACAACTATTATTTAAGCATAAATAGGGATTTGATAAACCATCTTATCAGTTTTTAAAAGTTTTACCGTTCACTTGTTTTGGCACCTTCTAAACAAGATTAATTTGAATTGTCTACAAAAATACTATTTCTAAAATGCGTTATTTTCAATTAAAATCAAATCTAATGATTGACTAAAATGTTTACAAAAGCTCCAGAGGCACCGAAATAGTTTCCATATTTCGGCGCTTTTGGAAGCGCTTTTACATATTAACTGCACAGTTATTATGATGCAGACCAAAGGAAGAAATCTCCAACGAAACAATGCCAGTTTTATCATTTAAAAATATATATCGAAAAAATTTTATCTTTTTTTCTTGTCATTTCCACTTCTGATTCTATTCTACTATCATAAATTGCTTATTTGTATGAAATACGATTGTCATACCTAAACAGGATCTTTTAACAACATTTTTCCAATTGGACGATACGCAACACAAAAAAAAAGTTTGTCTCAGTTATTCCCTGCAAGCATTTGCTTTTTAAATCATTTTAATTAGAGCTGACTTTTTCTGAAATGATGCTGAAACCAGTATGTAACTTTAGCTATTTGACTGATCGAGAACTTAAACTAATTAAAGTAAAAAAAAAACTTACAAAAATTACTCTTTTAAAAAATACCAAAAAATGAAAGGTTTTGTAATTTTTCACTTCGCTGTTCGTCTAAATGAAATCCTACTCCAGCATGTCTAACTTAATCATTATTAAGTTCAGGTTATGGTAATATCACATTAAAAATTACAACTGCTTATATTCATCCATTTTGATGAATTTTTAGCTACTAACATTCAGTGGCGGCGTTAGGCGTCGGCGACTACCGACGGCCACGCGCTTGAGGAGGCCTCCCGAAAATTTACTCATTTTCATATAATATTTATAACTGATGATTTTTACATTTATTATTTCGCTTTGCTGGACAAAAATATTTTTTATTTGTCGGTTTTATCATCCGATTATAATTACTTTGACTTTAAATAAATATCTAAGTATCAATCTTATTTGCACTGCTTCTGATAATATAAAACGATTTTTAAATATTGTTTATTATCGTTTACCGGCTCTTGAGCCAAACAACGCCATATGGTCGTGACTCTTGTATCGCTTCGTTCCCCCTGCGTCACTCTGCCCTTGACCCACAGGTCACCTGTGGACCAAGGGCAGAACTAATTAATTATCATAGCCAATTAATTTAGCATCGAATACTTCTAGAATCGAGTTTTTAGAATCGAATTAGTTATTTTAATGGCGTTTAATGCTATAATCGAATTTGTTAAAATGTTCTAGGACCGAATTGTCAAAAAACTGCTTATAATCGATAAAATAACTTTTTTTATATAATGTAGAGCATTATAGATTAATATTTTCATAGATAATACTTTCATTTAATTAACAATTTTGATTTTAGATTATTTGGTTTTAGAAGCTTTAGTTCTAGGACATTCTATATTACTTGACTGAAATAACTTTTAATAATTTTATTTAAAAACTTCAACTTTAAATTCGATTGTATATAAACTAAAAAAAAAAATGCCCAACTTAAATACAATTTTGGCCCTTTTTTTTTTCTTTTTTCTTTAAACACATAAATACGCTCAAGAATGTTAGAAAACAATATAAAACTATACGTATATATATATATATATATATATATATATATATATATATATATATATATATATATATATATATATATATATATATATATATATATATATATACATATATATATATATATATATATATATATATATATATATATATATATATATATATATATATATATATATATATATATATATATATATATGTATATATATATATATAAATATATATATATATATATATATATATATATATATATATATATATATATATATATATATATATATATATATATATATATATATATGTATATATATATATATATATATATATATATATATATATATATATATATATATATATATATATATATATATATATATATATATATATATAGAACCTTATCAATTTTAGTGAAACATAACAATAACATGTTTTTAGGAAACTTAATGACTTATTACATTCTAGCTCTTTTGATCTATATTCATGTCCAAAAATTAAGGACGTTTTTAAATTTTAGGTAAAACAATTTGAAGCAAACCGATTGAGCAAAACCTTGAATAAGTTCAAAAAAAGACTTTCAAAGTCTTAAGTTCTGTATCAACGAAAATAAAAATCTCTAAGAAATTATTTTAAAATGCAAGCAGAAGAATTTGTATTAAACAAAAATGAATTTACATTTTATTTAAAAAACCTAAGTAATAGATTGTAAAAAATGATAACTTTGAAAAATATTTCAATTTAAGTTTAACTCGCCCTAATTATATTGAGAAGCTAATAACTTCATATTTTTCATAGACTAAATCATTGAAATTACCCTTTCCCTTCATCTTAGCAAATGCAGATTTATGACGCAAGATATTTAAGATTAACAACATTATTTGAAGTATAATAATTTAAATTAAAATAGTGGTAGAAGAAAGAAAGTATATTGTCAAGTACTATTTTTGTTTATATTCTTTATGAATTTATTTTAAACAAGGTTTAATGAAAAGAGTCAGAAACTAGATAATTTCTAATATTCTTTCCTAAACTGATTCCTAATTGAATTGTTCCAGAAAGGTGTATTGATTAGTGTTGTGGCAAAGTTTATTTTATTTAACTAATTGTTGTATTTAAACGTATCAAGATTATAATTAATAAACCGTTTTAGTTCCTCTTAGGAAAATGTAATACAAATATATTTATATAACATTTTCCAAAGAAGAAACTTAACTTTTTTATTTTATAAATATATTTATATTACATTTTCTAAAGAGGAACATTTTATATTAGAAAGAGGAACTGTTTGTTTAATTATAATTTAGATACGTTTAAATACAACAATTAGTTAAATAAAATAAGATTCGAATGGCGCAACATTCTCAGTCTTAAGTTCATTATTGTTTTTTATTTGGCTGCATGAGAACAAGTCATCCATATATCGTGTTTATAGATATCTTCGTGTATCGTGTATCGATAGTATCGTGTTTATAGATGGCTCGTTCTTGTGCAGCCAACTATAATACAATAACGAACTCAAGAACTTTACTCTACCAGTTCTAAACAAGTCTATTTTTTTTAATTATATCTTATTTATTTCTTTTATTTTCTTCTCTTTAGGCAAACCAAGTATATATATACTTCATATATGAAATATATATATACTTCATATATGAAGTATATATATACTTAATATATGATATACCTACTTTACATAATTTTAGTATATATTTAAATTATCAACATTAAATAAATATATCACCAAAGTAATTTTCTAATAAAAAACTTATAATACAATATTGAATTTATCTTTTTTAAAAATACTAAGACTTGTAACAATATTTAAAGAAGAAATCAAAGGACATTTAGCATTTTTTGGTGCAAAATTTTTTTTTGTGAAGATTCCCTTGTTTGCACAACTTAAAGCTTAGATTTTTCTAGCAACTTAGTTAGCAATCTAGTTAGCAACCTAGTAAACCCAATGTAATTTATAGATTTTGTTTTTGTTCTTTTATCTTTAGCAATTGCAAATTCGTGTTCCATAATAAATAGTAAACAAAATATAATATTTAAACAATTTATTTGGTTTTTTTCTGTGTTTACTGATAATTTATTGGACTTAAACCAATTACTTAGTTTTTCAAGTTCAATATTTGGAGTTTAAAAGAGTTCTTTAATAGATGTAAATGTAGAAAATAAGTTATTATCATCGTCAGTAGAGTTATAGTAGAGATTTATAAGATCATTTAGTAGAGATTTATAAGATCATAAGGCATTTATAAGATCATTAATGTATAGTAGGAATGAGAAGGGTACAGTAATGGAACCTTGGAGAACACCGCGCTTTATGAGTAATTTTTTGATGATATTTTTTCATAGATATATATGCATTGTCTGTATGTTCATTAGAAAACATTTAAACCAATTTAAGGCGACAATTTTTACTCCATTTTATTCTATTTTTTTAAGTAGAATTAAATGATCTACAGTGTCTAATGCTTTAGATAAATCAAAAAAGACTCCAAGTAACATATTTTTTTTTCCATAGAATCACTCATGTTATTTATGAAATTTAAATTTGCAATTTTTTTTTCTTTAAAATATTGTTATTTTTGTAGGTATGTAGGGTAATGCGGGGCAAAATGAGACAGCGGGGCAATACGAGACAGTTCGCGTTTAACATAATGCCAGCCCTACAAATTATTAATTGCAAGATTTTTAAAAGTGCAGTTGTGTTTAAAAACTATTTTGTGTCAAGAAAAATGTATTGAATCACTTTGAAACAAAAAAGTTAAGTAAAAGGGGAGTCATTTCATTCCTTGGCTTCGCGAAAATTATGAACTTTTAAGAGTTGTTATTATATTTTTTCCTAGCCTTTTTTGATCTCACTGAGTGGAAAAGCTTTTTATATTTAAAGTTTTTTTTTAATTAGAATCTTTAGGCCTTTTCCTTTCATTTCCATTCTTGGGTATTTTATTTCTTCAATAAAATAGTGTGGAAATTAGGCTATTCGATGCCAACATGATGCGGGGCAAAACGAGACATTCTGTTTGTATTTTTTTTGCCGATATCTAATATTATGTTTATTTAATTTTATTATATTAAAACAACAACCAAAGCAAATATTAATATTTACATGCTGTAGATTTAAATTTATTATACTGTATTTACTTACTTTTTATTTTGTTAATTGAAATGTTTAGTTGTTATCCAATATAGAATTACGTTTTATATTTTGTAAATTTATATTTAAATATAAGAAATATTTAATCAAATTGAAGCAAATAATTGCCTGATGTTTATAATTACTATGTTTGTATTTTATAATCTTATTGTATTGTAATGTAATAAAGTAAGTAGTATATATTATATATAGTGAGTAGATTATAACATAGGTTATTGCAGTACCTATAAACAAAATACAATGAATGTTATGCGTGCTTTAAATACATAAGTTTAATATGTGCATGTATGGTTTTATTAGTTCTTGTAGTGGATATATATATATATATATATATATATATATATATATATATATATTATATATATATATATCCACTACAAGAACTAATAAAACCATACATGCACATATTAAACTTATGTATTTAAAGCACGCATAACATTCATTGTATTTTGTTTATAGGTACTGCAATAACCTATGTTATAATCTACTATATATATATATATATATACATATATATATATATATATATATATATATATATATATATATATATATATATATATATATATATATATATATATATATATATATATATATATATATCCACTACAAGAACTAATAAAACCATACATGCACATATTAAACTTATGTATTTAAAGCACGCATAACATTCATTGTATTTTGTTTATAGGTACTGCAATAACCTATGTTATAATCTACTCACTATATATAATATATACTACTTACTTTATTACATATATAATATATACTACTTACTTTATATATATACTACTTACTTTATATATATATATATATATATATATATATATATATATATATATATATATATATATATATATAAGCGGAATCAATTTCCAAAATGCACAACCTGGGCTCATTCGGACTGTTGTTTGTTTCAAAATACTGGTTAAGCAATATGTGATTTATGTGACTAGTGACAGTTTGATTATAGCTGTAATATATTATAAAATGTATTTCTTGCTAATCCTCTTAAAGATATGTTTTTTTAACTTTATTTATTTAAATTACTAAAAAAAAAAATCTGTCTCATTTTGCCACGGTATGCGAGGCAAAATGAGACAGGATAGGTGCTGTCAATAAATGATCTCTGGTGACCAAACTACTGCAGTTTTGCAACTCATACTTTTTAGGCTTTAAGTAGGATCGTAGAAGAATTGAAAAATATCAAATTATTTTTTCAAAAGTTGTTAGACGGGCCGTATTAGATATATTAGCGCTTAAGTGTCTCATTTTGCCCCTCGTTACCCTATATATTTTATTGCAAATTACTTTTGAAAATACCGGAAAAACTGAAATGGGTCTGTAGTTGTTAAGTAAAAATGAATCCCCGTTTTTAGTATTGGTATAGCTTTTGCTATATTTGGCTTATTCGGTATAAATCCAGTAACAACTGAAGTAGTCTACTAAAATTGAGTAAAGATTATCGCCTTAAACTGGTTAAGTAGTCTACTGCACTTTCTACATTACGGGGAAAACAAATTAATGCCATAGGGGAAGTTTTTGAAACTTCTTCAATAATAAAAAAAATGTTGAAGTTTCTAAATAAATTAAATGTAACAAATTTAAAACATCTTACAAGTTCCTTGCATAACGTTAAAGATTTAGTAAGTCAAGAAGATGATGAAATACCGAAAAGCGCAGATAATGAAATGCGGAAAACTGTTAGTGAGCAACTAAATGAAGCCCTCGAAAAAGTTTTTCTAGCAACTTCCAAAAATTCTTTGTTATGATTAGGCAAAACTCTTACTTCTAATTTATCAAAAGAAATGTCATTGTTTGAAATTGGTTGTACTCGTGGTGAAAGTGGATGTACTCATGATAAAAGTGGTTGTACTCGTCGTGAAAGTGGTTGTATTTGGGGTAAAAGTGGATGTACTCGTGGTGAAAGTGGTTGTACTCGGAGTGAAAATGGTTGTACTCGGAGTGATGGTCTTCAGAAAGTTTATGATTTTTTAGTGACGAATAAACCAATGAGCATAGAGTCAGAAATAGCATTTTCCTCCGCAGGACTATTTTGCAATAAAATAAGAAGTCGCTTAAGTAATAATAGTTTAGATAGTTTGAGCTTTCTGCGAGCATATTTTTTAAAGACAACATAAATAACTTTATGTTCAAGTTTTATTTATTTTTTCGTTAAGTATTTTATGTTATAAAACTAAAAGAATTTTCTTTTAATTTTAAAGCATAAAATAATGCCGGAATTTCCCAGAAAAATCCGGGAATTAATTATATAACCCGATTCCCGGGAAAAGATCCGGGTTTTTGCAAACCCTAGTATAGAGTGCTCCAAAACCAAAATATAATAAAACAAAAATCAATGCTATTTAAAGACAGGCACACAAAATATGTATATATACATTTATAAACTACTGTATTAAACTCTCATTACAAGATAGTGGGCATCGACTTTCATTATTTTGGCGATACTTATTTCATTTCTCAGTATTAGACATTGCTCAACTATGGATCTATTTTTCTTCCGTAATCTTTATTAATGGCCGTCGCCAGAAAGCTGTCAATTTTTTTAAAATACTTTTGTCAGTAGCGATTTCGAATTGAACGAATACAACAATAAATGATTAAACGTAACTCTACAAAATGTTTTTTCAATACCATCACAATTTTAAAATATATAATTTTTCACGTATAAATATTGTAAAATAACTAGCTTTTATGAAAATATTTCTTTATTAAAAGGAAAAGGATTGAAAAATACAAATATTGTGCTTTACTTATAATGACCTTGCAGGACGTTTTTGTTTCCTTCCATACATTGATTATAAAAAGCATACTTATTTGGCCATCAGCTATAAGTTGTTTCTCATCTCCTCCAACCGAAGTAAGAAAATTCATCTAAAATAAAAAAAACAAATGTAATGTAATTGGTTGTACTAAAAGTTTAATGGTTCCTCTTATGAGCATGCATTAGACAGGTTTCCATAATGCGATTCTTATTAAAATATGACATTTTGGAAGAGTAAAAGCAATTGGTTATGAATAGATTAGATCAATCTTTTTTGCAGATTAGGACTGATTTTTTTCATAAAACTTTTATAATGTTTACATTCCTAACTGGGCATAAAAGATAAAAATCATAACAAAATATAATAGACATTTATATAAAACATTCTTATATACATCATAATTATAATCAATTATGTATCATATTGTATCATTTGTTTGTATGTTTCATACGAATGTATCATATTTAAAAAAAAATAGAAACTTTAATAGTACATGAAACTGTTTCCAAAAACTAATAGCTAATATCAATTTATTGATATTCATACTCACTAATTCATAAGATATCTTTGCTCCATAATTTTTTTTCCAGGTTATCTTTTTTCCCCTTTAACCAGCTAATATACTCAACAAATTAAAAAAGACGGTCAAGCAAAGCTCTGATGGAAACACTAAACCCTAAACAACTAAAGATTTCTTCTATCTTTGAGAAACTAATGTACAATCTCATCGATGTTACTTTTTTTGTAACCTGCAACTTTTAAAGCTAGAGGCATAGATAACTTTTCTTCATCACTATTAACAGCTGTTTCAACGCTTTATGTAAACTCTAACATTTGCGTTCTAAAGTAGTTTCTTAACTGTATAAAGAAATAATGAAACCATACTAAATAACCATACTTCTAAAACGCTAAAAAACCATACTTCTTAATTATATAAAGAAAAAATGAAACCATACTAAACAATGAACAGCATTTGAGTCAAATATAGCTGTTTAGATCATTAGCATCTTGCACATGGGTAACTTAAAATTAAACAAGCAAAAACAATATTGTAAATAAGCATTTACCAAAATAATAAAAAAAATTTATCAGCCGCTTCCAGTTATTTTTAGAAGCATAGCTTCACGTATGGCAGCCAAAGAGTAAGATGCTTGCAAGTGATTTGGCTAACACATCAAACTTTTTTTGATCAGCCATGAAAAATAGGTTACATTCATGGCACACATGTTGTTTTTTCATTAAAAAATTCAGCCAGAACGAATTTTCTAAACTTTATTGCCACCTTCAGTTTAACAGTAAAACAGCTAAAAAAATTCACAACAAATAACTATATAATATAAAAAACTTCAGATTAACTTTTTTTTCAGATTTTTTTTTTAACTGAATTATCAATCTAAAATTTATTGAGTTTTATTTTTTAATGTAAATTGTAATTGCTTTGTATTTCAGGTAGAGTTTAATAATTGGTTAGTAAAAAAAAGTGAACTTTAAAGTTTGTGTGGTTCGGAAAGGTTTCCATGATAATATTTTCTTATTTAAATATAACGTAAAGGAAGAGTTAAGAATATTTGTTACAATTTTATTTTTATCAGTGTTTTAATTCTCCATTATAGGTTGGCTTTACTACGGCTAAAGAGCCATAGTAAATACACCCTGAAAACAATCAGCTTTAGGCTCTAAGCAAATTTTTACCCCAAGATTACGAGATTCAAATGAGCATAGATTAAGATCTCATGCTCAATTGAATGAGTCAGCCATGCAAAGAATGAATATTTATTTCAGCTATGGAACACTAAAATAAAGTGTTTTAACATTTAAAATAAATATAAAAATTAATCGGTGTTTAATTAATTCGAAATTTAATTTCATATTAATTTTATTTCTTCAATAAATAAAATTATACTCTATAATAAAAAAAAGAATTTGTTACTGGCATACTGCAGTAAACATACAGTGAATTGTATAACTTTACTATTTAAGATTTAAAAAAAAAGATAAAAAGCATTTGTTATTTAAGTATTAGGGTTGGTTTCATTAAAATATGATATGCATGGTGGCCACAAAATTTTAAAAGTTAAATTTCAGGACATTTCCAGAACATTCCAGGACATTTTGTTGCTTTTTCCAGGACATTTTATATCTTATTAAATGAATATTATCAATTATCTATACGTTAAATTTCTTTCATATTGATTGAATAATAGAATAGAATATTATTATATAATTACTCTCTTATTTAAAATTAAATTCAAAACATTTATATAAAAAATTTTTTCGCATAAAAAGTTTAATATTACTTCAATATTATTATTAATTTTTTAACTTGACTCAGAAAAAAAAAGTTCCAGGACATTTCAGGACATTTTTGAAAAAAATGTAATTTTCCAGGACATTTCAGGACATTCCAGGATACTTTCAAAAACCCAGGACATTCCAGGACATTCCAGGACTGTGGCCACCATGGATATGTCAACAAACTTGACATTGGACGATATTAAAGTATTTTTTCGGCAAATAACAATTATAAGAGTTTTGATATAACATATTGTTATTATCATTGTTGTTATTATTATTATTTTCTGAGGTTATAAGTTTACAAATAGAATAATTAGGTATATAAAATAAGCCTATCTACCTTTTGTCCTATTGTATTTACTTATGTAGGTGTAGTTGTTTATATGCAATTGTACATTTGATGTACCCAATATGCATCTAGATGTTTTTTAAACGTTGTGACAGATGTTGAATACACTATTTCAGATGGTAGATTATTCTTCAAATTTATGAATTGCATACTAAAAAAGTTTTTTTGGGCATCTGTAAGCATAACCGCAGGTTGTTAAGTTGGGGTTAGTCATAAAGGAAGAATAAATACCAACAAAATATATAATCTATAAATTTATATATAGAAGCAACCATATTGACATGCATGCTATTACAACTCAAATTAACTACTTAATGGTCTGTAAATACAGGTTGATGTTGTGTTGATGGATAAAATACTGAATGGTATTTAATGAGAAAATAAAAGGTTTGTAACTACATTTATAAAGATTGCAAATGCATTTATAAGTTTCTTCCATGTCATTACGTAAAAAACGATAGCTCATGCTAGTTAAATTTAGTCTCAATAGTCTTTGGTTGTAGGTGAGTCCAGTCTGGCCAAAAACAAATTTACTAGACTTGCATTTGGCATTTTCAATTAATTGTTGATCTTTTTAAAGCCTAGGATAGTAGAAAGAGCTGCAAGAATCAAGGTGAGGACAAACAAGGAAAATAAACAAAGTACAAAATGTCACGATATTGAGATTGACAAATGATCTTTTGATCATTCCAACAGTTTTATCGGCAGTGTTATTCTTTGTACTTACAAAATAAAAGTCAAACTACTGTCAACGAAGATCCCAAAGCTTTTATTGAAGAGAGAATTTTGAAAAGTTGTTAAGTAATGGATTTGTATCGACGAGTATATAAATGAATTTTTTGTTTGTTGGTCCAAAGAGCATAACTTTACATTTTTTTAAATTATAACTTAGTTTTCATAGTTTTGCCCAGTTTGCTATAATATCTTTTTACAGGTTATTGCATGGTTAGTTATTAGAAAGCAAATTGTTTTCTTATCTGCAAATACTGATACAAAATCTAAAACCAAATCAGAAAAATCATTAACATATATAATAAAAGTAAATAATGGGGGACCCCACTATTTACTATTATCCATTCTGAGTATGTATAACCAACAATGATACTCTACTGCCAATCTCTTAGTCAACATTTAATCCGATTGAAGATTTTAGAAGTTAGAGATAGTTGTGAAATGTGTCGAAAGCTTTTGATGTATCTGGATATAAATTTTCTATATTAGTTTTATTCTCCAAGCCTAATGTCCAAGCGTCAGTCCTCACTAAAGTTTATTGCATTTTCACAATTTCATAAGTCGCATTTATATAATTTATTACTATTTTCAGCATTACTTATTGCGTGAACTTTAATGTTGTTTAACTACTCTTAATACAATGTGATTTAACAGATCTAGTTTAACTTTTTGATTTGTTTATTACCTATAACATTGCATTAAACTATTGCATAAATTAAAATGCTATATAAAATGAAAAAAAAATTATAAAAAAACTTTTTTAATGCAATTACTATCTTGTAATAAATTTATAAGTGTGTGTGTGTGTGCATGTGTGAAGGTCAATAAAATACTCATATATTTATATATATATACATATATTTAAATATACATATATATATATGTATGCATATATATACATACATATATATATATATATATATATATATATATATATATATATATATATATATATATATATATATATATATGTATATATATATATACATATATACATATATATATATATATATATATATATATATATATATATATATATATATATATATATATATATATGTATATATATATATAAATATATATATATATATATATATATATATACATATATATATATATATGTATATATATATATATATATATCAAAATATATATATATATATATATATATATACATATATATATATATATATATATATATATATATATATATATATATATATATATATATATATATATATATATATATATATATATATATATATATATATATATATATATATATATATAGATATATATATATATATATATATAATATATATAATATAATATATATAATATAATATATATATATACATATATAATATATATATTATATATATTATATAATATATATATTATATATGTATATATATAATATATATATTATATAATATATATAATATATATATATTCATTCATATGATTCTATAAAAAAAACATAATTTATTCTAACAATTAATACATGGCGTAGTGTTATATTCAATGCAGGAAAAAACATTTTACACAATTTAAATACATACAGTTATTGTTTATTAGACAAAATGAAACGAAGTGGAAGATTGTCTTTATTTCTGCACAATCTATAAAGCTCCTCCATTACTTTAATTGCTCTTTCAGCACATTGATTACTTCTGGGAATGTTGATTGCTGATGGTTCTGGATTCCAATGACTTGTAAATGTAGCAAGAGGTTTCTTTTTGTTTAACAAAACTTCATGAAGGTCTGAATAAGTGTTTTCTTTATAGGTTTGGTCGTGAAACCAAAAGTCTGCCCACTTGTAAGAAATAAAGGTACATACAAATTCAAGTTTGTTTCTTGTTTTTGGCATAAGAATGTAGGCTAACAACGCTAAAATAGCTCTTGAACTCCACCGAGCATTACTGATATTAGGGATTTTTTGAAATCTTACATTAGGAAATATTTTATTTTGGTCATAGTATCGGTAGGTTCTCGTCAGATGAAACAGAAACTTCATGTCATCTCGCCATCCTCCTGTGTCTTTTATTTCTTCTGTACCATTATAAAAATTTGTCTTCAGTGTTTCATAATGTTCTAACAACTTGTTAGTAAAAAAGTAATTAATGTTTGGTGAGTTCGGATTTTCTCCCAATTTTTCTTCCATTTCTAGTCTAAGTATTCTATCCAAGATATGGTGTTGACATGGTACAAATTGAGGTTTTTGTAATCCTTTTTTTTTGAAAAATGTCCTGAAGTTTTGCAACAACACCATTTTCCTTTCCGGTATTGACATTTGTAGTATCTGTCACAATCATTTTAATTGAATTCCATAGTTTAAATTCATCTATAATATCAGCTATGGCATTAATAATAGTGATAGATTTTCCATTTATTAACTTCAGTGCGCCCAACTTTATTTCGCTTCTTTCATTTTTAAGAACGACAACCTGATACTCCCATTGGTCTATATGCTTTCCATCGAAGTGTAGACTCCAATTCTCATTCTTTAAATCTTGAATTAAAGTTTCTTTAAATTGTTTTGCTTCATTAAAAAGAGCCTTGTATATTCCAGACTGTGATGGCGCTGGAACATGTATGCCTTCTGAGGACAGTGTTTTACCTATTTTAGAAGCTTTCTTAGTTGATACCTTAGCACAAACCACTAACTTTGTTGCTATTTTACAACTACTATATTTTTTACGTCTTTTCTTCAAATTATTATATTCTTCATCTGTAATTTCATTATCTATCTCAAATTGTTCATCAGTTTCTTCAAATTCGGAACTAGAGTTGTCTCTTTCTATTTTACTACTTTCAGTAAATGAAGAAAAACTTTTAGATGCTGAAGGTTGGCTGGAAAGTTTTTGCACAATTGATGGATGAATAGTCTTCTTTCCTGCCAGCTTTGAAGTAGCATATCCAATTTCTCCTTTGCTTTATAACTGAATTTCATAAAATCTTTTATCTTCAGATGATAACCAAATGCCATTTTGATTTGTTATATCAAAAATCTCTTTTTGCAGAAGGTCGGCATTCCCTTTTTTTCTGAGACTTTCATATTTTTCTATAACATCATTAATCTTTCGCTTCACTGACTGCTCTGTCAGTTATGGGAAATTTAATTGTTCTTTCCACAAACTTATAACTTCTTCTGAAATAAGATCTATCCTTTGCTTTTTGGCTTTCACATCAGTACTAGACAAATACTTAAACCTGCTAACAATATCACTTTTTAATGGCATTTTGGAATATTCTTGAAAAGATGTTTCTATTATTGGAAACTGTCTACTTTTATGCGAATCTTGAAATTTCACAAGATTTTTTTTATAAGTCTCTTTATTTTTTTCAACACTTGATTGGCAGTATTTGTATGCCATTTTAATTAAAAGCAGCACAAAAAAAATCTGAAACTAATTAATAAACAATTAGGCACGGCAGTGAAAAACTAGAAATTATAAAGTGGTAATGCATACGTTTGGTATGTATTTAAAATTATATATATAATATATATTAACCGTCTATACATATTTTATTATATATAATATAATAATATAATATAATAAAGTATATATAGAGGGTTATGACTTCTTTAACTTATGTTTTCTGGCCCATATGTAATATATATAGTATATTATATTCCTATCTATATTGTATTAAAAAACATTTCAGCCGAGGGGCATGACATTTTTTTACACTTGAAAGAAAATAAACATTTCTTCATTGTTTTATAGCAAAAACTCATCCAAAAATAATATGGGGTTGTCCAAATTGTATAAAAAGTTAAAAAAGTCATATCCCTAATATATATATATATATATATATATATATATATATATATATATATATATATATATATATATATATATATATATATATATATATATATATATATATATATATATATCAGGGGCGGGTTTAGCTTTTTCCAGAGGTTAGTCAAAAAAGTCGGTTGCAAATTTCACCGCTCCCTCCCCACGGAATAATGGGGGGGATGAAGGTGAAATACGGAAAAAAGCACCTACCCCATTTGTTTAATAAATAAATTATTTGCAAAAGCCTTCAAAAAAGCGGCTTAAAATGGTATTGCATATTTAAAAAGTAGACACAACAAACTTAGTAAAAACAAATTACTATCATAGCTACATATTATTAAATTACAAATTTAATACACAGTATGATTAATTTATAATAAAATATTAAAACATTTTTTTCTAGGTATGTAGTTTTTTAATTTAAAAAGTACCAAGTAAAAAGTGCTCTCTGCTTTTCACAAGTTGTTATACGATCAAATAATGCTTTGCGCTTGAAGATATAGTTAAAGATATAGCGATAATAAAATAAAGTTTAATTAGTATGACTATCATACTATGAGAAATGCAATAACACAATAGCAATAATATGATAACTAACCATAACCCATTTTGTTATTTTATTCCATTGATAGATATGTTATATAATGTTAAACAATTGTAATAATGTTAGTAAACAAAGTTATGCTGACAGTTAATGTGTTACATGTGTTTATTTTCTATAAACTGTTGACTAATGATCAATAAAGTAAACTTAAATAACGAAAGCTTACTTAATTAAAACCATATTTCAACTCAAATAACCACAAAAGGTAGAATCTCAAGGTAAAGCTGAAAAAAAAGGGGAAAAGGTATATAATAGACAATGTATATAATGCTCCTAATTAAAATATCAAAGATACAGTAAATAACGGTACCAGTTTCGATTAACAATTGACAGGTGAATCTAAAGATAAATAGAGAAAAAAAGAATACAATAAAAATTAGACATGTTTGAATTTATAAAGATAATAAAACTTCATGAAAAAAAATAAAATAAAATAAATAGTCCTTTTAAATAAATAAAACTATAATTAAAATAATTATAGTTTTAAAACGATGTTGATACATAGAGAAAAAATAATGTATTTTTTTACATTAAATTTATTATTTACATTACAATTAATTAAAAAACTTCATCTGGTAACGGTTTTCCTTGATAGCTCTTATGTTTTCTAAAAGATATGCTTGATATTTTTGGATCTGATTTTACTAGAAGGTAGTGCATCTGATTCATCATTGTGTTTAACCTTGATATTTTTGCCGTGTGCTTAAGTCTAGAATTTCTTATCTGTTTATTTAAACTCTCTAGTGCATCTTTCGAATATACCCCGATTGGCAAAAGTAATTTTTTTGATATAGAAGAACTATGCAGTAGCAGTTTATGTACAGTAGGAGGCATAACATACTAGTTGTATAAACTCACTATACGTTTAGCTGTTTCAGTATAGTATAAATCTAATTCATTGATATTAATAGGATATCCACAAAATATGGTTAAGAGAATATTATGCGATCTTTTAATTAGATCACAATCAACTTTAGTAATTTCAGAAAAAACTTCACTATTTTTAAATGCTCTTCTGGCAGTGTTACCGTTATTCGTGTTTCCAGACCCAGTTTTAGGCATATCAACGTATAGGATAGTCTACAGATAGTTTTTCCTAAATTGTTTTTGGCTTATACTTTTTAATTTCAATTTTATAACTCAAATGAAGAATGAACTCCAAACATTTTATCCAGCAATGTAAAGCTAAAATTCCGAGCCCCAAGGCCGAGTCATTCTCAGTTTTTGCTTTTAATAAATCAATATTGTTTATTTCCTTGGGTTTAGCATTGCACACATTACAGGATTGAGTGGACTTTGTCTCTGTAAGTGCGCTAACTACTTTATTATCTAACATTGTAAGATCAATCCTATAGCTGACATTAAATGTCAAAATTCTTACTGCAGTATTAAAAACTTTGCAAAACGTCTTTAAGGTATTTATTTGATTTTTAGATCTGATTTTTTTTCTCTGGATAAAATTGGACTCTCTTTTTTATATTGTAGATGAAGAGGTCTACAAAAGTGACAGCTTGAAGGATTTTCATTTTTCCAAATTTCGCCATCTTTTACTTTGAGCAATAAAAGCACAAAAACTGTACTGAAAAGATTTTCTTCATGCTTAAGTTCTATACTTGAGTTGCTTGTACCGTATTTCTGTTTATAAATACTTTGGCTTAATGCTCCATCAAAACCAATCTTTCCATATAAAACTCCAAATATTTCATCACTTTGACCAAAATTAGGCATATCATTTCTGTTATTCTACTCACAGTGTGATCTAACATGGTTTGAAGAGTACACTTTGCAGAAATTTCAGAAAAATGTGTATTCTCAGGATAACATTTCAATTTTTCCACGAAAATATCGTGCAAGGTAGGATAAAAATGTACGTTGTGTACAAGAGCTGAGTTTTTGATCATTTGATATTGTTTATCGCTGAGATCAGTATTCATTTTTAATGCAAGAGCATCTTCTACACTCATGTTAATGGGAAAGGTTTTATCCAAAGTTTATCAACTTTTTCTATCTCTAAAACATTAGATATATTGTTTTTTAAAACAGAGGCTTTTTTTTCTCCAGCAGCATTTGCACTTTTTGCAGAAGCTTTTTAGCTTCTGCAAAAAGTGCTTCATGATGTTCAGTGGCTAGTTCTTTTATTTTTTTTTCTTTTGCTTCTCTCTCCAAAAACACTCCATTGTTTATGGGGCCTTCCAGAACCAAAATGGCTATTTTTATTGTCCATAAGATTTCTTTGAAGCCAACGATTTTCTTTTTGTATAAATGTATCATAGTTTTGTCCACATTGTTTTAGTTTTTTCTTCACCCTTAAAATAAATATAACTAAAGCAAGCTTAACTTTATTTAAGTTTTCTTTGCGAATTTTTTCAGAGATTTTTATTTCATTAAGTAAATCCTTCCATAATTTTAATTTATCAACTCCTAATTCACGTATATTTGGGATAAGATCTAATCTAATTGTTATCGTTTTTAAGAACCATCAATATAATAAAAATAATATATTAGACACATTTCAAATTAAATTACATATTTTTTTAATTTACACTGTTTCAAATTTTATCTTGTTATGACTTTTAACAATTTTCACATTGTTACATCCTGTAATAATACATATTACTTAGTTAACTTTATATTACATGTAATATAAAGTTAACTAAGTAATATGTGTTATTACAGGATGTTACATCCTGTAATAACCAAAAGCCAAAAAAAATACAATTATTTTCTACTTTTTTTTAGAGGTCTTTAAATTTAAACGAAAAAATCAGACTTTTTTTTTCTTTTTAGTATATTTGAAATATATTAGAGTCAAAATATTATTTTAAAAATAAATATACACTTTTATTTAAATTTCAAGTTCTCTAATTTAGTTGAATAAAAACCTCACATTTTTCAGATTTCTTTAAAAATAATATCAAATTTTTTCACTTCTTTTACCTATAAAATACAAAATAAAAGCTTTATGAAAAAAATTATTTTTACTTTTGAAATAAAAAATCATTGTCTTTTACCGGTTTTTACATCCATTTAAAACAATCATGACAACCATTTAAAACAACCATGACATTCATTTAAAACACCGCGACAATCAATTAAAACAATGTGATTTTCAATTCAAACAATCGTGACTTTCAATTAAAACATTTAACGCATGCGCAACCTCAACATTCTAATTTATTTTAAAAAAAAGGTTTTATTTATATACTTATTTATTTAAATTTATTTTTTATTAATATCATATTAATTTATTTTAATTTAATGCAATTTATTTTAATATTAAACGGATGCCATACTTGTTTTAAATGGATGAAAAGCCCGGTAAGGCGTACACACATGTATACATATTTATTAAGCTTTAATTATTCCATGCCGTTTAGGTACACATTTTTACATGGCCTTATCTTATTGGTAAAACAACCATAACGTTCATTTAAAACATCCATGATAATCAACACTTTTTTATTATATAATGTTTATTTTGTCTGAGTCCAGTAACTGCGCGTTTAGGTACTTTGGGTAAGGCGTTCTCTTCATACTCGAAAGGCCGTGGTTCGAATATCCGTTTGGACAATTTTACTTCTTTTTCTTTAATATGCTCGTATGTTTTGCTGTGACGCCATTCCTCTATATAAAATAGATATCTCTCAACATCAAACCTCTCAGTGTATTTTCTAAGTAAAGCGTACACACGTTTACCGGGTTTCGCATCCATTTAAATATGTCATCCGTTTAATATTAAAATAAATTGCATTAAATTAAAATAAATTAATATGATATCAATAAAAAATAAATTTAAATAAATAAGTATATAAATAAAACCTTTTTTTAAAAATAATATAGAATGTTAAGATTGCGCATGCGTTAAATGTTTTAATTGAAAGTCACGATTGTTTTAGTTGAAAATCACATTGTTTTAATTGATTGTCGCGGTGTTTCAAATGAATGTCATGGTTGTTTTAAATGGTTGTCATGATTGTTTTAAATGGATGTAAAAACCGGTAATATTATCTAACAAAGGGCACTTAATTTATAAAAAAGCGGTGAGGGGTTTATTGCCATTTTTTTTGTTGTTTTGAGTCACTGTGCAACGTTTTGCCAATTAAAGTTCAACGTTGAATCAACGTAAATACAACGTTGGACAACGTATAAAATAAAACGTTGAATCAACGTAAAAAGTATAACAATTTTCCGACTTTAATAAGACGTTTTATCAACATTGGTTTTTCGTTGTTGGCGACGTCGCATTTGTAACCATAATGATATAAAAACAACGTTGGCAGTCGATGTTGGGCCAACGAAACGCGCGATGTTGTTCTAATGTTTTAACAACGTATGTGTGCTAGCTGGGTATCGTAATAAAATTGTTGTCTTAAAAAAGTTTATATGTAGCTATCAATCAGCTATAGGCTTGTAGATATTTTGTAGGTAGCTACAAAGCTATGATATGTAGCTAGCGACACATTGCTACAAAATCGCAATGTTTAAAGTTCAATTTTTATAATTATATATATCTCTTATAATTATACATATCTCTTAAAATTATAATAGACTCAACACTGAAAATCGAATTTTTAAAAATGTTAATGACATTAGGTAAAAATAAAATAGGAAAAAAAAAATCGCTTGAAAATCGCTATAAAGCTAGCTAGTCGCTCGCTAGTTGCTAGCTAATTTCCCACCGCGAAGATGTACTTCGCTTTTTCATATTTTAATCAATGTTTTTATTAATTAATAGTTTTTAAAAATGAAAACTGATAATATCATTTTCTGTGGAGACCTTCGTAAATAATAATATTATATAATGATATTTTCTGTGGATTCCTCCTTAGATATAAATATAAAAATGTTTTCTGTGGATATCTCCTTAGATAATACAGTGAACGCTCTATATAAGAAGCTCATTTAAACCAATGCGAATAAAAAAAAAAAAAAGGTTTTTTATAAGGAAAAAAAGAGTATAAAAATACTTACCGTCTGAAAAATATTTTTTATTTTTTTTTTTACTAACTAAACTGTTTTGAATTAATAAATTAATTTTTATTTTTCAAAAGAAATCATTTTATTATTATTATTATTATTATTATTATTATTGCTATTATTATTATTGCTATTATTATCATATATCATATAAACGTAGTTATTAATTATATTCAAAAAAATTAATAAAAACAATCAAACTTTAATAAATCAAACAATGATAATATTATATTAATAATAATAACAATAAATTAAACAATCAAAATTTAATAAGTCTTTATAATAATAATATATTAGCAATAATAACAATAAATTAAACAATCAAAATTTAATAAATCTTTTTTTAGTATAGCACAAACTGCCAAAGCAAACAAAAACAATTACTTATATTTGTTCATGAAAGCTTTATCTCTTATTTTTAGTAACAAAAGAACCTCATTGTAGGGAAAGTCATTTTCTTGTACACATTCTATAAATTAAAATCATTTATAACACCATCATGTTTTTATTGGAATTATCCAACGTTTTTTCATTTTCTTTAAGAGGAGAAATTTCGCTTTCTACTTCGGAATTTTCTTCAAGGTTAAATGGATAATTTGCTTCGCTTGTTTTACTCGCCCATTCCATAATTTCAGTATCTGCTAAATTACAATCATTAAATATTGAGTTATACAATTTTTCCGAGGGAATATCATCTTCTTTTGAAAAGTGGTTGGAAGGAAAGTTGTATTAAATTTTATCACTTGACGAAAATAGATGTTTAAATGAATTTTATATAACTGACATGGGAATTTCATACCACGCATGCACCACTAAATAAACAACATCTTTCAAATTAATATTTTTCAGAGCTAAAACTACTCTATCTTCTGTATCTAAGGCTGCTACACATGCAAATAGATGGTTGCGATAGCCTTGTTTTAGTGATTTATCACATTTTGATCTAGAGGTTGCAATAATGGTGTGTTAATAGGGGGACTTAACACAAATATTTAACTTTAATAAAATAGTTGCTTATACAGAATAGTTGAACTAAAAAAAGTTGCTTTTATAAGGCATGCTTATAAAAAATGTAGCTTATGGAAAGGTTGCTTATGAAGAGCGTTCACTGTAATATAAAAATATTTTAATAGATACTTCCATAAACAATAATATAAAAAAAATTTTCTGTAGATACCTCCTTAAATAGTAATTTAATATAATTATATTTTCTGTGGATTTTTCCTTAGATAATAGTATAATAATACGGATGTCTAATTTTTTAATTTGAAGTAAATTTTTATTAAATATACCTTCAAAACAGGAGCAGACTCAGCATTTTTTGGTTTTTAAGATAGTTAAGTTCTAGACATAGAGCAAATGCTAAACATTTTATTTTTATAGTTATGTCAAATAAAGATGCTTTGCGAAAAAATACCGATGATTGGAGCCTGGAAACAAAAAACCCCAAACTTTTGGCCCTACCCTGCCCCAATCTTGAGAACAACAAGTTGGTAAAATAATATTTGTACTATTCTCAACTAGATTTATATTCATTGATAAATGATAAATTTCATAGTAAAATACTTTAGTGTTCAAAAATAATGATCATGTAAAGTTTGAGTCCCCCCCCCCCCTCAGTTTAGGGGGTTACAAATTTTATATGGTTATAATTTTTATATGTTGAGAGATTAAACTATAAAACTTAAAATTTATCAATGAAAATATGTCTAGTTAAAAAAAGAAATAAAAAATATTTTATCAATTTGTTGTCCTCACTTTTGGGGCAGGAAGGGGTGGGCAAAAATTTTAAGGCTTCTTTGCTACTAGACTCCAATCATCGCAACTTTTTGCAAAGCATTTTTATTTGACGTAATTTTAAACATATAAATGTTTAGAGTTAGCTTCATGTCTAGAGGTTAGTTATTACAAAGACCAAAAAATGCTGGATCCGCCCCTGCTTCAAATGAAAAACCTTGTTTTGACTAATTTCATGTTACTACAAAAAATATATCCTTTTACTGTTAAAAAATCCATTACAGCTATAACCCAACTAACACCATTTTGGGTTTAAAAAAAAAACGCTCAGAACGACAACTGACTTATGACTGAGTTATGTTTTCTTAAAATTTTCGTGTCATTTTTTTTACCTTTATTGCCTTTTTTATCCATTAGTTCGTGTAATACCTTTTATTCAATTTGCGTTTTTAAAATTAATTTATTATTTTTTTCCTTAATCATTGCTAGATAAAAAGCACCACAACTAATTATTTATATTTCTTTGATGCCATATATATATATAATTACATATAAGCATTGACACTAAACGCGAGCAAAAATTTTACTACTTTGACAAACAGATTGAAAATTGAGGAATTAGGATTTAATTAAGTTAAAACATCTTTTTTAGTATGTAAGCTTATCTTATATAATTCTTTATAATAAAATACAATATTTCTAGGGGTTATATATACCCTCGTTATTCAAGTAATATAAAAAAAACGTTAAAAAAACAAAAAAACAAATAATAAAACTTCAATGTAATGTGCTCTTGCCAAAACGACGACGTGGCGTAATCGCCGTCGTCTTCATTCAAACCACCTTCATTTGGAGAGCACTGGTGAAACTGAATTTCCAAAGACTCTCTCACTTTTCTCTTAAAATAGTCTTCCTCTACTTTAACAGTATTGTTTTTATTCCAGCTAAAAGCACCATGACAATTTCTGGAATGCCCCGCTACAGCAGAATTTTTCCATTTTCCCTGAA
Organism: Hydra vulgaris; assembly: GCF_022113875.1. Classification (NCBI taxonomy): domain Eukaryota; kingdom Metazoa; phylum Cnidaria; class Hydrozoa; order Anthoathecata; family Hydridae; genus Hydra; species Hydra vulgaris. The sequence goes on along the minus strand of NC_061158.1, from coordinate 18,101,262 downwards.
AAGTATGTTTTTGATGTTGGTAAATGCGATTTGAAACCTTGAGTTTTGTTTCACGTACATAGCGTTTTCCACACGAACACTCCAGTTTGTAGACTCTGTTTTTAACGTTTTTTTTAACTGTTTTTTAAATTTATTTTTTAACGGGTTTTTTATATTACTTGAATAACGAGGGTATATATAACCCCTAGAAATATTGTATTTTATTATAAAGAATTATATAAGGATAAGTTTACATACTATAACAGATATTTTAACTTAATTAAATTATATAAAAACTTATCTAAGATGTTAACTTTTAAAAATTAAGAATTAGGATGTTATCACGTCTTTTTTAATTTTCAAATAGGGTTTTCGAATCTGATTTTCATTGTTTAATATGTAAGTTATAATACTCTGTCAAACATTCTACATTTTCACAAAATGCTTAAAGGTTTCGGAACAATGTTTTAAAATAATATGCTAAGAGTAGATAAGTTCGATCTTTAATAAAGAGGCATCGTTTTACAAATGCGATTTCCGACAGTATAAAGAGTAGTAGAGCCATAGTTAACAAAGAAACCCTTTAACAACTATTTTAATAATTTTTTTCAAGAGTTAAAAAACCAACAACCCATCCTCCAAGACTCCAACATGCCTCCAAAAAACAACTATGATAATAAACTAATATAACAGAAAATCCAGTGTCCAAATATTGTTCGCCGAGGCCATAAACACCGTGTAGGAAAAAAAAGAAATATTTGAAGCAGTTAACAAGTGTAATACTTTCTGGCAGCTAATAATGTGTTAATCTAAAGCCTAGATTCTAGGGAAACATAAGAAATAAAAACATTATATAGTGTTTAAATTCACCTCAAATTGGTTGTTTTAGAAAAACGTTTATGCTCTTATAAAATCAAAAAATTAAGGTATTTACTGCATAGTGTTGATAAGGCCTAGAACCTTTCCAGGAACCTGAGAAAAAACACAGTTATCTTCTATGATGCCAAAAATGTTTAAAATCATTTTCTATCAATAAAATACCTATGTCTACTATATAAAATACGTTAGGTACATTAAGATAGCTTGGGGACGTTTTGCTCACCCGACAATAAAAAGGATGAAAAGTTTCTAAGTTTTCATCATACAAACATGAAAAGCAAAACACAACTAATTTAAGAACAAATATTTTTTATTTATTGCATCAAAAAAATCAAACACCATTTTTTGTTAAAGAGATGTTTATCGTTTTTTTAAATGTTTGCGACTCGCATTATTCATTCTTCCTTTTTTTAATTTTATTTATATTGAAATTTTTTTTTTCACTTTCAATTGTGTACTCTTCCTTTTTGTGGTCGAATTCGAATTGCTTTGTTTCTATTTTTCGAACATAAAATAAAAAAAGATATAATACGTGTAAATAATTTACTACATTCAACTTAATTTGTCTTTTTAAAACGAATTAAAACTTAATATTGTTTTACTTACCTGATTCTTTGTCCTAAATTGACTCTCTTAGAAATTAGTTGTAGCTTTTTTATAAAATTTTCAATTTCTTCAATTAAACGATTGCCATCAGTTATAAGTTGTTTAACTTCTTAAAAAAGAACATCAAATTATTTATATTTTATTTATATTTTGAAATATTCAAATTTATTAACATATTCATTATAAAAATACTAATAGTAATAAAAAAATAATAATAATTTTAGATAACAGCAACTCTATATAATTATACTAAAATGATGGCACCAGTACTTAACGAGTGATCCCTCCTCGATAAAAATTAGAGAAATAAAATAATGATTATGGTTACAATTATTAACTAATTCGACTGTCAACTAAATCGACTAATATATTTTCTAGAGTCGACTAAAAGTCGATTTGGTCGAAATATGGGAATGATTATTTTTTTTGAAATAAATTATAATAAAAATAATAAAGTAATTTAAATTCGCTTTTTATTTAGCCTTATTATCAGCCTTTTTATTAGCCTTATATCAGTTAAATATTAATAGAGCAAAACAATGAGAGAAGGGACACTCATACAACGGGTAAATTTATTTCCAGATCCCAATGATTTAGGGACTGCCCTATATATCAAATATATATATATTACAATCATATTTGTAATGTGATTGTATAGTTGAAATTTAGAGTATCGAGCTTGTTTGGAATAACCTTGTAAGTATTTATGAAAAATCAAAAGCATCGAGTTTATAACAGGAAAAAAAAAAGAAATACCTAAGCAAAAGTTTAGTTAGGTAGAGGATTTCTGGGGTCTCATTTTACGTAGATTTACCTTATTTATTTGAAAACTATAAAGTTCTAAGTTATGCTTCCCAGTGATTAGTTATAAAAATATTTACTTTTTATTCCCATTTAGATTCTTAGCGAGCATTGCTATGGCAATATTGCTATGGCAAATGATTCTTAGCGAGCATTGCTATGGCAAGTTATAATCAGAAAACGCTTTTTGATGGTCTAAAGTAAGGTTTGCAGCTGTTATCTTAGATTGTTGCTGTTATCTTAAATTGTTGCTGTTATCTTAGATTGTTTTACAATCCTAGAAAAAATGCTTTCCTTTAAGTTCTTGTATATTATATTGCTTGTTACAAAAGTACTAAATGCGGTGTTCAAAGCGTTTTCTCTCAACCTAAAACTATAACCAAATAAAAACGTTTTACTGAGTTGACTTTTAATGAATTTGAGGTTGCTTTTAAATCATTAAAACGAAATTAAGCTACTGGGTATGATGATATCACAAGCTACTGGGTATGATGATATCACAAGCTACTGGGTATGATGATATCACAAGCTACTGGGTATGATGATATTGAGCTACTGGGTATGATGATATTAAGCTACTGGGTACGATGATATTAAGCTACTGGGTATGATGATATTAAGCTACTGGGTATGATGATATTAAGCTACTGGGTATGATGATATTAACACAAATATTGTGATTGATTCCTACGATGTTACAAAAGATATTCTGAATAAAATCTTCAGAGCATCCATTGCACAAGGGTCTTTTCCAGATAAACTAAAAACGGCGAAAGTAACTCCGATCTTTTAGACAGGGGATTATACAAATATAATAAATTATCGCCCGATTTCAGTTCTTCCAGTTTTCAAAATTTTTAGAAAAAATAATCTACAACCGAATCTACTCTTACCGTGTTGAAAATAAAATTCTATACAAAAACTAATTTGGTTTCAAAAAAAATAATTCAACTAAGCATGCCATTCTTCAACTTACGCACAATATAACTGACTCTTTTAAAGACTCTTGTTTTACACTAGGAGTGTTTATTGATTTGTCAAAGGCATTTGATACCGTCAATCATCAAATCCTGTTAAAAAAACTAATATCATACTGTATTAAAGATAAAACCATATTATGGTTTGAAAGTTATCTTACTAACCGTAAAAAGTTTGTTTACAATAAAAATTATGTATCTCATCTATTAATGAATATAACATGTGGTGTTTCAGAAGGGTCCATACTTGGTCGTCTTATTTTTTTAATAAACATAAATGATCTCCATAAATTATCAAATTTAATAACAATAATATTTGTAGATGACACAAACTTGTTTTTGTCTCAAAAAGATATTATTATGCTTTTTACAAATATGATATATGAGTTAAAAAATATTTCTGTTTGGTTTAAACAAAATAGATTGTCACTAAATATAGAAAAAAGTAAATGGACACTTTTTTATCCCCCTTTAAAAAACCAGAAACTGCCCCACACCGTGCCAGACCTTTTAATTGATAATATATTAATAAAAAGAGAAAAAGTTACTAAGTTTCTCAGAGTTTTCTATTGATAAAAATCTGTTTTGGAGAAATCATATTAATAATACCTCCAATAAAAATGCGAAATGCATAGGAGTTTTCTATAAAGTAAGAAATATTAAGTAAACATCAGTTAACACAATTATATTAATCGTTTATACATTATCATTTAAGTTATGTGTATATTATATGTGGAAGCACTCATAGAAAAAAGCTAAAGTCTTTTTACCTTGATCAGAAACACAAAAATTGCGCAAATAAAAGTTAAAAATCATTTTTACATACAAAACAACTTTTTAAAGAAATGAATATTTTAAATGTATATCAACTGAATGTCTTTAATATTTTATGTTTTATGTTTAAATGTAAAGAAAATTTGTTGCCAAATGTATTACAAAATCTTTATTGTATGAAACCTAAAAATAAATATAATCTTCGAATTAATAACAATCTTATTGCCACTTTTTGGTGTAAAAGCAAACACCAGTTTTTTGTTTCTTACCGAGGTCCTTATCTCCGGATCAAAATAGTCTTACCAAATCTTAATTTTTCCACCCAACTGACTTTAGCTTCGTTCAAACAGAAACTTGAAAAAATTTTATTTTTAATTGAAAATAACTTGATTTATTTTTAATTGCTTTTTTTTTTGTTGCTGTTGTTTTATTTTGTATATTATTTGATTTAACATTTTATCTTGGCTTTTTAACATTTTATCTTGGTTTTTAGATATATTTGCATATAGGTGTATTATTATTATTTCACTACAGATATTTTATTTTTATTAAAAATTAACCATATATTGTAAAGGGCTTCATGACGAGATCCTCATAATTGTAAAATATATTTAGTTGTTGTAATATTAAACGGCAAATTATAACAAAAAAAGAAGTGATTTAGGCCATGTGACCCCAAAAAACACGACACGGGTAAGATCAAATTTAAAGTATAACAGCATTTATTCAAGAAGATAACGTAAACACAGAAAACCTTATGGCAGTTGGATGTGATGGAACAGCCGTGAAAATAGGAAAGATCAATAGTGCAATACGCCACCTTGGGGAAAAACTTGAGCCCCCATTGCAATGGTTTGTTTGCATGCTACATGCAAACAAAGTGCCATTACGACATCTCTTTGAACATCTTGATGGAGCCACCACAGGACCACGAGGTTTCTCTCGACCAAATAACATATTGTTGGCTAACTGTAGGAAGTTACACATGCAACGGTTATCAAAAATCGAATGTGATTTTCAGAGTGTGGTATTGCTGATCTATGTTCAGATCATCAGTATCTAAATGATATTTGTGCTGCTGTTAACAGTGGTCTCTGTCCACCATCTCTCAGGGAACCAGGAAAACTTGCAATGACTCGCTGGGTTACACTAACTAATAGAGCACTTAGATTGCATATAGCTACAACACATCCAGCTGATAATCTGAAAGTAGTGGCTAAATTCATAATTAAGTTTATGCACCAATGTGGTTTACGAATAAAACAAAACCTTTATGCAAGGGTGGTGCTCGAAATTTGTCGATATCAATTTATAAAGCACGCAATTTACCAGATTATCTTAAAGCCATTGTTGATCCAGTACTTCAATCTAATGGGTTCTTTGGTCACCCTTAGAGTATGCTGCTAAGTACAATAACTGACGACAGGAAGCATGTACAAGAGCAGGAACTCCGGCGAATTATGCGAGCTTGAGCAAACAAGCAAACAAGCAGCCAAAACGATCCAAAAAACGGAATCAGGGTGTTTCAGGTACCAACTATAAACACGGATGCTGAAAATTAAATTGAGCTAAATGACTGGCAATGAATCGCAGTGACAGAGCCACCTGTTACAAACTTTTTGTCTGATAATGAGATTGAGTCATTTTGTTAGCAGTAGAAAAACATCTGTTATTGAATTTCCTCGTTTTCTATGCCATTTTCAGGCAGTTGAAAGATGCGTAAAAAAATTTATCAAAGCTTTAAAGGCAGTTATTGGGCAGAAAACCCGAGATGGTTTCATCTGCGTGAGAAATGCTGCCAGATTAGTAATGCCTGTGTTCAACACAAAACAAGAATACTGCACAGGGTGAAAACTGATTTCAACATTATAGAGTAATATTTTGAAAAACTAAACCTTGTAAACAATGTTGTTTAACTAAATTTTTGTATTTGTTTATCATTTTTCATGCATTTATGGCCTGTGATTTTGAGAAATTCATTGAAAAAAATCCTATGTTTATCATTTATTTAAATTTTCAAAAGGTTAGAATAACTAAAATGCAAAACAAACATTGTTTTCAACACCTCAATTTAAATACATGACATTTAATACCAATTTTCAAAGGATTTCAAAGTTATTTCAATTATAACAGTTCTTCGAGTAATCGAGACTTATCATTTCCAATGAAATCTTTGAAAAATCAAAACTTTATCAATCCGTTGAATATTTTAATAATTTTTCTATTCATAAACTTGGACTTTAATGTACTTTCCAATAGTATAACACATTCTATGATAAGACATTTGGGAAAAATATCGACTTTTTATAAAAAATTAAAAATTTGCCAAAATTAAATTGCCCATAGAGGGCAGAAGACAATACCCGAGAAGTGAACTTTTTTTTTCTAAGAAACCTACTTAAAAGACTTATGGTAACTATTAAAATTTGTTTATAAATTTTTTTTTTCTCTACCGTAATATAGACCCACTACTAGCAAATGTATAATGTACACATCAGAAATTTCACATCGAAAAATAGTCACAAAAACGTCATCATTTAATGTTTAAAAGAAAAAAGAGGTATACCCGGGTCAGGTGTCTTAACTTTCTCAATTGTTTCATTTACTATTTATGTAAAGTTAAACTTTTAGTAAATTAAAAATCTTTTTTAAAAAATTTATTTTAATTATGTTATTTATAAAAACCCCTTGTATGTTTAGAATAAGTTAAAACAGTACCTGATTCAGAGGTCTTTTCTTCCTCAACTGTTTGATTTGCTATTTATATGAAAATTAAGTTTTAATAGTTATTCAATATCTTTTATAAAACTCATTATTGTTATTCATAAAAACATCATTGATTAATGTTTAGAAAAAATAAAAATAGATACCTGAGTGAGTTGTCCATACTTCTTCAGTTGCAGGATTTCCTATTTATATGAAATAAATTTTGATTAAATATACCAAAAATTTTTAATTTCTTTTTAACTGCGCTATTCAAAAATAGTGTCAATGATTGATGTTTAGAACAAATAAAAAGACATACCTGAGACCGGTGTCCATACTTCTTCAGTAAATGGATGTCTTTTTTATACAAAATAGATTTATATTAAATAAACCATAAATTTTTAAAACTTATGTTGATTGCGTTAGTCATAAAAGCGTCATTAATTAATGTTTAGAACAAATAAAAAGACATACCTGAGTGAGGTGACCATACTTCTTCAGTTACAGGATTTACTATTTATGAAATAAATTTGGATTAAATATGCCATAAAATTTTAAAATCTTATTAATTGCGTTAATCATAAAAGAGTCATTGATTAATGTTTAGAACAAATAAAAAGACATACCTGAGTCAGGTGTCCATACTTCGTCAGTTACTGGATTTCCTTTGTATACAAAATAAATTTGTATTTAATATACCATCAGTTTTTAAAACCTTATGTTAATTGCATTATTCATAGAAGCGTCATTGAATAATGTTTAGAACAAAAAAAAGGACATACCTGAGTCAGGTGTCCATACTTCGTCAGTCACTGGATTTCCTTTTAATACAAAATAAATTTTTAATGAAAATACAATCAATTTTTAACATCTTATGTTAATTGCATTATTCATAAAAGCGTCATTGATCTATATTTAGAACAAATAAATAGACATACCTGAGTGAGGTGACCATACTTCTTCAGTTACAGGATTTACTATTAATATGAAATAAATTTGGATTAAGTATACCATCGACTTTTAAAATCTTCTTTTATTGGATTATTCATTTAAGCGTCATTGATTAATGTTTAGAACAAATAAAATAAAATACCTTAGTCAGGTGTCCATATTTCGTCAGTTACTGGATTTCCTTTTTATACAAAATAAATTTGTAATAAAAATACGATCAATTTTTAACATCTTATGTAAATTGCATTATTCATAAAAGCGTCATTGATCTATGATTAGAACAAATAAATAGACATACCTGAGTGAGGTGACCATACTTCTTCAGTTAAAGGATTTACTATTATTATGAAATAAATTTGGATTAAGTATACCATCAACTTTTAAAATCTATTTTTATTGGATTATTCATAAAAACACCATTGGTTAATGTTTAGAACAAAAAGAAAACATACCTGAGTCAGGTGTCCATACTTCGTCAGTTACTGGAGTTCCTTTTTATACAAAATAAATTTGTAAAAAAAATATGATCAATTTTTAAAATCTATGTTAATTGCATTATTCATAAAAGCGTCATTGATTTATGTTTAGAACAAATAAAAAGACATACCTGAGTGAGGTGTCCATACTACTTCAGTTACAGGATTTACTATTTATATAAAATATATTTATAAAAAATATATTATAAACTTTTAAAATCTATGTTAATTGCATTATTTATAAAAATATCAATGAAAAAGGTTTAGAACAAATAAAAAGACATACCTGAGTAAGGTGTCCTTACTTCTTCAGTTACTGGATTTCCTAATTATATTGAATAAATTTGGATTAAATATACCATAAATTTTTTTAAATATATTTTAATTGCGTTATTCATAAAAGCGTCATTAATTAATGTTTAGAATAAATATAAAGACATACCTGAGTGAGGTGACCATACTTTTTCAGTTACTGGATTTCCTTTTTATACAAAATAAATTCGTATTAAATATACCATGAATTTTTAAAATCTTATGTTAATTGCATTATTCATAACAGCATCATTGAATAATGTTTAGACCCAATAAAAAGACATACCTGAGTGAGGTGACCATACTTCAGTTACTGGGTTTCCTTTTTATACAAAATAAATTGATAATAAATTTACCATCAATTTTTAAAACCTTAAGTTAATTGCGTTATTCATAAAAGTGTCATTGTTGTTTAGAACAAATAAAAAGACATACTTGAGTAAAGTGTCCTTACTTCTTCAGTTACTGGATTTCCTAATTATATTGAATAAATTTGGATTAAATATACCATAAATTATTTTAAATATATTTTAATTGCGTTATTCATAAAAGCGTCATTAATTAATGTTTAGAATAAATATAAAGACATACCTGAGTGAGGTGACCATACTTTTTCAGTTACTGGATTTCCTTTTTATACAAAATAAATTCGTATTAAATATACCATGAATTTTTAAAGTCTTATTATTCATAACAGCATTATTCATAACAGCATCATTGAATAATGTTTAGACCCAATAAAAAGACATACCTGAGTGAGGTGACCATACTTCAGTTACTGGGTTTCCTTTTTATACATAATAAATTTATAATAAACTTACCATCAATTTTTAAAACCTTAAGTTAATTGCGTTATTCATAAAAGTGTCATTGTTGTTTAGAACAAATAAAAAGACATACCAGAGTGAGGTGTCCATATTTCAGTTACTGGATTTCCTATTTATAAGAAATATTTTTATAAAAAATATACTATAAATTTTTAAAATCTATATTCATTGCATTTTTCATAAAAGCGTCATTATTTAATATTTAGAACAAATAAAAAAATATACCTGAGTAAGGTGTTCTCACTTTTTCAGTAACGTTATTTCCTTATTATATGAAATAAATTTGGATTAAATATACCATAAATTTTTAAATCTATGATAAATGCGTTATCCATAAAAGCGTCGTTATTTAATGTTTAGAACAAATAATAAGACATACTTGAGTAAGGTGTCCATAGTCTTATTATTTGATTTCCTATATATATGAAATATATTATTAATTAATATACCATAAATTTTTAAAATCTTAGGTTAATTGGGTTATTCATAAAAGCGCCATACTTTAATGTTTATATCAAATAAAAATGCATACTTGATTCCTGTGTTTTTATTTTCTCAACTGTTAATATAAATTTAAAAAATATTTTTACAGTTGAAGAACTTTAAATTTATTTAAACGTAAAAAAAAAAAAAATTTAAATTTTTTAATAATATATTATTTATAAAAACGCCATTGTATAATGTTTAAATTTAATTAAAACAATATGTAAGTCAAGTTTTTTACCTCTTTATTTGTTGGATTTACTATTTATATAAAAATAGTATTCATTTTATCCCTTTTATATCAAAATAATGTTATTTACAAAGACTCCATTGTTCAAAGTTTAAAAAAAAATGAAAGACATACCAAAGTCGGGTATCTTAACCTATTCAACTTTTTGGTTTACTATTTATATTAAGTTAATCTTGTAAAATAGATATCAAAATTGCTTAAGACAAGTTTTATGGTGTGTCAATTCAATATAACATTTTTCAATAAAACAATTTAGAATTATTTAAAATTTACTTTTAAAAAAAAGTTTTTTGAATTTTAATCAGGTTTTATTGTCTAATAATGTGCCAAAAAAGGGATTAGCATATTTTCAGCATTTTGCAGCTTAGTTGCTGCAAAATGCTGAAATAATGCTAAAAAGAACAAACTATTTTTTTTGTTAGTGGTGTGAATTAACAAAAGACACTTTAAATATTGTGAATTAAAATATCTTGAACATTTCCTTATATTCCATACCAGTTAGATTTTGAATTACCTTCCCAAGGCCACAGCAGTCGAGGAGGCTACTATAGTTGTGATTTCAACTAAAGTATTAGCAATACGAGGTGATGCTAGAGTGTCGCTGAGCATTAGTGGCTCAAATTGGATCCAAATTACTGTAAATTATTGCCATCATACATAATCTACATAGGAAAAAATTTTTATATAGACTAGATTAAGGGCCCTTATCTTTCTTTTTTTTTTTTTTTTTTATTTTATTTAGTTTTTTACCAGTATTATATCAAATTTTTTTTAAAAAATAACGTGCTATACCTCGTATAAAAATATGTTTTCTGCTATTTGGAAAAAAAAGTTTTTTAAACTTTACAATAGTCATTTATTTTAAAAGAAAAATCTAGAATTATAAAAATAATGTACCTTTTTGCTCTACATAAAGTTTTATATTTTTTATATTTTCAAAATGAAAATATAAAACATATAATATAGCTATATTAAAAATTAAATAACTTGAGCTATTTATTGTCTTTTTTAATAAAGCTCTAAGAGTCGAAAAGAACTATTCACCTTATATATCCATTTGGTTGTAATAGTCCACCTTAACTTCAAATTAAAGAAAAAACAAAGAGTAAAAATTAAAAACATAATATGAAAATTACATATTTTTTGAAAATACAGGTAGTAGGCATTATTTCTGTTTTATTTTGTAACATTTGATTAAAATTATAGAAGAGTTATCTTCGCACATAGTCTTAAAGCATTAAAATTAGATTAATTTTGAACCAAAAAATTATCTAGTGGAGAGTAAATTTAAAGTTTTGGACATGTATCGTTATTAAAAAAAGAAAAACAGCTCAAATACATTTGGAACATCTTTTAGTTGCTATTATTGATTTCAAAGTTGTTTTTTAAAACATAGTTTTGGCACTCAAAATGCTATTATAAGCATCTGTTTAAAGTAAAATTGTTTTTAAATAATGTTAATACAAATGACTATTACAAAAATTTAACTTAAAACTATTTTTATTTAAAAATTCAAAGTTTAATATTTTTTCAAACTTTTAGTTTGAAACATAATTTAGCTGATTGAACTTGTGTTAATAAAGTAATTGTTTTTTGGTAAAGCATTTATAATAAGAGCTGTTTTGGAAATTTGAAGTTTACTCTGTGTTGATGGATTACAAAATATAGAGAAGTGCTTTTGTCTATAAAAGAAAGTTTTTGTTCACAAAAGCAAAAGCTTTTTAAAACTACAGCAAAAATTTTGAATGGTAATTGGAAAATATTTATAGCCAACTTGATGAAACAGCATCAACAAAAACCTGTCTAAAGTGAAACTAAATATGCTGAAAATAGATTCCTTTGGATGAGAACTATCCTTTTTAACAAATGAATTTATTAAGAAATGGCATTTTAAAATCTAGCAAATATTTTTATACTTACATTTTTACACTTATCTTTTACAATATTTTTAAAACTTTTTTCAAATATATTTTTATTTTACAAATGCAATTTTGTCAGCAACAAAAAATCAAAAGTTAGTTATAAGTTTTCAAAGTGGAATACTTTACATTGATTCAATAATTTTGCTTTTAGTTGTTACAGCATTGTATTTTGTGTTGATTCAACATTTTATTATATATACATATATATATATATATATATATATATATATATATATATATATATATATATATATATATATATATATATATATATATATATATATATATAATATATATATATACATTTATACATTGAAATAATAATAATTTTTTTATTTAAATTAATTAAATCTTAAATATTTTATTTTAAAACAATGGTTATAGAGATTTATCCAATGTAAAAATTACTTGCTTTTATTCTTTTTTTCATTAAATTCTGCCCACTCTGGATTTTTGATTGATTTGTTTTTTCTATAAGGAAATATTATCAATATACTTTAGTTAATATTTTAATCATGCACAGTAGTAGTGTTTATAACTTTATACATTGAAAATAAAATTTTTCAAATTAGAAAATTACTTGTTTCTGTTTTTCCTTCTTTTTTTACCAATTGCTTCTTCTTTTCTATAAAAATATTGTTTTATTTTAATGTTTGTTATAAATATTACAAATCTTTTATTTTGTTAAAGTCTTATTTTCATATGAGTTACATTTCAGGTTGACTTTTTAGTGAAAGAAGAGATAGGCTATAATTTTTCCAAAGATAATAAGTCTAGCAAAAAATATTTTGCTAAACTAACTATGACTTAAAGATTTATGTTAGCTAAAAATTGCCACAGGTTATTTCATTTAAAAACTGAAATATAAAAATCAAAATGAAAAATTAAGTTTTATTTCTTTTAAATAAAATATTTTTTTTTCAATATTTATTTGTTTTAAATAGTTATAATAATTTAAAATTACTTTCAATCGAATTAAAGTTGATTGCAACTTTCTAATTTAACTAAATTTAAGTTAATTGCCAAATTAAAACTTGATATAGTTAAAATGAGCATAACTTTTTAATAATTAGAGGTTGTTTAACAAAGTTTTTAAAATTATAGATAGGTTTTTATTTTTTTTAGGAAAAATAAACAATGTATTATCTAAGTGCAAGAGAGTGCTAGATAAATTATAATATTTGGACAAATGTCTAGTGTTAAGTGGTGGTCTTAAAGAGGGGAGTATTATTCACTGTTTAAGTTAGATTTAAGTAAGTGTTATTGTGGTGTTCTGCAAGTTTGATTTAATTATTGTGCTTGGTATTTTTAGTGTTCTAAATTTTAAAGTTTTATTTGTCAATAAATGCCTTTATTTGTATGAATCTGTATTTTCGTAAATAATTTGATTTTCCTTATTTATTTTTGATGTTATTATGTTTATTGTGATTGTAGCAGGGCCGTACCGAAGAGGTCTTCCATGGAAGGGGATTATATGTATTTTTTTGCAAACATTTTACCAAAAAAAAAAATAATAATTAAAGGTCCTTAATATTTGTAACTTGCCAACTATAGTTCAAAACTTGCTAAATGTGCAAAATCAAATGCTTATACAACAGCTTTCGGGGGAGGGGGCGAGGGGTGGGACATGCCTGACACCCCCCTTCGGGACGGCCCTGGATCGTAGTCTTTCCTATTTATTTATCTTGTATTAACTGTTTTTCAGGTTCTAGCTTCCTTATTTTTCCTGTGTTTAACCTATTTTGTTTTTCTTTGTCTTGCTTATTCTTTTTTATCACTTTGTCGTCTTTCATTTTTTACGCCTTTATCGTACAATGTCATATCGTATTTTCTGCTGTTGTTATAGGTTGTTTGGTCGTATCATTATGTTTTAGACCGTTTTAGTGAAAATATTTGTTTTTCCCATAGTTTCAATTTTAAAATTGATACCTTTTTGGTATACATATTTGTTTTTCCCCCCGTTTATATTTAATAGTTCATATCACTTTTGTGGAAAAATTCCTTTTTTTCCTAGTTGATATTCCAAAAAAAAATTGGTTAAGAGGTGTGAAATTGAGTGCATAAAAAATTTTGGGAATTCATATTGCGGTGACTTCTGTATAGGTGGGCCTTGTGAAAATTATGTTGACTTTAGTTGTGGTTTAGGGGGTTATATTCTTATATGGCTTAGAGGGGCGGAGTTTAAATTTTTAAGATTGAGTTGCGGGGTCTTGAAAGACCCCGCAACTCAACTCAGTCTTTTATAAGATATGTTTTAGCATATATATTTATAAGATATATTAGCGTTTGCGGGTTGTTGCTATTTTTATAAGAACTATTTGTGGAGTGCAGTACAATTATAACAACACAGTTTAGCTCAGTGGTGCTGGGTTCGGGGCAGTGTGATGCTTGTTAGATAATCCAATAAGTTCCTTATATTATTTATAAAGAGACTTAGGTTTATCCAGAATATTATGTATATATATATATATATATATATATATATATATATATATATATATATATATATATATATATATATATATATAGGCCCGGCGGAAGGCGGGTACAACGGGTGATTTTCACCCAGGCGCCAATGCGACTAAGGCGCCAAATTTATGTTGAATATTTTTTTTTATGAAAATATATAAATTTATAGGAATAATTATATAAAAATTTGTATACTTATATAAAAATTAGTCTATAATATTTTATATAAAAACCATAATTACTCAAAAAAAAATTATTATTTTTCTTTAATTTATTTATTGTACAATTTTAAAAATGTTACAGCCAATTAAAAAAAATCATGTTTGAATTTTTCCGCTAACCAATCATTGACATTGTCTAGTAAAGTTGTTTTTACTTGGGGCGCAAAAACGAACCCATTCAAAAAAAGAAAAGAATCATTGGATCGAAATTAATTTTTAAAGAAAAGCAAACATTTCTTTAAAAATCGTTTGTGTTTTAAACAAGAAATTTTATAAAAGAGTTTTAAATTAAAAAAGCGTTTCTTTATAAATTAATATAGAAATTATAGCTTTAAAAGTAGTTTTTCTTTTTGCGTTAAATACGTTTTTGTTCTAAATTGTTTTAACGCTCTTATTTTAGGGTTTCAATAATTTTTTTATTATGATAAAAAGTTATCTAACTATACCTAATTCTGGAAATGAATGCAAATCAACTGAATCTACTAATTCATTTGAAACTATTCAAACAATTGAAAGATTGAATGAAACTGCGGCTACTTCAGAATACTTTGACGATATTAGCGATTGGCAGGAAAATTTAAACATTGATTTCATACAAGATGCTGTTATAAAAGGTCCTAACAGTTTCAAAGAAGGTTCTAATAACTATCCAAGAAATGTTGATAATTTGAGTTTTTCAAATCATTATTTTTACCGCGTCATGGATAATGGTGAAAAAAATCATAGAACGTGGTTAGTTTATTCACAAAAAGCAAACAAAGTTTTTTGTTTTTGTTGTAAACTTTTTGATAAAATTTTTGATAAAAACTTAATTAAAGAAGTAGAACATTGGAACAACGTAATGAGAAGATTAATTTCTCTAACTATTATCATGGCAAAGCAAAATATGCCTCTCAGAGGCTCTTGTGACAAAGTCTATCATGATAATAATGGAAACGTTTTAAAAATTTTAGAATTTTTGGCTGAATTTGATCCAGTTATAGAAAAACATTTGTTTAGAGCAACCGAGCGGTTTATATTCCATGCTGCAGTCACACATTAAATCTGGCAGTTGTTAATTCTGTGAGATGTTCACCTAAAATTGCTATGTTTTTCAATATAATTGATCAAGTTTACAATTTTTTTTCTGCTTCAACAAAAAGATGGTTAATTTTGCAATCAAAGTGTCCATCTTTAAAAGTTAAACCGTTAAGTGATACAAGATGGGAAAGCCACATCAATGCTGTAAAAACACTTCGATTTGAAATGCCAAAAATTTATGAAGCACTGCAAGATGCGGCTAAGACCGCTAATGAAACAATTGCAAAAATCACAGCAGAGTCTATTGCTTTAACAATAACAAGCTTCGATTTTTTGTGTTCGATCGTAATTTCGCATAAAGTTTTATTCGAAATTAATTTGACTAACAAACAACTTCAAGCAGCTTCAACGAATATTTCAGAGGCTTTAAAAGCAATGGAAAGAACGATTAATTTTTTTTAAGGAAATCTACAAACAGGAAAAGTTTGACTCTGTTGTGTGTATTGCACAAGAACTTGCTTCTTTTTTAAAGGTAGAAGAAAGTTTTGCATCAGAATCTGCTTCAAGAGTAAGAAAAAGAAAGAGATTTTTTGATGAGCCTGAACAAAACTTTGAAAAACAGTTATGTCCAAAAGAAAAGTATAAACAAGATGTTTTTAATAAAATTTTTGAATGTGCTACTATTGCAATAGTAGAGAGATTTAATGATTTTAATGCTGACATTGCACCTTTTAGCTTTTTATTTGATATTAAAAAGCTCTCAACAGTCAATCTAAAAATGGAAAAAAAGATATTTCTGGCGAGGAACTAAGTTTTGAATTAATGTCTCTTTCTTCTCATTTTACTGAAAATTTGGATCCTGAAAATGCTATAAAATATTTGTACGCAAATCGTTTGAATGAAATTTATGCAAATGTATCTATTGCATTGAGAATTCTTCTTACATTACCAATAACAGTAGCTAGCGCCAAGAGATCTTTTTCGAAATTTAAAATTATAAAAAATTATTTAAGATCGACAATGGGCCAGGACAGGTTGAACAACCTTGCAATGATTTCCATTAAAAATAAAATTGCCGCTGATTTAAATATTGAAGATATCCGGTTGAAGTTTTCGGAAAGGAAAGCTCAAAAAGTAATATTTTCAAAAAAAATTATTTTATCAAAAGAGTTGTATTAAATTAAGTCGAAAATTTAAACTTTGATTTGTAGGCGCCAAAATATTTTTTTCACCCACCTTCGGAATGTCTAGCGCCGGGCCTATATATATATATATATATATATATATATATATATATATATATATATATATATATATATATATATATATATATATATATATATATATATATATATATATATATATATATATATATATATATATATATATATATATATATATATATATATATATATATATATATATATATATATATATATTATATATATATATATATATATATATATATATATATATATATATATTATATATATATATATATATATATATATATATATATATATATATATATATATATATATATATATATATATATATTTATATATATATATATACATATATATATATATATATATATATATATATATATATATATATATATATATATATATATATATAACATACATACATATATTATCATCATCAAGTGCATCACTTTCGAATGATAATGAATGCATGCTACAAAACAAAAAGATTTTTAAAATTAAACATGTTTTTCCCCTCCAATAGACTCGATTTTGCTTTAAATACGTTTTTATGTTTATACAAATTTTTGAGTCAAGTTTTTTAACTTTATATTAGGAACTTATTTAATAACAAAAGTTTAATAAAAATTCGTAACGCATAATGACATTACACCAAAATCCAAGTGATGAGTTTTTTTATAACTCTTTAACTATATATTTAAATTTTCTAGTAACTACCAATTTAAATACTGAATGAATGCAGTTTTAATAGTGAAATTGTTTATAAAAAAAAAAATTTAGTTTTTGTAACCATTTTGAATTTATTGCACAAGCGCAAATAGTTCAATAGTAATTGTTAATTTCAGAAAATCACACAACTATGCCACGCTATGATTATGTTCTTTTGAAATTTTATATGCCACTAAATTGCCTTTCTATCTGCTACTTATTGAACCATTTTATGTTTTAATGAAAATGTTCTGCTTTACATTTTCAGTTTAAGTTATTAGACGAGACAGGTAAAACGGTAGCTAATTTATTGAACTTTATATCAAAATTTTAAATATAATAATAAATCTTATAATAAATCATCAATATTGAACTTAATCTTTAAACCTTTGATGTAAATCTGTAAATAATATTAGATTTTTGAAATATAATAAGATACAACAAGAAACATGCATATTTATGAGGGTACCATAGGGTACACATATGTATGTTTTTTTATGAACGTTTAAAAGATTATTAGTCTACAATTACAGTAATTTTTAATAAACAATACCCAGTTCATAAATGTATAAATATTACTTGTCTCCTTTTCTTTTTTTGATGTTTTAAAGTGTGCTGGTTCTTCTTTTTCTAAACAAACAAAATTTATATATTAACATGAAAAATAATAAATGTTCAAAAATTATTAATTAAAAAAAGTATACTAATTGATATATTGTAATTAATTATAATAATATCAATAATATTTTAAATGTTTTTAATAATTTTATCTTAATAATAATAATATAAAAATTTTTAATAATATATTGAATCTGAATTTATATTACGTCGTTTGCATTTAGTAATATTATACTGTTATAATATCTCCATTATATAATTATGAATTACACCTAACATTCTAAAATAAGTTAACAATGTTAAATAATGACAGTAAAATATCCTTTGTTTTTTTAAAAGTTTTATAAAAGAAATTATTTCAAAAATATCATCTAATTTCAATTTTTTCTGTCTAACTACTTAAAAAACAGAAATGTTAAAACAATAATTGGGCCAATTACCTCACACAATTATTAATGGTGAATTTTTGGCATTTATCATATAAAACATTGCTAACGTAAAGTTTTCTTGAAGTTTTTCATTTTATTGCTGCAAAACTTTACTGAAAACTGCCTAAGTAGTTTAAAGATTCCTGATTTTAAACAATTTAATTTTCTTTTACTTCTAACAAATATTAGACAACATTATAAAAACAGTGAGTTTAAAAACATATTTAAACTTACGTGTACTTTTTTTTACATTGGCTACATTCCCGAATCTCTGATTCCTTAGGTCTTGATTCAACAGCTTTTCAATTTGAGTGTCTGAAATAAAAAAAATGAAAAACGACTTTATTAAGATTATTTCAAATTAACAGACACATATATTTTTTTACTTTTAATGAGTTAAGTGATGAAGGGCTAAATAAATATTATCATGAATATATAATATTTTACTATTAAATATAATTCAAACAAATAATATAAAAAACATTTAATATTATAAATTTTCAATTAGGAGGAATATAAATTTAGGTAATTTTTTAAAACTTTCTGATTTTAACAAGAATCATTACATTGATCACTTCTCTGAAAGTATTATTGTAATGATTAAAAATAAATCTTCATTTATTAAAACATGAATAAATGAAATATAGTAATTTCAAAAAATGAAATATAGTAATTTCAAAGTGATCTGAAGTTACTTATTACACAATTATTCGAACATGGATTAATAGAAAAAGCAAAACTATGACGATGCACGATTTCATTAATTAATGATGATGGTTCATTATTCAATTTTACATAAAAAAAGATTTTAACATATATTGAAATAGCATGTTGATAATTTAAAATTCCTATTTACTTAAAATACTTTTATTTTAAGCAATAACTAAAATACTTCTGTTTACTAGTTAAATGTAAAAAAATAGAAAATTCAGAACACGGTTAGCACAAGAAAAATTTAGCCAAAATTAAGCATTTCAATGAACTTTATAATTTTGAAATTGAAAAAACAAAGCTTCTTTATTAGCTTAAATCTTAAAGGTGAAAATTTTGAATCTTGCTGTTAGATTGGCATTGATTTTTGACTTGATGATATTTCAAAAAGCTTTAAAATCAACTTTTTAAGCCACTGTTTTCATTCAAATGATGTATATGTTTTGTTGATAGTATATAATTTTTTTTTTTTTAATTATACATTGATACGTAATTTTTTTTTCATTCATGTTTATTTAGAAGCCTGAAAAGTTTTGGTAAAGTAAATGGCTATAAATTGAGTGAGTTGATCAACCAAGATTCTTTTTTTTTAACTGATTTAAACTAAAATATTATTACTTAAGTGAGAATATTAAACTCGGATTATGTTGCTAAAAAAATCAATAAACTATTTACATCCATGAATAATTTTAAAATAAAAAAATTAAAGTCAAAAAGTGTTTGATAAAAATAACTTATTTTACTTCAATTTAATCAAATAACGGTGCCATTGTTTAATATTATCATAAAAGTTATCTTGAATTTGTTCATAACTTTTTATTGAATTAAGAATTATATAAGGGTTGCAATTATCTGTTAATTTGTCAATTAGTTTTAATACACAGATTGGCTTTTTATATATTTTGAAAAAATGTATAATTTTTCAGAAAAATTTATTTAAAAATGTGGTACGGGGTGTGTGAACCCCCCCCCCCCCCCACACCCCATCAATGATTTTTAGTCGGCAAATTTGACCCTTAGTCGGCAAATTTGACCCTTTTTGATTTGTTAGTCGGCAAATGTAGACTCTTTTTCGATAGGTTAGTAACCTAGACAAGATTGGTTAACTATTTTTTTTTTAATATGTAAATTACTTCAATGTGATTAGGTTCTTTATCGCTTTAAAGTGATTTACATATTGTTTACCTATTCTCAACAATTGTTATTTAACTTTGTATGTATATATTTATATTATTGTGTATTTATGTTTTTAGCATCATTTCTAAAATTTTTCAAGTAGTCTAAATGTTTCTATATACTCTTTACAAAAATGTGTTCGAAATTTGGATCCTAAAATAATAGTGGAGATTCTTGAGCCTAACATTTTGATGATTTTAGCAGATCTTTTAACTTGTATATAAACTTGGTTTTTGCATATATATGATTTTAGTTACCTCTCAGATTAATAGTTACCCCTCAAATTTTTTAATGAATTCTCATTGAAGTGTTTGCAATAAGTCAAAAAGGTCTATCATCGCCTAATGATTTGGAGATGTTTCATGCCTTTTTTTTATTCCGATATAAATTTAAATATTATTTTTTATGCCGATATAAACTTTAATATTATTTTTTATGCCGATATAAAATCAAATATTACTTTTAAAAAATATTGTATAATATTTTAAATATTATACAATATTTTTTTATGGACTAATAATAATCAATATCAAAAAACAATTTTATCAAAAGAAATTCATAATCTTATATTTATAAAAAAAAAAAATTATGAATAAAAATATTCAAAAAAGATTTCAACACTTGAATAATTATAGTTAATAGTTAATTTTTCATTCTTTTGTCTTGATGATTGTAAAAAATTGTTTAGTTTAAAACCTAAAAGATTTTTTGGCTTTTGCAAGCTAATTTTTTTCCCACTCCATGATAAAAATGTTAAGTTTAAGTTTAGTTAACTGTTTGGTTTTTTGTTATGTTGCTTTAACTTTAATATTACTAAAACATATATTAGATATTTAAAAAAAGATTTTTTTTCTCACTATAAACATTTAGTTTAATGAATTTTTACATAGTTAAGCAACTGTCATTACTCAAATATTAATCAAGAGTAAAGTTCTAAACAAATAAATAAAAAAACTACTTTACACAGTGGTCAGAGAATGTCGATCATAATATTATGAAGATAACTGGTTTTGATTCTATATATTTTATTAATTATAGTTTTTTTTTTTCCATATATCTATATTAAAATATAGATACTTAAGTTTAGATTGCATAAGTTTTCAATTGAAATTAGGTCTAATATCTGAGAAACCCAATCTAACATCATAATGGTGTTTATTTGAAACCATAGAATAGCTAACCTTAATGTATATTTTAAATCTCTATCCTGAAAAAGACAAAGTTGCAAGATAAGCTTTTTATTCCCAGTTTTTGTTTCATTACATAAGTAAAAACTCTTTTTTTATTATTATAAAAAAGAAGGGTTATTGTAGGGGTAACTCTAACCTGAAAACCTTGATTTTACCTTAAATTCTTTTTCTCGGCAAATATTTGTTGGTATCAATATAAACTTCATTTGGTTTATGATATTCATTTTACAGAATTTTTGAAAAATTATTTTCTAAGCATAAGAGTATGAATTTCTTGTGATAAAAATATTTTTATACATTTTTATTTTTATTTTTTTGACTATTGGCGACTATTTATATTTTTAAATAGTACATACTTATTTTTTACTATATGTATTTTTAAACATTTTATCTTCTTTTTTGACTTATTGAGTATATTTGCACTTATGATTACTATATCTTCTTTTTTTCTCTATTTGGAATTTTAAATATTATATCTTCTTTTTATGTTTACCATATTTTACTATTATTTGATGATCAATAGGGACTCTATGAAGATATAAGGTTGGTATTTTGCCATTCTTATCTTCTTTGAGTCACTGTCTGTTTATTATTTATATATTTGTAATTATATTTTTTTTTTATGAATTGTAGTTTACACAGACTTCAAAAAAAAAAACTTTAAAGAATAAAAAAAAGCGGCAGCGCTAATAATTTTGAGTCAAGTGTTTTTTAACTTTTTTTTTGTTGCTAAAGAAAAATCTAGTAATTCAATTTTAAAGTATTACGTGAAAGCATACGCTTATAATTTAATAACTTCGTTTCAATTATATGTTTTAAGATTAGAAAAAAGAATTGTTTATAGATAATCAATATTGAATATTTCTATTAAATTTTTTTTGACAGTGTAACTATTATTTAAACATAAATAGGGATTTAAAAAGCCATCTTATCAGTTTTTAAAAGTTACACCGTTCATTTGTTTTGGCACCTTCTAAACAAGATTAATTTGAACTGTCTACAAAAATAGTATTTTTAAAATGCGTTATTTTCAATTAAAATCAAACCTAATGATTGACTAAAATGTTTACAAAAGCTCCAGAGGCACCGAAATAGTTTCCATATTTCGGCGCTTTTGGTAGCGCCATTACATATTAACTGCACAGTTATTATGATGCAGACCAAAGGAAGAGTTCTCCAAGGAAACAATGCCAGTTCTATCATTTAAAAATATATATCGAAAAAAATTTTATATTTTTTTTAGTCATTTTCACTTCTGATTCTAATATATCATCATAAATTGCTTATTTGTCCCTGTATGAAATACTATTGTCATATCTAAAAGGATATCACCAATTGGTGATGCGTAACAACAAAGAAAAGGTTTGTCTCAGTTATTCCTTGCAAGCATTTGCTTTTTAAATCATTTTACTAGAGCTGACTTGTATGTGACTTAAACTAATTAAAGTAAAAAAAAACTTACAAAAACTACTGTTTAAAAAATACCAAAAAATGCAAAATTTTGTAATTTTTATTTTGCAGTTTGTCTAAATGAAATCCTTTTATATGAAATTGTCTAAATGAAATCCTACTCCAGCTAATCTAACTTAATCTTTATTAAGTTCATGTTATGGTAACATCACATTAAAAATTTCAACTGCTTTTATTCATCCATTTTGATGAATTTTTAGCTATTAACATTCAGTGGTGGCGTTAAGCGTCGGCGACTAGAGCTGGCGTTAGGCGTCGGCAACTAGGAATAATCAGATCCAAGATCCGCATCCGATTACCCGTGTACCCGTGTCCTAAATTTAAGACCCGGACCCAGATCTATTTTGTTCGGGTATTCGGTTCCCAAGTATTTTTACAAAATATTACTTTTTATAATGTTGTTAAATCCGCGTACAACAGCTTGTCAATCTGTTTACTCTTAAAAGCATTATTTTATATCAAAGCAGTTGTGAAAAGTAAAAAGTAAACAAAACTGCTACATGTAAAACCTGCAACGTCATTGTAACAATAAAAGGAGGTTGTACTAGTGTGATGCGAAACCATTTAAAGTAAAAACATAAAATAGAATTGCCATTATTACCTACAACAAAAGTAGTCCAAAGTTCATCCCAAAAAGATATCAGAAATTTTGTACAAATAAAAGATACCATTGCCACTAAATTAACAGATCTCATCGCGATTGATGGACTTTCACTTAATACTGTTGCTAAAAGTAAGAGATTACGAGAATTTGCTTTAGCCAAAAGACACAAAATACCTTCAAGTTCAGTTTCTATTAGAAATATTTTACTGGCTCATGCCAAAGACATAAAGACTCAATTGGTCTTAGAATTAAAAGAAATAAAAGCTAACAATATGAGATTTAGCTTAACTGTTGATGAATACACTTCAACTAAAACTTGTCGTTATATGAACATTAATGTGCACACAAATGGAAGCCTTTTTTAATCTTGGCCTTGTACATGTTGTTGGAAGGATGCCATCTTAAAAAGCTGTTGAGATAGTGAGTGAAAGTTTGAGAGAATTTAAACTAGATTTTAATTATGATATTGTTAGTACAACTACAGACGGTGCATCTGTTATGGTTAAACTTGGACGTTTAATCAAGCCACTATATCACATCCATTTGGCAGTAGAGGATGTACTTTATGTAAAACTAGCAGAAATTTTAGACCAGAACGAAATTATTGATGATGATTATAATAATAATGGTAGTGAAGAGCTTAATCAAAGTGAAAATCTAGACTACATTGAATTTGAAAATAGTTCACAAGAACCTGTTGTTGTCAAAAACTATTTTTCAATTTAAAAAAAGTTTGCACAATAATAAAATTGTTTAAAAAATCACCTGTAAAAATGATGATATGTTGCAGAAGCATGTAAAATCAGAATTCGGACATGAACTTAAACCTATTTTAGACAGCAAGACACGTTTGAACTCATTATTTGATATGATTGATCGTTTTGTCAAGTAAAGCAAATGATTTAAAATGGCTCTTGTCGAAGTACAGTCTCCAATAACAATATCGGATTCAGAGCTGCAAATTCTTAAATATTTAGCTAAGGCTTTAAAACCTTTAAAATTAGGAGCCGAATCACTTTGCCGTCGAGACTCAAATTCGCCCACTGCAGAAAAAAATCTTTAGTTTTGTTTTAAATCAACTACAATCATATGATTCTGACATAAGCAAGGACTTATATAAAGCATTAAAAACAAGAATTTTAAGCATAAGAAATCCTACTTTGATTCACCTTATAGAATATTTAAACAAATCCAGTTTTTTACAGTAGAAGAAAACTTTGATATCAAAATACAGTTGGAAAAAGCTATACAAAGTGAGATAAAACAAGATTTCATTAATGAAGATATCAATATAAACTTTCTCAAAAAGGAGCTTTCTGCCTTTGATTCAACAAAAAAACGTAGTTTAAATTTAAAGACTTTCTTTCAGTGTTTAAAAACTATTCAATCAACATCTGTTGAGAGTGAAAGAGCTTTCAGTGCGTGCGGATTGTTTGTAACCAAACTCAAGTGTAGCTTAAATGATAACACTATTGATACCTTGTACTTCTTAAAAAATTACTATAAAAATAATAGAAGTTATAAAAATTGAAACAAAAAATTGGTAATATGAAAAGCTACAAAGGATTTATTTCACACAATTCTTAAAATTGATAAAACCTCTCTGTAAAATAGTTTTTTGTTTTGTTTTTATGATAAAGTTGGATCCGGATCTAAATCCCGAATATTCAGAACCGGATCCTCATTATTTTGCCAGATCCGATATTCCCTAGTAGCGACTACCGACGACCTCGCGCTTGAGGAGGCCTCCTAAAAAGTTACATATTTTCATATAATATTTATAACCGATGATTTTTACATTTATTATTTCGTTTTGCTGGACAAAAATATGTTTTATTTGTCGGTTTTATCATCGGATTATAATTACTTTGAGTTTAATTAAATATCATTTTCTAAGTATCAATCTCATTTGCACTGCTTCTGATAATATAAAACAGTTTTTAAATATTGTTTATTATCCTTTACCGGCTCTGGGACCAAACCACGCCATATAGTCTTGACTATTGTATCGCGTTGTTTCCCTTGCGTCACTCTGTCCTTGATATACAGGTCGTATGTGGACCAAGGGCAGAATTAATTAATTACCATAGCCAATTAATTTAGCATCGAATACTTCTAGAGTCGAATTTTTAGAATCGAATTAGTTATTTTATTCGAATTTGTTTAAATGTTATAGAACCGAATTATCAAAAAACTTAAAAAGTTATATAAACATAAAAGTTATATATACATTTTTTTCAGTATTGATTGTTTCAATTGATAAAATCAGTATTGATTTTGTTCAGTATTGATCATTTCGATTAATAAAATTCGATTATCCATTGATTCGATTGCATTCTATTTTGATTCTATTAAATTTTATTTTTTTTGCTATTATGGACTGAAGTTACTACCATAAAAAAATAATTAAAATCTAAACTTAAAACTCATGCAAATACCTCGCTATATATTTTTTTATTAGTCCAAACATAAGTCCAAAATCATGTTATATTTTGTGGTTGTCCATAAAGTACGTACGTTTTTACTTCAACATCCCCCTTCCCCTTCCCCTTCCCCTTCCCCTTCCCTTTCCCCTTCCCATCCCACATTTTAACATACGCTTTCTTAAGTACTCTCTACCTCTCTAAAAGTACCTACGTTTTTAACCTACCCACCCAAGATTTTATGGTATTTTTTTAAATCAATGTCTCCTTAATTTATAATTGACCCAACACCCCATTTGCAGACCCCTCTTTCTCTCGGCGCATACGTACTTTAAGGACAATCCCTTATTAAGACATTTAGTTAAATATCTAATCTACAAGATTAAAGAATAGATTTTATACAAAAAAAACATCGAAAACTCAATATGGACTGTAAGCAATCTTTTAAAACTTATCTAAAATGTAATATGCTTATGAAGATATAATCTTGTATAATTTAAAACAACGTAATTACGGTATACCACTGAATCCTTACTTTAACTTTAATTTCCAAACCATTGAAAGATCAGGTTTTTGAATGTGAAGTGAAGACTTTGCACGGTGCTGGAATTATTTTAACTATTGCAAAGACGTTTAGACAATAAAATATTTCTTAAGGAAATAGAAGAAAAATAGCTCTTAATACGAGCATATAATATTTTTGTTTACTTTAACTGATTAAGAAGAGAACCTTATAACTTTTAGTGAAACAAAACAACAACATGTTTTTAGGAAACATATTGATTTAAACACATTCTAGCTCTTTTGATGTCCAAATTAAGGACGTTTCTAAATTTTAGCTAAAACAATTTGAAGCAAACCGACTGACCAAAACCTTAAAGAAGTTCAAAAAAAGACTTTAAAAGTCTTAAATTCTGTATCAACAAAAATAAAAACCTCTAAGAAATTATTTTAAAATGCAAGCAGAAGAAGTTAAAAAAAAAAAAAAATTTACATATATTCCATTTAAAAAAAACCTAAGTTATAGATTGTCAAAGATGATAATTTTAAAAAATATTTCAATTTAAGTTTTACTTATTCGCCCTAACTACATTGAGTAGCTAATAGTTTCGTGTTTTTAATAGACTAAAACATTGAAATTACTCTTCCCAAACTCCCTTCCCCTTCGATCTTAGCAAATACAGATTTATGACTTAAGATAATTAAGATTAACAACGTTATTTGAAGTACAATAATTTTTCAACAGTAAATTAAAATAGTGGTAGAAGAAAGAAAGTAATTTGTCAAGTACTATTTTTGTTTATATTCTTTATAAATTTATTTTAAACGTGATTTAATGGAAAGAATATACTAAAACCAGATAATTTCTAATATTCTTTCTTGAACTGATTCCTAATTGAATTGTTCCAGAAAGGTGTATTGGTGTAAAGGTGCCATTCGAAGTTTATTTTGATTAACTAATTGTTGTATTTAATTGTATTAAGATTATCATTAATAAACCGTTTTAGTTCCTCTAAGGAAAATGTAATATAAATATATTTATATAATATTTTCCAAAAAGGAACTTTAACGGTTTATTTTATAAATACATTTATATTACATTTTCCAAAGAGGAACATATTATTTTAGAAAGAGGAACGGTTTGTTAATTGTAATTTTGATACGTTTAAATACAACAATTAGTTAAATAAAATAAGATTCGAATGACACAACATTCTCAGTCTCGAGTTCATTATTGTTTTATAGTTGGCTGCATAAGAACGAGTCATCCATACATCGTGATTATAGATGGCTCGTTTTCGTGCAGCCAACTATAAAACAATAACGAATTCGAGAACTTTACTCTACTAGTTCTCAACAAGTCTATTTGTTTTTAGTTATATCTTATTTATTTTTTTATTTTCTTCTCTTTAGGTAAACCAAGTATATATTTATATTTCATATATGATTTACCTATTTTACCTAATTTTAGTATAATTTTAATATTGATAGTTATACTATCAACATTAAATAAATATATAACCAAAGTATTTTTCTAATAAGAAGTTTATAATACAATATTGGATTTATCTTTTTAAAAAATACTAAGACTTGTAATAATATTTAAAGAAAGAAATCAAAGGACATTTAGCATTTTTTGGTCCAAAGTTTTTTTTTATTTTGTAGATTCCCTTATTAGCACAACTTAAAGCTTAGATTTTCCTAGCAACCTAGTTAGCAACCTAGTTAGCGCAATATAATTTAAAGCTTAGATTTTGTTTTGTTCTTTTATCTTTAGCAAACGCAAATTTGTGTTATAGAATAAATAGTGAACAAAATATAATATTTAAACTAATTTCTTTATGATTTAATTTTAGCTATAATAATAAAAGGGGAAATTTTTTTTAGCTGGAATGAAAAATACTTTTTCTGTATTTAGTGATAATTTATTGAACTTAAACCAATTACTTAGTTTTTCAAGTTCAATATTTGGAGTTTTAAAAAGTTCTTTAATAGATGTAAATGTAGAAAATAAGTTATTATCATCGGCAAAAATAATGACATTTAGTAAACTTGAGGCATTTATAAGATCATTAATGTATAGTCGGAATGAGAAGAGTACAATAATGGAACCTTGGAGGACACCGCATTTTATTTTGAGTAATTTTTTGATGATATTTTTGCATAGGTAGATATGCATTGTCTGTATGTTCATTAGAAAACATTTAAACCAATTTAAGGCGACACTTTTTACTCCATATTATTCCTTTTTTCTTAAGTAGAATTAAATGATCTACAGTGTTAAATGCTTTAGATAAATCAAAAAAGACTCCAAGTAACATATTTTTTTCCATAGAATCACTTATTTTATTTATGAAGTTTAAAATTGCAATTGTCTTTTTTTTTAAATATTGTTATTTTGTAGGTATGTATATATTTTATTACAAATTACTTGTTTCAAAAGTTTTGAAAATACCGCAAGAACTGAGATGGGTATGTAGTTGTTAAGTAAAAATGAATCCCTGTTTTTAGTATTGGTATAACTTTTGTTATATTTGGCTCATCCGGTATAGATCCAGTAACAACTGAAGATTTAAATATTTCGAAAATGGGTTTTCTAATCACGGTAAACACACTCACAACTACATTGCTACAAATTTTGTTAATCCCCGGGGCCTTATTTATTTTTAATAAGTTTTTTGCAATTTCTAGCTCTTCATGTCTGTTGAAGTTTAAGCAGTTGCTTTTTAATATATGTCTTAAATGAGTTATCCGGGCATTGAATTTTAGAAGCTATGTTAGGGCAAATGTTTGCAAAAAAAATGTTGAAATTTGGTGCAACGATGGTCGTTATATTCTGTTTCATTATCTATTAAATATCTATAAGGTAAACTATTTGGTTTTTGTATAGTTTTTATCAATTGTTTCTTTCAATATGATCTAATCAACTGATTTTTTGAAGTTGTTTAGAATCTTAGATTTTTTTTGAATTTTTTTCTAATTTTTTCAAATTTGATTTAGTAAGTATATATCTTCTTGATTTAGTTGGTATATAATGATTACATATGTAATAACAATTTGTTTTATTTGTTAAAACATATATGCATATGTCCGTGTGTTTTCAATTTGCATATAAACATTTAACTTTTTAAACTTTCTATCAATAGGGAAACAAAAGAAAAAAACAGCCGATAAATTTTTCGTTTTTTTTAATTTGGCCCGTATGATAGCTATACATAGATCCCGCAGCCAAATCTTGTACGGTTCCCATTTGAAATCCCGTGCGGGAAAACCCAGCTAGCATCATGATGCTAGCTGGGTTTTCAATTTCCTTGGTGATATATGGGTAATTCAATTTTTTTATTTTTATTTCTTTTTCTTTTATTTAGAAGTGCCTATTGTAATATTTAGGAAAATATCTTTGAAAATATTGTATGCAGTGTGTGTATGTCCAAGGTTACATTCTTAATATATCTTATCCCAATCTACGGCCGAGTCTTTAAAATTTTGAATAAAAGAATGAATGATTTTCCTTTTATTGATTTTGATTTTAGAATTGCAGATTGTTCATACATCTTGTGGGAATTAAAAATAGATAGGAAAATAGTCCGATATATCTGATATATTCCGGCTTTTTAGGAAGTTTCAAGATATGAATTTATCGATATATTCTCTATAGCAGACAGAAAATAGGGTTTCCAAAGTGAGTCGGTTGATGATTGAAAAATATTTATATGGAACATACTATAAAAAAAAAATTGAGTAATTTTCTTTGTAGTTTAGATTATTTATCTTTAATTCCCCAAAAAAAATTTTCCTTTTTTTTATTTTCAGAAAATTTTATTTTAGGTAGTTTCAAAACTTATTTAATACACCTTTGGGTGGTCTATAACAGACGGTAAAAAAAACATTTTTGATTTCTTATAGGTTATCTTAATTTTTAAAATTTTGCCATCGGCATTAGTGATCGAGAGGTCCTTTTTTATTTTAATCGAATGATCATTTTGCATGCATATTGCAATCCCACTTCCTCTTTTGTTTATTTTTAATTTTTTAGATTAAATTTAGAAGATGTATTTTTTATTATTATTACCGGTTCCTGTAATAATAATAAAAAATACATCTTTCATTCTTTTATTTTTTTCATATATGAAATATAAATAAAAAGAGAAATCAAAAATAAAAAAAGAAATCAAAAATAAAAAGAGAAATCAAAAATAAAAAGAGAAATCAAAAATGTTCTTGTTTCCATCTGTTATAGACCGCCTAAAGGTGAAATTTTTTAAAATACCTGAAGTAAATTTTTCTGAAAATAAAAAAAGAGGAAAAAAATTTTTTTTATTGAGGATTTAAACATAAATTGTCTAAACTACAAAGAAAATTACTCAACTTTTTTTTGATAGTATGTTCCATATAAATATCTTTTCAATCATCAATAGACTCACTCTGGTAACCCCATTTTCTGTCTGCTATAGAGAATATATTGATAAATTTATATCTAGAAATTTCCTAAAAAGCCGGAATTATCAAAAAAGATATATCGGACTATTTTTCTATCTATTTTTAATTCCCACAAGGTTCATACGAACAATCTGCAATTCTAAAATCAAAACCAATAAAAGGAAAATCATTCATTCTTTTATTCAAAATTTTAAAGACTCGGCCCTAGATTGGGATAAGATATATTAAGAATGTAACCTTGGACATTTAAACACTGCACACAATATTTTCATGGATATTTTCCTAAAATATTACGTTAACATATATATAACATGAGTTCATATCGGTTCATACCTGAGTTCAATCCGGTTCCGTTTTTCTCGACTAAAAAATTTTTTACCTAAAAGAATACTTATTGTAGTTTTGCTTAAAAATGGGTGTCACTCCTTTGATTAGATTTCTGTATGAGTGACACCATCCTAATAAATCATTAACTTATTATCATATTAATATTAGTTATTATTATTATTTTTTCATTGTAATTATTGTAAACATTATTACTATTACTATAATTTGTATAATTATTTTTTTTATCTTATGTTATTATTATATATTTTTGCTATTATTATTATTATTATTATCATTATTATCAAAACTATTGTAAAATAATTTACGGAAAATAAATAGCTTGTTGCTGTTGTTGTTATGAAAACAGGAATGATTTCTCTAACAATATGTTTTACGATTCTTCTTTACTAAAGCATGTTTCTTTTTGATGTTTATCCTTCTTAAAACTGCACTCTTTTAGATATAATTTCTGATCAAATTGACGAAGCTTGATCAAATTTTAGATACAATTTTTGATCAAATTGACTTTGTCCCTCAGTCGATATTGTTACTATTGGTGACTTTGATGTTCATTACACTAAATGACTTGGCTCTAACACAATTTACCCTGCTGCTAAAGCTCTTTACTTTTGTATTTCTCTATCTCTTACTCAAATAGTTAACTTTGTGACATATTTTCTAGACAACCCTAATCACTTACCTTCACTCCTTTATTTGTGCATTTTTTCCTTGTTATTAATAAAGTGGTTGGACCATGCAATAACTTCTTTAAATCTTAAACTTCTTCTGAAGACTCACCCTATAATTGCACTAAATACTACAACCCTAAAGCTGACTGTGATTTTTCATAATTTTTTTTTGTGACATTGCTCAGGCAAATGCCTTTTGTCTCTCTACTTACTAAAGTGTCTCTGAGGTAATCTCTTTTATCCAGGCAAAAATACAATTCTCTTGAGAACAAACATCTTTTTTTTTTTTTTACATCTTCGCTTCCAACAAGGCTGCAAGCAACCACTATAAGAGTTGAAAGTTACTGGAAGAGAAAAATTGAAGTTTGTAGAGCAAAATAATGATTGACAGCCAACTTGAAAGATTGCAAATTATATGAATAGATAAGATAAGCAAGATAAAGAAAGCTAATTCCAAAGAACTGAAGTTCGAGGAAAAAAACTAGACGAATAAGAGTTTTTGGAGCACTCAGAAACAGTCACAGAAAAGGATGAGGTTTATTTGAATGACTAGTAACACGA
The DNA here is from genome assembly GCF_022113875.1 of Hydra vulgaris. Classification (NCBI taxonomy): domain Eukaryota; kingdom Metazoa; phylum Cnidaria; class Hydrozoa; order Anthoathecata; family Hydridae; genus Hydra; species Hydra vulgaris. Next base: position 18,068,537 of record NC_061158.1, on the reverse strand, counting down.
GAATGAATTTTAGTAGATGGCACAAAAGACAATAGCTCTTTAGAGCAGTGCCCATTAAAGTATTTGTAAAAAAGAGAAAGAGAAGCAACGTTACGCCGATGTGATAATGGTTGGAGGTAGGATGAAGAGCAGGTTCAACTATGTTTACAATGCATTTTTGCACCTTGTCTAAATGAGAAAGGGCATCATTAGAAGATTCGCCCCAGATATGGCAACAGTATTCCATACAAGGACGGATTTGAGATTTTTAGAAATAAAGAATAGAATCTGGAGTAAGAAAGTGGTGAGCTCGATAAAGAGATGATAAAGAAAGAAAAGACGATAAAACATGATAAAGAGATGCAACCTTAGCAGATGTTAATTTTGCAATGGATTTGATATACAGTTTCCAAGAAAGATTGGAAGTAAGAGTTAATCCTAGAAGACGAAGGGTAAATGACTCATCAAGTACATTACTGTTCATAAATATTGGAAGATCTAAATAACTATTGACAAAAAAAAAAATTGAGTTTTATCTGAATTAAAGTTCATCAGCCACTTCATCAACCACTGCTCCATGCTGTAGCAGAAGTAAGATCCTTTTCAAGCTCAAATGCCTCCTTCAAGTAATCAGAGAGTGTTGACTTCTTATCATGACAAGAATAAATGGTATTGTCATCAGCAAACAATCCCACCTTAGATGTGAAAATATCTGGAAGATCGTTAATATAAATTAAAAAGAGTATAGGGCCAAGGATTGAACCCCTGAAGTTACAAGATATGAAGAAGAGTGCTGTCTATCGAGGATAACTTTTATACTACAATTGGAAAGGAAGGACTCAATTATCTTAAAAATGTTACCAGGTACACCGTAAGAAGAAAGCTTATGGAGAAGACTAGTATGCCAAACTTTATCAAAAGATTTAGAAATGTCAATAAAGTGTTTGTTAATTAAAGATTTGAAAATCTAGGAAGACTGGTATGGTAGTTAGACGAGTCAGATCGTTCACCAGAATTTTTGAAAATAGGGATAACAGATGCTGCTTTCCAGCAGGCTGGAAAACAAGACTCTGATAAGCACTTGTTAAATAGTTTTGAAAGTAAAGATGACAGCTCCGGAGAACACTTCTGCAAGAATACAAGAAGTATGTTGTCTGGACCACAAGCTGAAGAAGAGTCTAAGCAGGAAATCACTTTGTTACAGAAGCTGGAGTGATGAACAGTATCCATTGGAAATTGCAGCAGCAGAATGTGAGGAAAACCGTGGAGAAGAGTGAAGGTTAACCTGGACAAAAGACAAAAAATTTCTACTCAAGGGTCATCATGAAGAAAATCGCAGAAAGAGTCCCAGTAAGCTTTAAATTATTTGTAAAAGGTACAATGATAGGGGGATTCTGATGATGAAGAAGAATGAGATGATAGTTTTAGAGACATCAAACCATGATCAGAAGCACTTAAGGGTGAGTGTGGAGAAACTGAGCACTGACTAGGATCAGAAACAAGACATAGGTCAAGTAGAAAAGGTAAATGATTTGGGTTGTCTGGAAAGCGAGTTGGAAAGTTGACTATTTGAGTTAGAGATCGAAAAAGGTAAAAGTTGAGGGCCTAAACACCAGCAGAGTCACTGACACTAGAGCCAAGCCATTCAGTGTGATAAGCATTAAAATCACCAACAACAACAATATCAGCTTGTGAATAAAGAGAGGGGGCTTGGTTAATTGAATCAGAAATAACATCAAAAAGAGTTCAGCCTTGAGATGAAGGAGAGCAATATAGAACAAAGAGAAAGGCGACAGAGTGAAGTGGTGTTAAACAAGAGCACATATAAGAGTAGTCTGTGGATTTAAATCACCCATTTGTTTTCCAACAAATGGGTGAATTCTTATGAATGCCCAGGCCAAGCATGTGACTGTTGGATTATTTACAAATTAAAGGAAGATAACCATCAACATTAAGATCACAAGATGAGACAGCTGAACTGAAATTAGTCTCACAAAAAGCAAGTAGGTCTGGTGAACTTTGCAAGAGATAAGACTCAATAGGAGAAAATTTACTTCGAAGACCACGAATATTAGTGAATAATAGATTTAGAGAACTTTGTGATGACGATAGTTTTTTATGTTTTATAGTTTTTGGTACTTTAGTCATTTAAAATTTTTTCAAGAACTTGACTCAAGCATAGATAGTACTCAGTAAACTATTTAATAGTCCAAGCAATTGCCTCATTACTATTAATAAATCCTAAGCCGTAACAATAGTCCAAATGTGGTCTCAACAATCCACACCAAAAGTACAAACAGGGACACCACCCATGCGCAACATGGCACTGTTTGTACTCTGATATTTTACAGCTGTTGATGGAAGCAGCCTCTATGAGAGCTACTAAAGAGTTCAGAAAACCTGACTACTAGCCGGCCTCAGACCATATAAACTGAGTTTTAGAGCTGTAGCCTCAGACCTTATAAACTGAGTTTTACAGCTGTAGCCTCATTAGGCATAAAAACGTAATTTCTCAATTTGAACTGGACAGCTTGCAGTCCAGACAACATTCCTGTCATGGTCTTACAAAAGCATTTTCCAGAACTTTTTTCAATTTTCTATAAACTATTTGATGAGTGCTTGACTAAATCTTGTTTTCCTGCTTTTTAGAAAAATGGCATCTGTGGTTTCAATTTATTAAAAACTCTGGAGAAAACTCTAAACCCTTTAACTATGGCCTGATCAGTCTTCTATCTGTTATTAGCAAGGTCTTTGAGCCTTTAATAAACTAATTCCTAACATCCTATCTTGAGTCAAATAACTTACTCTCAGACAACCAATACGGTCATAGATCATCTCACTCTGTGGATGACTGTTTTGACTGAAAGATTTTATGGTGCATTAAATAGAGGCAGCAAGGAAAAGGCTATTGCTTTTAATATATCTAAAGCTTTTGATAAAATTTGGCATACTAGTTTTCTCCATAAGCTTAAATATGATAGTTTTTAAAATCATTAAATCATTTCTTTCTAATTGCTTTATTAAAGTCCTCCTTGAAGGCTAACACTTTTCTTCATTTTCAGTAACTTCTGAAGTACTTAAGGGTCCTTGTATCTGTTTTGTTTTTAATCTATATTAGTGCTTCTACTAGATGCCAGCTCAAATTTGTACTTCTGTCGTGATAAAAAGTCTTTGATTTCTTAGAATCTGAACTCTCTAATATAAGAACATAGAACTTACAGTGGCATATCAATTTTAACTCTGACAAAACTCAAATATTTAACAACTATTGCAATCTTATTGACATTATTAATTAATGACCACCCTGTGACAGAGTCATCCACTTAAATTATTGGATTATCATTCACTACTGACTTCTCAAGTAAACCATAAATACAACCTATTGTAAAGTTAGCTACTCATTGTAATGTTTGTATCAAGATTGCTTCTTTTCATCATGCTTTTCATTTAACTCCATTTTCTAACTTTACAAATTTTTTATTTATTCCTGTATGGAATACTGCACTCATATTTGGGCTGGTTTTTCTAATGGTACTCTTTTTCTTTGACATTATCAAAAATGCAATCATAAATCTAGTTGGACCTGCTTTATCTGCCAAGCTCTTGTCACATCGTCATAAAATTGCATCTCTTTCTCTTTTCTACAATAACATTCTTTTCTACAAACTCATGGTTGCTGCTATCATTTCTAGTTTTATAAACTAAAAGTTATTCTTACTTGATTCTTTATTCATCTCATCATTTTACAGTATATGTGCCTTCATGTTCTAAAAATAATTATTTATCTAGCTTTTTTCCTTACACATCAATGCTTTAGAACTCTCCCATTTTTATGTTTCATTCCTGACAATTTTTCGAAAATAGTTACAATACTTGATTAACAGGGTAAATAATCAGAAAAAAAACATCTGTAAATTTTTAAAATGCCATCTAAAGGTTGCCATATTAAAAAAATGTTGTTTTTTTTTTTACACTTTTATCAACTTTAAATTTTAATCATTTAAATAATAATTTAAAGTTATGTTACTTGGTGCATATAATAAAAGTTTTCAAATAAACATTTGGTAAAATTTTCAAAAAATTGTTTAATGTCTAGAGGTTGCTTTATTATAAAATGTTTTAATTTATGACATGTTTTACCAAAAAATTCTCCCAACAGACTGTATGCTTTGAAGGAAGTTGTTATATTGTATGCAAAATATATTTTTGAGCATATTTGACCACTAAATGTCGTGGTGTGATTAAATATTTTGCATTGCAAAATAAACATCTGTATATGTACAGATAAAATTCCATAAACTTATAAAAAAAAATGGATATTATATATATTATATAAATCTGGCTTAAAAAAACACCAGAGCCAACCCTGATATATATATATATATATATATATATATATATATATATATATATATATATATATATATATATATATATATATATATATATATATATATATATATATATATATATATATATATATATATATATAACTATAATGTAAGTATGATATAAATTTAGTCATTTAAGTTTATGTATGTATATAAGTACAGGTATTCTATAAGTTATACATATACCATATGTTTAAGTGTTTTAATGTATGTCATTGAATATGATGCATTGAGAACACTGAAAGTGTTTAAAATAATATTGAATCGCTCGCGTTTAATTTTTTTGAAAAATAATTTTTTTCTTAGGACGAAAACTCAGACTCCGACAATAATTTTTATTGCGAGGCTAATTCAGATTGCTCGTATATTTTTCCAAGCGAACTAGAAGACCATCTTTTTTAATCAAATTAGAATTCTCCACCTCAATATAAGAAGTCTAAATAGTAACTTTGAAAAACTTTTAAATCTTCTAGAAGAAACGAAGAACCATTTTAATATTATATGCTTAATAGAAACGTGGATTACATCAAAAGATCTAAATAGTAATTTTCAAATTCCGCATTTTAATATTATTGATTTGGAGAGAAAAATAAACAAACGAGGCGGTGGAGTTCTAATTTATGCGTACGAAACACTAAGGTTGTTTTTAGAGGTGATTTGAGCGTTTCTGATAGCGACAAAGAGGTTTTAACAAATGAAATTGAAAACAACTAATACAAAAAACTTATTAATTAGCTGTTTTTAACGGCCACCTGCTGGTATTGAGTGAAAACTCGTTTTTGCAAAACATCATTAAAAAAGGTGATGCCGAAAAGAAAAAAAAAATTTATTTGGGGATTTTAATATGAATTGTTTTCTTTATAACAATGACTATAAAGTTAAAAGTTTTTATGATACATTTTTTAAAACAGGATCAATTCCTCTCATCAATCGCCTAACCAGAGTAACTATAAACTCAGCGACTTTAATCGATAATATTATTTAAACTGATATTTTTAATAATGGTACGAGAAAAATTATATTAAATACTGATAAAACGGATCATTTTCCCATTTTTGTAACAATTGAAACATATATAGCAAAAAACATTGACAATAAAAAAGTATTGAAGAAACGCATTATTAATCAGAATAACTTTAATTTATTCAAAGACCAACTTTCCTTACTCCATTGGAATAATATTAACATAAACAATAATGCAAACGACATATATGAAACTTTCTTCAAAACTTTCTAATCTGTATACGACGCTAACTTTCCCATACTTAAAATAATACCAAAATCTAATAGTTTGAATTCTCGTTGGATTACCAAGGGGATTAAAAAATCTTCCAAAATCAAGCAAAAGTTATATATAAATTTTCAAAAAACAAAAACAACTGCAAAAGAAAAAATTTATAAAAACTATAAATATTTATTTGAAAAAATTCATAAAAACTAAGAAAAATTATTACTTATTAAATTATTATTACTAAATTATTACTAAAAACTAAGAAAAATTATTACAAATTCAAAAATAACACTAAGCGCGTTTGGGAAAAAAAGAAGGAAATTATAGGAAAACAAAAATCATGCTATGTTTTTCTTCCACAATTGATTAAAATTGATAACACTAGTATATTTGAACCAAACGCTATATCATATGAATTTAATAATTTTTTTACTAAAATAGACCCTAAACTATCAAATAAGATTCCTATCACAAAAACTTTATTTTGTGACTTCTTATTACACTTGAATAAATGCATCTGATGAGTTAACCTCTGATTTATCAATTGAAGAACTTGAAAAGGTGTTCAAATCTATTTAAAAAAATAAATCATTTTGACCAGACGAAATAAATGGAAACATGATTATAGATTGCTTTGAGCAACTAAAAGATATTCTTTTCAAAACTAAATAAACTCTCCTTCATTTGCTTAGGAAAAAAAGATTTTTAACCTTAAACTTGCCTAAAATCTTTATTGATAAAATTGAAATAAAAAGAGACTCCGTTATTAAATTCTTAGATGTTTATCTCGATGAGAACATCACTTGGAATTAACCCATTAATTATGTATGCACTAAAGTCTCTAAAAACATTGGAGTTTTATACAAAGCTCGAACTTATCTCAATAAGAAAAACTTAAGACAACTTTATTTCTCATTTATTCACTGCTACATAAATTACACTAATATTGCCTGGGAAAGCCATCGCTGTCAGAAACGAACAATTCGCATAATTAACTTTGCTGATCGTTTTTCTCATTGTAAAACTTATTTTATTGAAATAAAATTTTAATATATTTGAATTAATATAATTTGAAATAATATATTTGAAATTTTTTATTATATTTGAATTTTTAATATATTTGAAAATTTTTAATATATTTGAACGCTTTTAAAATTTTATTTTATTTAAATTTTATCTCCCCCAGTCTTTCAAGATCTTTTCAGATTAAAACCCAGCAACAAGTACACTATTAAAAAAAAAAATTAACGAACCTTTTTGTTAAACAAATTTTAATCAATTTTGTCTTGCCTATCATGCACCGCACCTATGAAATAAATTTTTTTTACCAAATTTCGATTTTGATTGACCAAATTCTTTGTCTTTTTAAAAACAAAATAAAAAATTTAATTTTTTCCATTGAAAACATTTATTACAGTATTACTAATTAATTGATCTATTTTTTAACTTTATTTTGGATTTTTCTCTAAAGTTTTGTTGTTTACAACTATTTATATTGTTTTTACATTTAAATATGTTGCTTATATTGCTTAAAGTTATGCTTATGGAAAAAAGTTATATATATTTATTTTAATTTATTGTAACGTATACTCAGGCCCTCAGGTTTGGAAAGGCCCTGGCCAGTTATAAATCGGAGGTCCCAAAAGGAAGATTTGCGCCAAACGAGACGCAAGTTAATGCAAAGCCATTTAAATCTTCAGATAGTTTGGGACCAGATAAATGTGTAACTTTCAGAATAAATGCAAATAATTGGACAGACCGTCACTCACAGATGTGACGTTTTTTGTACGAGTCCATTTAACCGTTCCTGTCCCATAGTTGAACGATGATAATTTTTTATCTGCTTTAAAACATTAACTGTACGTTCGCCCGAAGCCGTCAATGCAGGCAAGCTGAAAATGCGTAATACAATTGTAATGTTTGGAAGAACACCTGAAAGATCAAGTCCTAGAATTTCCTTTATTGGTGTGCAATCTAGTTTAAAATTAACACCATAGATTCTTTTAAAAAATAAAGCCTCATTTTTAGGTTCTTGTGAGATTTCTTTGTCATATTTATGCTGAGAATGTTGAGTAGCCATTACAAGATCTTCGTCATTCAAATTTTTAAACTGCCATAAAAATTCAAAAAGTTTTCAAATTTCTTGTAACGACTGAAATCGTCGCGTGAGGCCAGATTGAATCGAGTCAATAATGACGAAATATAAATTGATTTTTAAAATACAGTTCGGCATCATCTTGGCTTGGAAAATAACGATTAGTTAAAAACTTACATGAAACACTAATATTTCTTGCAACAAATTTTGACTCAGTTAAAATCTTATCAAATTGCTCACGCAACCTTTGAATGTCGTTACATAGATTTTCAATGTTATCCTTTTCAACATCAAAAATAGCATGGCGTGCCTCGATGATTAGATTACTGTGATGAACCATTGTGAGTAGCTTCATCCAGAGAGATGACATCAAAATATAATCAAATTTGGAAATATACTTTTGAAGAGCATTGAGTTCCATTTCAGCCTGGGCTGATAAATGTAGCACCCCAAGTTCATTTAAAGCACTTCTTACTGAATTCAAATGTTGTGCAACTGGTTTAATACCATCAATCCATGCTGACCATCTTGTTTTGGACATTTCATGCAACGAAACAGAAAAATGTTGTTTAAAATTTTCCACTTTAGAGGACTGCTACTGAATAAATTGTACATTTACTGAATTGTTCCGAAATACGTTTCTGCATCTTTGCACGATTCAGCGCAATTGTCACCAGCTAAATTTAATGTGTGATTCCCGTTGCTAGAAAACATACAGTTTGGATTTTGTTCTATCAAAACCACTTGCATCCCGTTATACTTTCCAGCTATATTTAGCACCGTTGTCATAAGTTTGACCAATGCAGGCTTCGAAATCCAGCTTTAAATTTTTTAGTATTTTTAGTGTTCGAGCAGCGATTTCTCTTCCAAATTTTTTTGAGAAATTTTCAAATAAAATAAATCTTTCTTTAACTGAAAAATTTGAATTATCTAAAATTTTAAAATAACGAATAACTAGAGTAGTTTGCTCCTTGTACGAGCAATCTGGAATAGCATCAACTATTATTGAAAAGTGTTTTGCTTTTACAATTTCATGGAGGATTGCTGTTTGGACATGTGAACCACAAATATTCATAAACTCATACAAATATCAATAAATTCGTACTGAATATGATCTTGCATTCGCTTCTTGTGATTCTCGAAAACGTTTAACATGCTCAGCTTAAAGTGGGTCATATTTGATAAGAAATTCGATAATATCTAAAAAGTTTTCATTCGCTCGATCACCTAATAGTTGATTTGAACCAAAAAGTATTAATCCACGTTCATAAAGAAAAAAAATAACATCTAGAATACGTTGGAATAATTTTTTCCAATTTTCATTTTCAGTCTTGAGTTCAGATAAAAGTAAATTATTTATTATAAAATAAAGTAATAATCCCAATGTCATGATAATCCCAATGTCATGACATTGGGATTATTACTTTATTTTTTCTCTTCTTTTTTAGTTGTACTTCATCAAACGAAATTAAATAAATTTATTTTGAACTGTTTCTTATCATTTTGTATAAACTGATATATTGCGCCTTTGTACGTTACGTTTTGTACGTTACATTTTGTAACTTTGTAATATTTTTATAGTAATATTTTTTTGTAATTTTTTTTTTTTTTTGAATTGTAATATTTTTTTGTTTTGGTAAATATTTTTAATTTTTTAAACATAATTCAATATATAAATTTGTATAAGTTTGATTGATGTATAAACTTTTATGTTTAAATTTTTAATGTTATTTTCAAACACCATTAAAATAAAGAGAAAATTTGGTAGTGGTTCAAGTAAAAGGCGGCGAAGAAAAGAATCGGCCAAAGATGCATGCACCAACTCGAAGAAAAATATTTATTTTAAAAAAAATCACAAAATACAGTTCAAATTGAACCAGCAAACTAATCTCAAAGTGTAAGTGGCAGTGGTAACATTGAAAATAAAGTTGTTCCAATTGCAGAAAACACTTTTTTGGAATAACAACCCGAAATCTCATTACCGGAAAATGCAAGTGCAAATAAAGTTCTAGATATGGAATCAGAAACAACAGATCAGACTCATTAAGGTAATCCGGGTAATTTCATTGACATGTCAATGAAATTTGACATGTCAATGAAATGTTTGAAATGTCATGTCAATGAAATTTGACATGTCATTGACATGTCAAATGACATGTAAATGAAATTTGACATGTCAATGAAAATTGACACGAGGTAAAAATAATTGACTTGTATCAATTTGATCAAGCGCGCCCGACGGAGGGTTAATTGCATCATTACATGACGTAATCTTTATCATGTCGGATTTAGGTTTGGAAATTTGTATTTATGAAAAAGAAATTAATTTATTAACTTAAATTAACTTAAAGTTAAATTATTTAGAGTAATTAGAAACTTTGAGATATTATTTTCTCTCTCAAAAAAAGATTTCGCAGTCGCAGTTTTTATTTATGGCGCACTCTGTATCTCACTTACATTCGTCCCCATCTTGAGTTTGCTGTACAAGCCTGGTCACCACATTTAAAATCAGACATTACCATTCTCGAGCAGGTCCAACAACAAGCAACAAAAAAAATATCGACTATTAAACACCTGTCCTATGAAGATCGACTCCAACGGCTTGGTTTAACAACTCTTGAAGAACGCCGCAAAAGAGCAGATCTTATCAAGCAATTCAAAATCATTCGTAAACTCGAGCTTGTCAGTTTTGTCGTCCCGCAAAAATTTTCAAAAAGTAAAGATAAGTATATTCTAAGAGGCCGTAACCATAAACTAGTACGTCAGATAGTAAAAAACTGTGAGGAGCGATATAACTTTTTTTCAAACAGAATTGTCGCCCCATTGAATGCATTTTCGCAAGAAGCAGTGAACGCTCAATCCATCAACGCTTTCAAAAATAACACAAGAAAGTAACTTTATAGATACAACTGCTGCTTTGTCTGTAGCGTCTGTATCTCCATGTTCGTAAGCATAGAGGGGCCTGGTGTAGCACCTCTTCATCAAATTATAAATGGATTATTGTATTTGTATTTGATCACTTAAATAAATAAATAAAAAAAAATTTATTTTGGTGTTTAAAAAATGTGTTTTGAAAATGTGAGGCCCCAACAAAATCCGAGGCCCAGGCCATATGGCTCCCCCTCTGATAGTGCCTTCGTATACTTTACAAGATATTTGTTAATTTGTTTATTATTGTTTTCAAGGTTCCGATGATAAGATCTTTGTGATCTTCTGTCGGAAACCTAGTTATCACGCTTTTTATATAGATATTTGTAAAGTACTTTTAATAGTAATATTTTATTGTATCACGAGTAATACTGAAACTGAAAAAAAAAAGGTTTTTTTAATTCCATATTTCTAGTTAAAAAAATGTATGTAAAGAAAACAGAAGTATTAATTTGAAAGTAATTAAAAAAAAAAAGAGAAAGAAAAAAAAAAAAAAAAAAATAGATTAACTTAAACATAGAATTTTATAGTGGATATCTTCTCCATCCAGTTCCCTAGGTACGCCATCTTGGTCTTATAGAGGTCGTATAGATTTCTATGAAGTTGGTTTAACTTTATGTATTGAAAAAATTTTTTAAACAACTTTTTTTACATTTTCCAATCCCTCAGAATATCTAAATATAACAAATGGTGTTTACTAATGTATACCTAACTATTGGAAAAAAACATCAGACCTGGGGAACAACTTGGAACCAACCCTGGCGGTTGCTCTGGTCCACAGTGGTTGGCTCTAACAAACAATTTATTCAACTTTAAGTGAAATATTTCCGCAGTTAACCATTTCTACCGTATAGATGATTAAAAAATAAAAATAAATAAAGTTACAAGTTAATTTTATTATGCTAATTTAATATTGATAAAAAATTGAAGCTTTAAAAATACAATTACAAATAAAAATTAGGCTAAAAATGTAAATTATATAAAATTATTATTCTCTATTTTTATATATTTTGTATTTCTTTCTAGCAAAAGAACAAAAAATACTATAAATAAAATAAAAACTACGGAATCACTTGAATTAAAAATACAATCCGCGAATCAGAAAAAGACAAACCAAAAAAAAAAAAATTGTAAAAATTGCTTAGAGTGCACGCCATACCAACGACGGCTTGATTTGAGCATTTTGATATAAAGACCAACTAAAAGTAAAAATTTTTGTTCAATAAAATAAATGCCATGATTGAAAAAGTGGAATAGTACAAACAAACAATAAAAAGTAACAGCAACACATTATTCAAATATAAAATATCTTGTTATCTAATTATTCAAAACGTCATAGTAAACATCAGGTTGGCGTATTTTACAGCACTCTTCTAGAGCATGAGACACTCGATAAACAAGATCTTCTCTCCACCATGATGCTTGAACCATCAAACTGATGGGTAGCTTGTTTGAGGAATAACCAACTGGTACTGAAACAGACGGAATGCCAGTCAAATTACCGAGAGTTGAAAATCTAAACCGAACAAAAAAAAAGTCTTTGAACAAAAAAAAAAATACTATTTAAAACTTGCAATAGACGTCTTCACAGTTTCGATAATTTCATGCGCGCGCATATTTAATATTACGTCATGATACTTTATGCGCAGAATCGCATGAAATCAAGTAAATAATCATATAAATAATGAAAATGCTTTGAAATAAACAGTTGTTTACATGAGATTATTTTAATTTGTTTTTAAAAAGACATTGATTTAGTTTAATATAAGTTTATTTTACCCATTTTAAGTTTAAAATCTATACTGTTTATATGTTTTTGTTATATAATATTTGTAATCAAGAAAAAAACAAATTTGTATGTTGAGTATAAAAGTATTTAATATTGATTAATAAAAATGAGCTTTCGGGAAAGAAGATTGTTAAATAGTAATTAATATATATATATATATATATATATATATATATATATATATATATATATATATATATATATATATATATATATATATATATATATATATATATATATATATATACCAGTAATAAGAGTAATTTTTTGGTAGACAGTGCTCAATACAAAAATAGAGCAAATATATATTATATTTAGTAAAGTATTTTTAGTAAAGCTAATGCCACATATATATATATATATATATATATATATATATATATATATATATATATATATATATATATATATATATACATATATATATATATATATATATATATATATATATATATATATATATATATATATATATATATATATATATATATATATATATATATATATATATATATATATATATATATATATATATATATATATATATATATATATATATATATATATATATATATACCAGTAATAAGAGTAATTTTTCGGTAGACAGTGCTCAATACAAAAGTAGAGCAAATATATATTATATTTATATATAGTATTTTTAGTAAAGTTAATGCCACAGAACTTTCTAAATATATCTGGGAAATGAAAAAAAAGGGATTTTCAAATCCTATTCTTACGTGGAAAATTATTGATAGGGCAGACCTGGAAGAAAGTTATGTAACCTTTGTTTAACGGAAAAATACCATATCATTACATCACCTTTGAAACTATTAAATAAGCGAAATGAATTAATATCTAAATGTCGCCACGAAAACAAATTTGTTATCTGCAACTTTAACGTCATCTAAGCTAACACTGTATTGTATTTTTGTATATAATTTTTGTTGTTGTTATGGTTGTTTGTAACGTCTGATGATCGCATATAGCGTGAAACTCTGAGTTATGTTACAAATTTAATTGTATTTTATTATTATTTTAATATAATATATATATATATATATATATATATATATATATATATATATATATATATATATATATATATATATATATATATATATATATATATATATATATATATATATATATATATATATATATATACACACACACACTCACACACACATATATATGTATATACACACATATATATGTATATATGTATATATATATATATATATATATATATATATATATATATATATATATATATATATATATATATATATATATATATATATATATATATATAAAAGTAAAGAAATCTCATGTAAACAACTGTTTCTTTCAAGAATGCTTTCATAATATATTTGTGTATTTACTTTCTTTCATGTGATTCTGCGCACAAGGAACAATGACGTACTGTTAAATGTTCGCGCGCACTAAATTATCGAGGTCTATTAAAAAAGAGTTCTAAAAAAATTACTGTGCTTATAAATTCAATCATAAGCAACTTTAATTAAATGAATTCGGCTATATAAAAAAAAGCTTACCGAGTAATTTTTGATAAATGAGCAATGTTTGTGTATCCGAATTTAAGTATATCATCGTTTAGTTTTGGCATAAAGTCCCCAAAAGCTATAAAAAAGACGCTAAATCAAGTATTACAGTAATTAACAAAGACATTAGTTATTTATATAACTGCTTACTTGGATTAACTATACAATCTACAGACGAAAACAAACGCTGTAAAATGTTCATGGAACGTGTGCGTTGTTTCTGAGCCTTAATAAATAAAAAAAACATCATTAAAAAAACTTAACAACATAGTTAAAAACATTTTATAATAGTTTTAGATAGTAAAAAATTAAAAAAAAGAAAAAGGAAGAAAGGTTTTGAAAATTAGGATAAATGACTTTATCCAAATAAAGTCTTCTATGGTCAGTGATTAATTTGGGAAAAAAAGAAGAAGGGGAACTGTAGACAGGGTCCTAGGCAAGTTGCAATTTATGGGGAGAGAAAGGGGAGGGGTTCTTGGGGAGGGGAAGAGGCCCCTACTCACCAGTTAGAGGGTCTGGGGAGCGCTGTAAGCTTCCCTAGCGGAGTCTTGGGCAAAGCCCCAGCCGCCAACGCATTTTACGTAGTTTTTATGGTATTTTTTCGCTTCTCATGCATCTGGAAAGGGTACTTTCATTTTAATATTGTCACTATGAAAAATCTTTTTTTTTTAATTTTTTATTTTGAAGTGAGGGTACGATTGGCTTGTCCTAAAGGAAGTAAGGGAATGCCGTTCCCCCGCAATTTAACCACTGTCTATGGTTTATCAATTAATGAACTAGGAAGATGCGTGACTATGTTGTAGATAACTGATAACTTTGACGAACCTTTAACAAATGTTTAATGTTTACGCAACTCCTTAAAAATGATAGCTCACCAGGGTGAAAGTTTTGAGCTTATAAAAACCTAATATATTTTTCTTATATTTAGAAATCAAATTTTGTATTTATTTGTCTTACTCGCATTTATACAAGTCAACCTGTTGTATCATAAGTAACTAGCGGATTGAGAGAACAACTACTGCTATTCTAGAAAATTGATATTAAATACTTTTTAATAAAATTCTATTCCTGAAAAAATACTTCTTAAATATTATAAGTGTTTACGCCATAATTCAATTGTTAAAACATTCATTGCTTGTTTTTCAGGTGCTAACATATTTTCATTCTTAAATTTTCTTTAGCTTTCATTTTTCGGATATATTACCAATATATACCAATTAAAAAAAAAGGAGAGGGGGAAAGTCTAACATTTTGACTATTTTCACCATTAAAAAATGTTTTAATTGACTTATTTAAAAACAAAAAACACAATGACCAAAGAGAAAGATCTAAAAAAATTTGACAATAAAAAAAACAACAACAACAACACAAAAAAGCAAACAACAGCAAGGATTTAGGGAGAAATTGATTTTGAAGTAATTCATGGTACAACAACTTTTTTTCATTAAGCAATAGCCACAATGTGAAATATATGTGAAATTTATTAAATTTGAACAAATCTGTAGATAGCCTTAAACAAAGGTGTTAATTTAAACTCTTAGTTAAATATGTCGAGAGTTTTTTCATAATGGTAATGACATGTTTCTTGAATTTTTACATTT
Organism: Hydra vulgaris; assembly: GCF_022113875.1. NCBI lineage: Eukaryota > Metazoa > Cnidaria > Hydrozoa > Anthoathecata > Hydridae > Hydra > Hydra vulgaris. The sequence goes on along the minus strand of NC_061158.1, from coordinate 18,052,964 downwards.
TAAAAGTAAAATGTAAAAATTTAAGAAACAAGTTTAAAAATAAAGATTATATTTAGTTATGGAAAAATACATCAGTCACTCTAGATTTATACCCACATTCATTAAGAATTACGGCAGTTTATTATTTTTTAAATATAATTGCTTTTTATATCATAATAAATAAATTAATACATACAAAATTATTACTCATTTAATATTTGACAAAAAAAAAAACCAAGAATAGTGACTGTATAATGAATTAAATTAAATATATATTTACAAATGGAATATGAATGGAAAAATATATTTTAAAACAGCTTCATGAGGTTTATGAGGCTTTATAAGATGTTACACAGGCTAGATATATAGATGCATAGATATTCAATACGCAAGGTAGATATATATATGCATAAATATTCAATGCGCAGGGTAGATATATAAATGCATGGGTTTTTAAAGAAAGAATAACTATTTCACAACTATTGAAAGCTGGACTCACAAGGTTCCACATTTTAGTTGATATTATATATTACACTTTTATAAAACTGCTGTGTTTACATGTTTCATATAAATCCTAAACAGATTTATATACCTGCTCTACACTAATTTTTCTAGATTCTTGAATAAAACCTAATAATTACATAAACTATTAAAAATGCTATAAGAAAAGTTTAAATAAACTTTTAAGAACTGAATGATTTTTTAAATGTTTACATATTACATCAAAAAATACTGTAGGGACTGGCGAAGTCGACTTATTAAAACTCGAATTTATATGAATGACAAATTTATATTTATATGTGTATACCGAATTTAACTGACTTCGGATTTTAAAAACACATTTAATTAAAAAATATTTTAAGAACTTTTATAAGTTATATAAATTTTTTTTTGCTTTAAATGTTCCGAAAAGACCTAACAGTTTTGCAACGGAGTACATCAGAAATGTATTAAACTAGAAAGTTCAAACCTTTTTTCTTACCGATGGTGAAATATACCTAGAGCTTGCTTCTAACCCAAGGTCTATTGCTTCTAAAGCAAATGCTCTAACCACTGCACAACGGTTGCTGTATAATCATTTTTTATTAGGGACCATCCATAAAGTACGTACGTTGGTTTGGGGGAAGGGGTTTCCCAAAAGCGTATGAACGCATACAAGGGGGGAGGGGTGTTAAAGACAGTGAGTACGTATGCGGTTTTATCTCTCTTAAACTTAATTTTATTTTTTTTAAAACATTAAATTTCATGTGTGTAGCAAATTAGAATTAGGATTGTTTTTCTGACTTCAGTCACAATTTTCTTAAATTTCTTCATAAATAATGAGAGAAAAAAGAAATCGAGATAATTTTGGAAAAAAAAAATAATGCTAATATATAATATACTTTATAATTTTTCTTTTATAATTGACATCACCTTATATATATGTAACTTTTTCTTATACATAACTACTGTATGCTTTTTTGATATAGTTTTTTAAAACAATTTTTTATTTAATAAGCTTTAAAGCATTTAAAACAACTTAACTATTTTTATTTTTAATTTTATTTCAATTTAATTATTTTATATTATTTTTATTAAACCCACACTTATAAAAAAAAAATTTACTGCATTTTATGGATGTCCTCTATAATCCAAAATATAAATCAAATAACTAAACATTAAAAATATAAGCACAACCTCGTAATATTCAACTGCTGTGAATGATCCACCAATTTGTAAATTGATTTCTGAATCTGCATTCTATTTAAAAAAAAAAAAAAACCTTTTCATGCATGTTTTACATCAACATTTTAAAAAATTATAAAATATAGAAGATAAATTAGAGGATAATACATCAAACTTACAAGTTTATCATGATGTTGATTGTATATTGTTTTGCAACCGTTTGCCATTTCAGTTAAAATTGTAACATAAAGTGCATTAGCTGATTCCTGAAATACAAAACTATATAAATTTATAACTACAAACAACATAAACTGCATTAAATAAAAACGAATATGATCATGTTTTAAAAAATACCTAGAAGAATAAAAATCATATACAAAAAAAGCATAACATAAAAGTCCTAAATAAAAAAAAAATACTGTACATGAAGTTCTGGTATCGAAATTTCCACCAACTCTGCATTACATTTATTTACCAAATATTTGACAGCTAAAAATAAGTTTATTTACATTATTATATATATTAAAACATAAAAAATTACAAAACTGTCTATAAGTTTAGTGTTTGGAATTAAAGTATAACTAAAAAAGATGTTATAGCATAAAATACAGTACCGGACAAAATTATAGCACAAACTTTTAAAATAAGATTGTCATGTAAAATTTTTGTATTCATTATACATATTGTTGAGAGGTACTGTATTTTTTGAAATGTGTTTACATTAGCCATTTAAAATGTGCACATAAAACTAAAAATTTTAGTCATTATTCATCGTAGAAATGAACAATTGTACAAATATATACAAAAAATGTTGGTCAAATTTATAGCACACTTACATTCATTTGTAATTTTGACAGTGTGTATGATTAAATGCATTGACGCATTGTTGTGTATGGTATTTTATTCATCTACTAGCGTCATATTGCTTATTTAAAATAGCAAATCTTATAATTTTTTTAGTAATTTTAAAATTAACACATAATTAATGCAATGGGTCACAAAGCAGTGAGCTCTGAGAGGTGACAACTTGTAAAAAACTTACTTCACTAATTTAATATTGCTGATTAATAATAAACTTACAACACCATTATTAATGAATAAACTTACAACACCAATTTAATATTGCTGATATTGCTAAATGTACTAAACGTTCCAGAAAATTTGTCTACAATATTGCTGATTAAATTAAATTAAATTTACCAATAAAAAATAGAGCAGGTCAAGGACATCGTAGATGCACTAATTCTAGAGAAGACCGCTATAAAGTGACACTTGCTAAAAAAAATCGTATAGATTCAGGTAGAAAAATTGCTATAGAATTGAATGCTGCAAAAGAAAAACCATTAGTGCAAGAACAGTTCATTGTCGTTTGTTAGAAAAAGGGTTGAAAAGTTACACACAGAAACAACATTGTTATTGAAATGAAGCTCAGAAAAAGAAGAGACTCACTTGGCGTAAAAATTTGTTGATTGGACTATTTCTTCATATTAAATCAAATTCTAATGTTTTTTATCTAAAACTAGTACTATGTACTATAATTTTGACCAGCTTATTTTTCTGTATTATTCTTAAGTGAACTTTTTAAAACATGTTAACTTTAAATGTATTTTCAATTTTCAATCATTTTTGTAAAAAGTAAAATGTTATTCTTCAGATAAAAAAAATAATTAGAACTTTCCATTCAACTTTCTGCTAAATTTTTATCTTTCAATTTTTATTTTACATTTGTGCTATAATTTTGTCCAGAACTTTATATATTTTCTATTATAATAGTCATGTTGTACAAATTTTATAGATTTTGTCTAAATGCCATTTTATTATACAATTAATTTTTTAAATTTAAATAATTAAATTTAAATAAATTTAAATAATTATTTTATAATCATATAAATTCTTTGTATTAAAGAATCAAAACACAGATTTAGATTTTATAACACATATAAACAGATGATTTCTATTTATATTTTCTATTTATTAGCATTTCTATTTATTAGCATTTATTAGCAGATGATTTCTATTTAGTTTTCCTTTAAAAAATCAAAACACAGATTTAGATTTTATAACACATATAAACAGATTTCTATTTAGCTTTCCTATTTATTTATATATTTATTACAAATATTTTCTATACAATTTATTTAATTATTTTTTATATACAATTTATTTATTATTATATATTTATTACAAATATTTTCTATACAAATTATTTATTACAAAATAAAGGATCGTTTAAAAAATTCAGAAAGTTAATGAAGACGAAATAATTGAGTAATAACAGTGCAATAAACATAAATTTCAAAAGAGCCTCGGAGCAAAAAAAATGTAATCAAACAATAAACTTTACTAGCTCAATACAATATCTTCAAAAAAAAAGGAAAGTGAAAATAAATATTTACAAGTTATTTAAAAAAAAAAATAATAAACTTTAATATTTTAATTGCAATATAAGAAGTACTGGTTTTAGTTTTAATGTGTTATCATTATACATTTTTTTAAATGTATATGTATTTGTATATATATATATATATATATATATATATATATATATATATATATATATATATATATATATATATATATATATATATATATATATATATATATATATTAGGGTAGGCTATCATTTTAAGCCTAACTTTATGATAATTGAATAAGACTAAGACTGTGCTCAAGAATTTTGGACTCTGAGGTCTGACCCGGTTTCCTTAAAAATTAACCGGTTTTTAAAACATTTTTTATTAAACGGTTTGTTTATTTTACTAAGATCGCAATTATGGATAAATTATGATAATTATGGGAAAAGACACAAGATCAAAATATAAAGTTTTTTTGATAAATGATATTATTGAAATACTACCATCATCTCAATTGCCTACTGGAGAGCAAGTTCTGCAATATTTACATGGCAAACTATTCAAAGCAAGAAAAGAAATTTTAAAATATAGACTTTGTGATATGGTTTCTTGCAAATTTCCACATGGGAGTTTTGAAATTGGTTGCAATAACCCTGGAGGGTGGAATTTTCTTAAAAGCACATGTGTTGTTTCGTCACTGAAGAAAATCTGGAAAAGAAGTGCAATCCCAATAGTAGCTGACCCACATATTAGGTAAATAATAATTGTATACACAGTATTTATTTATTTTTAAAACTAAAACTTAAAGAATCTTACTGTAAGAATAAAACGTTGTTTCTATATATAGAAGTAAGATATTGTGCTTGGAAGATTGTAGAAACTATCAAAGAACAAATTACGTGACACACCACACAATTTAAGAAAAATAGACGCTTACAAACTTGAAATAAAGTGCTTATTTGATATTAGTGTGAATGATGCACAGCAAAATTCTATTGAATAAGCAAGTCACTAAAAAGGAAAGAAATATTGATATAAACTTTTTGAATGATCAACGAGGAGAACGTAAAGCTTTCATGGGTGGAATAGACAAGAAGTACTTATTTACTACTCATAGAAAGCAAAAGGGGATTGAATTTACCAATAAGAGAATGACTACTTCAAATAGTAACAGATTAGCTTCTGAATTTATAACCAATTTAACTTTAAATCAGGTTAGAAATAGCAGTGTAGAAGCACAGAACAAAGAGGATAATCAAGATTTTGAATATCAAAAGGACTGCAAACCAAGATCTCATAAGAGAAAACCAGATTTTGTTGAAGTTATGCTACCTAGAAAAATCTTAAAGGCCACTGCTGTTACAGCAAAGAGATACGGTATTCAGAGTTCAGCGCATACCGCTACATTGGCTAATGTCATCAACTCAGCAGGCAGAAATCTAAAGGACTTTGATATTTCTGTTACGTCAGCAAAGGTTCATTCAAGTGCTGTAATAAGTGAATATGGTTTAAAAGTTAAAGAAGATTTTATTGTAAAAGCTAAGGGGAAACTACTTTGCGTTCATTTTGACACAAAAATAGTAAAAGAGTATTTTTATGGTGCGAATATAAATGTTGAGCGGTTAGCACTAGTGATTTCAAGTCCTAGTATTGATAAAGAACAACTTATTGGAGTTCTTTCTATCACAGATAGTCGTGGAATAACACAAGCAAAAGCAATTAAGGAAATACTGGAATCTTGGAATCTCCGGGATTCGGTACATAGTGCATGTTTTGACACTACATCTTCAAATACGGGTGAGAAAAATAAACTCAATAAAATAATAAAGACATTTTATGACATTTTGTATTATGATATTTTTGTATTTTCATAATTTTTATTTAAAAAATTTCACATTGAATAAATGAATTAAATTAAGGCTGGATGCAGGGTGCCTGTGTATTGCTAGAAAAATGGCAGGACAGACCATTACTATGGTTTGCCTGCAGACATCACATATATGAGCTTAATATTAAGGTTAGAAATAGAACTATTAAATAATTTTATTCTTGGTTTACTCATATAGCCTTTTCCTAATCTCATTTGTCATTATCTAGCATGTAGCACTTGCAGTTTCTGGAAATATGTTTGATGGACCAGTTGATAATCTTTTCAAAAAAATTCAAAATTTCTGGGAAACTATTAAGCCTGAAATAAATTTAAACAATCTTAACAGGTTTGAATGGAGCAAGAGAAAGGTAACATTTTTAGAAGAACAGGTAAGGAGAATTGCATATTTCTTTTTTCTGAAAATTTTTAAAACATAATAAACTTATTTGCATTATATTTTTTCAAAGGCTCTAAAAACCAAAATATATCTTGAATACGCCTTGTTTACAGAAAAGTTTCCTCGTGGTGACTATAAGCATTTAGCAGAACTTGTTTTGGTTTGGCTAGGCAGTGATAAGCTTGGAAATTTTAAGTTTCGTAAACCTATAGCTTTTCATCACGCAAGATTTCTTTCAAAAGCTATCTACTACATGACAATAGAACTGCTTACATTTCATTTGCAACAATTTGATATAATTAGGAAAGAAGAAATAGCAACAGTCCCTCAAATTGCTGAGTTTATTGAGCTTTTTCATGCAAGATGGTTTCTGAAAAGCACCATTGGCAGTTTCTTCTCCTTCTTTAGACTTGTGTGCAATCAGGGACCAAGTATGGATCAACAAAACTGTGTCAACTGCTGCTATTAAAAGTATTAAAAATCACTTATGGTTTCTTACAGAACGAAATGTTGTGTTTGCTCTTTGCGACCAAACACTTGACAATAACATTAGAGAAAAAATTGCCAAAAAGCTATTTTTATATCCTAGACCTTCAAATTTAACATTGGGAAAACCACTTTTTCCAAATATTGACATAAAAAAAATTCCAGAGTTATGGCAACTGGTTGGACCTCAAAGTTGGATTCTCATTCAGCAGCTAAATTTATCTGTAATAGAAACAGAATGGATGCAAGTTAGCTATTTTTCATAGCAATATTTTGTTTTTTATTTTATATTTCTATTTTTATTTAATATTTCTATTTTTCGTTAATATTAATATTTTTATTTAATATTATTATTTTTATTATTAATATATTAATATTAATATTTTTAATATGTTATATTAATATTTTTATTTAATATTTCTATTTTTCATAGCAATATATTGTTAGCAATATTTCTCATAAATTATTTCTTATGTTATTTTTTGGCATTTTTAAAATATTTAAGTATAACTATTTTATTTTAGAGATTGGAATAATTTCTCAGGATATCGAGTTCTGGAAACATTCGTAGAAAAATTAACAGTAGTAAATGATTGTGCTGAGAGAGGAGTAAAGCTCATCCTAGACTTTACACACATGTGCCAGGATGAGGAGTTAAAGCAATCTTTGATGATTTCAATTTCAAACCACAGACAAAAGTTTTCAGTCAATTCCAAAAAGAATTTGTCTGAAATTCTTTAACATGCAATTGTTATGTGATTATTAAATATCAATTAATATATATAAAAAGTTGTTATTTCATATATTTATGTCAGGTTTATTTATAAAAAATTTCATTTCTATAAATAAAAATTGTAATTTTTACTAATAAATATGGAAAAAATATGCTTTCTAAATACGTATATGTGCATAATTATTAGGGCAGGCTAAACGCCCCTGACTTTTAAAAATAAAAAGGCACCGTTTTCCATGTGCTGTGGGTGTACTCTATCTCTGTGTACGTCTGAAAACGATTTTATTTTTTAGTTTTGATTTGTATACAAATTAAATATTGCAGAACTAGATCTCTATAAGATAGTTGAGAGGGTGTTCTCTATATTTCTAGAGAATTTAATAAAGTCATTTATCAAAAAAACTGATATTTTGATTTGATGTCTTTTCCCACTTTGTTTTAAATAATATAATGTAATAGGTTATTAATAATAAAAATATTTTTTATATACTGCTATATAAATATGTCATACTTTAACTTAAATAATACACAAACAAACACTTAATTCAGTGATTCAATTCAATTCAAGTGAACTTTTTTGTTCAAAAAGTTACAAAAATTGTATAAAAATCGGAGGGGGGTGGCAATCCTCCACCTCTGCCTAACCTTCCCAACAACTGCAATCTTATTTAATATAATGCTATTATTTGTAAATAATTTTGTTATCCAAAAAAAGTAATTACAAATAAAAAGTCCCCCTAAAAATTTGCAATTTATCCCATTATAATAAAAAAGCCGGCAGTTTTAAAATGTTGTAGAAACCGGGTGTTTTTTTAAGAAACCAGGTCAAAAATTTAGTTCTTTTAATGCTTGTAGGCAGCCTAAATCTTATTGAATTACGATGGGAATAGGCTTAAAATAATCGTAAACTTCTAAAAAATCAGATGAAAAGCATTATTTTTTTATTTTTTATTTTTTAAGGGTGTTTGAACCGTTGCAATTTGAATTTTTGTAATAAAAATTCGATCTATGAGTCCATTGAGCCGGGTCAAAAATTATCCAAATAAGTCAAATTTTGTTTTTTATTGGTCACAGAGTACACCCACAGCACATGGAAAAGAGTGCCTTTTGATTTTCAAAAATCTATATATATATTTATATATATATATATATATATATAAATATATATATATATATATATATATATATATATATATATATATATATATATATATATATATATATATATATATATATATATGTATATATATATATATATATATATATATATATATATATATATATATATATATATACACACACACATATATTTTTTCATGCTTGGTGTTTAAAAGAAATTTTGGATATATATATATATATATATATATATATATATATATATATATATATATATATATATATATGTATATACACGCATACATACATATTTTGAGTCCATAATCTCAAATATTATCTCTGCAGATGATTGCGGGATCTCTGCTGTAGTTAAAGAAGAATTAAAGAACTTTATATTACTAACCTTGTTTACAATGCATAGCAATTTCAGGATTGCAATGCTAAAATGATAAAACATATTTCTATCTGAAATAAGCTAAAAAGAACTTTTATAATACTGCAGTTTCAAATATTAAATTAGAATTAACACATATAATATATTGAATAAAATAAAAAAAGTAAAACATATATTATAATATATATATTATTAAAACATAATAAAAACATATTATATAATATATTTATCAAATGACAAACATAACTAAAAAAAATCAACTTCTACATTAAAATATATCCAATCAACTCCAATTTTAATGCCAGACAAATTCTTAACTTCAAAATCAAAAAGATTAGGCATAGGTTGCACCATTCCTTAAAAAAAAAAAATTTCAACTGTTGGTGACAACATAACACAAATATAACATTAAATGACAATACTTAACCCATGCATTAACACTTTTACCGATCGGATACTGACAGTCATGGCCAGCAAGAAAACCTTAAAGTAAAAAAAACTTGTTTTAATATTCACTTTCTAATGTTTATAACAGAATTTCTAGTAATTAGTAACAATTTATTCTTTTAGCAGGTTACAGATTGACACATCAATACAGTAAATCAAATAATCAAAAAAATACCATATGCGATGGCAGAGTCCCGAACAGTAGAGCACACAAAACCTATTAATAAAAAAATTAACATTAAAACAAAAACCAAGAAAATAAAGTAAAAATAAAAGTTTTTCAAAATAAATTTTTTACCTGGATGAGAAACAGCGGAATTTACTTTTCCACAACCAGCCTTGCTTATTCGAGAAAATGTTGCTAATAGAGAAGAAGAATACTCATCTAATGACACTGAAAGCAATTTATTTCTAAGAATGAAAGCAGTTATAATTGAACAGGATGTAAAGTTGAACAACATTTGAGTTTTTTGTTTTTATAAATTATCTTTTAAAGACACAAACATTTTGAAACTTTTTTTTTTAGAATTGTAGAGATTTTTTCATTCTACAATACAGAATAAAACTTTATGGTTTTTAATTAAAATTTTTTAAATATAAGTTAAAAGGAGTTACTATGATAAAACTATTTGAAATTTTCTTAATTATCTGGGTTAGTTTTGGAAAACTAAGCCAGATAATTAAGAAAATTTTAAATACATTTTTTTTTAATATAAGCTAAAAAAAGTTACTATAAGTAAACTATTTTAAATTTTCTTAATTATCTGTAAATACCTAGTTTTAAAAATAAAAACTTTTAGCGCTAAACTTAAAATGTCATTTTTAAATGATCTTTTTTTCAGAATTGAATTCACTTGTTATGAAGAAAAAAACTGAAATAAAAACAAATTTTCCTGTTTCATTGAACAAGCTTTATTTTATACTTATTTATTTCATACTTTTGTTTTTTTATTTAGTCCTTATATAAATGAGTCACCCATGCAACTTAAAAAAAAAACAACAAACAATTAATCTCAGCCAATAAAGAAAAATTCACACAGTAGCAAAGAAAAAAAACAACTACACAGGCAAGCAACTCAATGCAGTTATTGCAAAAACTTATCTTTATGTAAAGCATCATTTATGTAAGACATTCCGAAGGCTATTTTATTGTTCAGGATAAAGAACTCTGCAAATTCTATTGGTACTGACACAATTGCCATTTAAAGTATTATTACTGAATTAACATCAGTTGAAATGACAACAATTTCAAGCTTATATGTCTACCGGCTAATGTTGCACATTCTTTAACCTTTAGATAATGGAGTCTGTTGACATGTTAAAAAAGTTTAGCACCAAATATTAGACAAATATTACATCAACTCATTATGCAGCAATTTATCTAAAAATACCTTAGTTCAGTTTAAATCAAAACTCTTTAAATTCGGCAAATGCTTTATGCATCTTCAAACTATTGCAGGTTTTGAAAATAAGGGCTTTTTCACACTAGACATAAATAATGTTTACAAACCTAAATTGCAAAATGAAAATATTTTTATCATTAAAAGATGCTCAACTTGTTCACAACTGTTTACATTTTATGTTCCATCTGTTTATAACTTCCACCGGTTACAAGTTAACTATGTGAATCTACCAACCAATGATAATAACTTATCCACGCAAGCCAGTCTTAATTAATCAGCCAGATTCAATAATTGTAGTAAACCCAAAAGTAAATGTTGATCTTATCTACTATTCAAGCAAACAAAATTGCTTTAGAAAGTGGTATAAAAAAACAATCATGGGTCGATTGTGTCAACGCTGTGGAGCAAAAATATACTGGGGCTGGTGGATCTAGAAAGATGTGTCAATTTACCTGAGTATACTAGTCATTAAACAGTCTGAAGACCAAACGATAGAGAAAACTTCATAAAAAAAAAAAGATTTTACTCTTTTTTTTTATAGATTATTTATTATTTTTATAGATTTATAGATTATATATAGATTAGAATTTAAAAACACACATTAACAAACAATTACAATATAGAAAACACAGGAAGTAATACTACTGTGATCAAAAAGTAAGGCGAATTTTTAATTTAAACTTCCCGCCTTATTCGAATCGTCCAATCTTTTTTATTTTTAATTTGGTAGGAATGTCATTAACATTTGCGCCAAATTACATGTCGAACTCATAATTATATTTTTTTTGTTTACGCTTGTTTCTGAAGTACCAAAAGTGCATTCGGCGACTTTCACGATGTCTAATTTTGTTGAGCAAAGAAGTGCTATTAAATTTTGTTTGCGGAATGATATTTCTGCTGCTGAAACGTATCGAATGTTGCAAAAGGCCTTCGGTGAAGAGACTATGTCTCAAAAAAATGTTTACAAGTGGTACAAAGACTTCAAAGAAGGCCGAGAACGTGTTGATGACTTGGAACGCTCTGGACGACCATCGACTTCGATCGATGATCGCCACATCAACAAAATCAAAGAATTGGTGCTTGCAAATCGTCGGTTAACCATTCGAGACCTTGTTGACATGGTTGGAATATCATTTGGGTTGGTGCAAGCAATTTTGAAGGATCATTTGGGCCTCAGAAGACTCAAATCACGTTTGGTGCCGAAATTTCTCAATTTCTTTGAAAAAGAGCGTCACGTTAAAGCGTGTGAAGCAATGCTTTCTGACTATCAAGACGTCTACAAACAAATTATTACTCGCGATGAGACTTGGGTCTACGCATACGACCCTGAAACAACCGACCAATCAAGTGAATACCGTGAAAAAGGCGAGCCGAGACCGAAGCAACCACGTCAAAGTCGCTCAAAAATCAAGGTCATGTTGACTGTTTTCTTTGATTATTGTGGTGCCGTGCACTACGAATTCCTTCCAACTGGCCAAACTGCCAACAAGGAATATTATTTAAGCGTTATGCAACGTTTGCGTGAAGCTATTCGCAAAAAGAGACCGGAATTATGGGCCAATAACTCTTGGATTTTGCACCACGATAATGCGCCTTCGCACACAGCACTGGTTCTTCGTGAGTTTTTTGCCAAAAACTCTACCCATGTTGCTCCACAACCATCGTATTCACCCGACTTAGCACCGTGTGACTTCTGGCTGTTCCCAAAGCTCAAGAGACCACTCCGGGGAAATCGTTTTGAGTCCATTGAAGAGATCCAACGTGAATCGGCACGCGCATTGAAGGCTATCCCTACCGAGGACTTTTCGGCATGCTTCGAAGACTGGAAAAAACGTTGGCAAAAGTGCATTGGGGCCGGGGGGGGATTATTTTGAGGGGGACGATACAGATTTGGAAGAATAAATAAAGATTTTTCATTTTATAAAAAAATTCACCTTATTTTTTGATCACAGTAGTACATGATAATAAAAAATTGATAAATTTAATTAATTTAATTTTGCTTTTTGTTAAGGATAATTTTTAGTTTTTTTACCTTTTATTCCAACCACTCCATTTATACCTGCAGGCATTCTAATAGAACCACCACCATCTGCTCCTAAGGCTATCGGACATAAACCTAAAAAGAATTAGGCAATTTATAACAGTAAAGTAAAGATCCTCTGTTTATTTTTAACTGTGCAAGTGTGTATGTAAAAAAATTGTTTATATAAAACCAAAATAATAGAACCTTGTCAGACAAGTCTGACAAATGGTCCTGTAAAATGAGTCAGACAATTGTTCATGTAAAACCAGTCTTAAAAATGACCTATAAAACAAGTCTGACAAATGGTCTTGTAAAATAAGTCAGACAATTGTTCATGTAAAACAAGTTTTATAAATGACCTATAAAACAAGTCTGTCAAAATAAAATAAAATAATATGACCAATTGAATTGTGTTGCAATAGGTTAACCTTTTGCCCCAATTTTAGCGAATGTATTCATCAGATTTCACCAGTAAGCATGAGCTTATCATTGCTTATCCTCCATACCAATTTTTTATAAACGTTATACAGATGACAAATGTGCAAGTTTTGATAATTAGCGCATTTAAAAATTGCGCTATGAAAAACAAAGCAAATTAAAATTAATAATCTATAAACTGAATAAAAAATAAAATCCTTAAAATAATATATATGACAAAAATTAACCTAAATTAACCAAAAGTAAAATATTTAAAGAATGATAAAATAAACAAAGGAAAACCAGAAATAAAATAAAATTATTTATGAATTAATTTAAACTTAATTGTAAACAAAAGTAATAATCTTTATCATTCCTTCCCATGAATAAATATGCTAATACAAGGGCTGATCCAAGGTGAAGGAAAGGATCGTGAAATTTAATAAAATTTTGTGGTGCAAATTTAAAATTTTATTAAAAAGTTAATAGGATACAGGGTGCAACAAATCAACAAATGTGCACGCATTTCTTTAAGACAGACAAAAAAAAAACATCATGTTTCTTTAATTTTGCTTATGCAAACATTGCCATTTGATTAAGATTTTTCAAAACGAACGCATTACTTCAGCAATTTTTTCAAAATAATTGTGATCAATAGTTTTTTATTTATTACAAAAAAACACATATTTAAAATGAAAAACAATTAATTACAGAGACATTTTTAAAAAATGCCAAAACATAATTACTTTTTTCAATAGCGTCACTTTTAAGTAAAATAACTAAGTACGCTATAGAAAAAAGTAATTATATTTTAGCATGGTTTTTGCATGCGCTCATGCAAAAACCATGCTAAAACATAATTTTACTTAAAAAGTATGCATAATTTTATTTAAAATAAATGCTTTTGCAAAAACTTCAAAAGAAACCATTCTTAAACAATTCAATTGCTTTTTTTATCGAAGAAAGCGATCATAATGTTTAAGCTGGTATCTTTTCTGTTCTTAGCAATTACATTAAAAGTTTCAAGCAAATGATTTCAAAATTTTGTAATGATTTCAAAATTGTGCATGATTTTTTTTTTAATTTTCTTTGTTTTCCATAAAGCGAAATAATGTTTGTTTGCATATTAAAAACACTTTTAAAAGTTTTTTTTATTGTGCGTTTATCATTAATTTGGGCGTGCTTTGCAAATGAGTAAAAAAAAAGTTTTGTAAAATAACAATTGAATAAATTTACCAAGCATCTTTGATATATTTGATAACTTATTAATAAAATAAAATAAAACAATTATAAAATAAATATATATAAAAGTTGCTTATATCTCCTTTTTCTCTAAAATGCCAAAAAATCCGATTTTGTTTGCGACCCCTACGGAGGCTAGCACAGACCTCAAAATTGGTATACATCCTATACACATATATAGGAACCCCCCACAATATGCTGCTTCTTAAAAAAAAAATTTGACCCGCCCTACTGTGTATCTTGCTGTTTCAAGTATATACTTTGTATCATATTCAGCATTTTCAGAGAGATTTGAAATTACTATTTTTTTAGCTCATTTTTCTTTGTCTTTAAAAGGCAATGTATGTTACCTTTTTTTTTTAAATTCTTTTTCTTGAGCACGTTTACTTTTTGTAACATTCTTTTTCTAACAAAACTTTCAATATTCTGACATTTTAATAACATCTTCAGTTATAAAAGAAATAAATTCTTTATTCTTTAAATTTTATTTAAGACGGTTTGTACTTTATTATTTATTTACACAATTTTAAATCAACAAAAACATTTTTTGTAAATTCTTTCAACTTGTGGATTTTGAGGTTATATTAGTTAAAGAAAGTATTTTGATGGTATATTATTAGTAAGTCTTTTAGTTACAACAAATATATTTTTTATGACAATATTATAGAATTTAATTGAAAATGGCTGTCAAATTCTATGTAAAAAAATTAAGTAGAAACATTTTTAAATTGAAAATAGTTGTTCTTGGTAAAGTACAGGCGGCATCAAAACCTTTATTGGATTAAAAGAAGAAGGGTCGAAGTTTATCCATATGTATTCAGATTTTTACAGAAACATACAGAATTTAATAAAAGTCACATTTAAGTATGCTATTATTTCCTAGTTTAAAGAGTTATCTTTCTCTGCATTTTTTTGAACTGAAATGTAATTTTATAAAATATTTTACATTAAACTCTGAAAGCATGTTTAATATTCTTCCAATTGACATATAATATATGGAAGTTCACAGACATGGCAAGAAATAAAATAAAAGTTCTAAATTATTACTTTTTCACAAAAAAATTGTTTTTTAAGAAATGACAACTTAGAGCATCTGCAGAGAAGCCTAAAAAGAAAAACCCTGCAACTGCTTCACACTTATGCCAGTTCACACTTAAGCTATTCGCACTTATTCAATCACCCCTTAAAGTTGTTCTTTTTTATTTTTACAAAATATTCTTTTCTGATAAAAATATTTTTATTAACTTTACAATGTTTTGTGCACCATATGTTTTTTAACATGTGCATTATTACCTTTGAATAAAAACAACTCTAATCAACTTTTTGGTATACCCTGTATTATTTCAGTAACTCAATTATACTGAAATATTGAACAGCCAAATTCCAATATCAAGTGCACAAACAAAGTTGTAAATTCAACTTTGTAGCATGTGGTTGTTATATATATTTCCTATATATTTATTTATGTTAATTGATAAATGATAACGTTATTTTTTTATAACAGCATTTGGCATTGACTAAAATCTACATTATTAATGTACAAAAAATAGTAATTTTGTAATTGGTGTAAATATTTTTTTAAGTTTTTCTTTTTCTGAGAAAGCAATGTTGGAAAATAAACGTTAAGATGGAGCCCAAAAATTTAATGAAAAAATATAAACAATTTATTTTTATAAACAAAAAAATGCAAACCAATCTTGAAATTTTTTTCAATCCCAGTAATTTCAAAAGTGAGTACCTATAGTTAAAGAATAATTTAGTATAATAATTTTTAATACTATGTTTTATTTTTTCGTTAATAAGAAATGATAAATCATTGCATCTGTATTAACTTATTAATCTGTGTTAACTAATAAATAAGAATACTGATTACTGAACTATTTCAATTGTTTTAGAGTGATAAAAAATTTTTTAATTGTTTTAGAGTGATCAATATACTACTTGTAATACTATAACATCTATTGCTGTCAATGATTGCACTAGAAAATATACTATTTTAAATACTGTTGACGCAGTAGGATTAAAATTTAACTAATATAAAATTTTATCGAAAAATTAAAATTTTATCAGAATATCAGTAACTCTTGACATTAATCAGAATATCAGTAACTCTTGACATATAAATGAATTTAGAGTTATCAATCTTATGTTCAAACTCTGATATTTTCTTAGTTAAAAAGTCGTCAATTGCAAAGATGTTGATTATATATTAAATACACTAGAAAAAATAAAATTAAAGTATAATTCTAAAGTATAATAATAAACCATAGTGCTTTATTGAAAATATTTCTTTTATATCTATACTGTAACCTAATAATTGCTAAATGTGCATTTATGTGTAGGAGAATGTTAGAAAATTTTTGCTTTGGTTAATGTTGATGTTGATGAGAACAAAGATATTGTTATGGATGAAGATGTTGATAATGATAAAGATACTATGGTTGAAAATTATTTTTAAAAACCTATGCCATCTAGTATCAATGATTTTTTTCATCCAAAACATCCTGATGCTGAAAAACTCTTTAAATCATTTAAAACTTATTTTAGCATCAGTAGTATTAAACACAAGTGGTTATATTTTAACATCAGTAGTATTAAACACAAGTGGTTATATTTTAGCATCAGTAGTAATAAACACAAGCGGTTATATTTTAGCATCAGTAGTATTAAACACAAGCGGTTATATTTTAGCATTAGTAGTATTAAACACAAGTGGTTATATTTTAGCATCAGTAGTATTAAACACAAGTGGTTATATTTTAGCATCAGTAGTATTAAACACAAGTGGTTATATTTTAGAATTAGTAGTATTAAACACAAGTGGTTATATTTTAGCATCAGTAGTATTAAACACAAGTGGTTATATTTTGATAATCAATCAAAAAGTTAATTTTTTTTTGTGTATGCTTAGCTTTTTTTTCAGAACCTATTCACTAAAGGCATAAGTTTGGATCCACCTATATCAACGTATAGAAGAACATGAAGCAAAACACAAGTGTTCTGAATCATATCTTTTACGCACAAGTAACAAAACTATTGACATATTGTTATTTTCTGATTTTAAAAAGAAAAATTAGAAGAAGTTAAGAAAAGCATACAAATAATTCAGCGCGTCTTAGATATAATAAAACTAATTGTTAAGAGAAGACTGAGTTACCCAGCTCATAAAAACAAAAAAGTCAACTTCTTGCATGGAAGAAAGGATCTCCTCCAATAAAAATTTGTCACCAAATAACTTTAAAGATTTACATGATGAATTACATGAAGAATTACCATTTGATACACAACTTGACTTGTCCTGAAAAAAGTTGATGACAAATTGACTCATGCAAAGTTGTTAGATGAATTGTTAAAATTTTTATCATCCTGTAACTAATAGGACTGTACGTGAGTATTGTAAAAAAAGTAGTGAAGATGGTATTGAAGAAAAAATAAATGGTAAACATGGCACAAATATTGAAGAAATACACTGCAAGACTTGCATGAGTTGTCCTCACTGTTGTTATAATGTATTTTTGAAGTATAATTTAAACAGTAATGAATTTTATTTTTTGTTTCTGGCTTACACTTCACTAAGTATCTGCTTACACTTCCATATACACAGGTAGTGACATACATTTCAAGTTTTATAATTCATATTTTAGTGCTTAATTATATGGTATTTTAAATACTTATTATAATTTACTAGGTAGCATGTGAAATAACACGATTAAAAAATTCATTGAGTAAAGAAAAGCTAGAAGCATTTATGCTTACAAAAGCAGGGAAAAGTTTATTATGTAGATTCAAAAGAAAATTATTAACATTAGAAAAAATAGTAGTGATTTCTTAAATAAAAAATATTATATTAAGTTATATTTTAAGTAAGTTTTGTTATTTATATTTAAGTTATATTAAGTTATATTAAGTTTTGGACTTTCAAGATGGTTAACCTTGTTCACTTTAGTAATTTGTATTGTATGCTAGCATGCTACCACTGTCTATCATAATTGTTTATGTCTTATGAAAATAATTTATATACACTTGAATATAATTTATTGATATTTTATGTATATACTATTAATACTTGCGCTTGGTTTATGTAAGTAATAAACTAGAATTATTAAATTATTTATTTAGCCCGAACAAAATTATTTTTTTCAATTTTACTACATTTCTGCATAATAAAATTAATCATTGATTAGGGAATTAAACAAAGTGAAAAATAAATTAGTAACAGAAAAACTTTTAATTTTATTTATACCTTTGTAACAGTACTTTTTGATTTATTTTTTGAACTTTCAAAAAAGTAGGGGAAAAAAAAAATTCTGGTAATGCAAGCATTAAGATTGCAACAAAAAAAATATCAGACTGATGTGCACAATATAATGCATAGCTTACCAGCAGCTACAGCTGCAGCGGAACCACTAGAGCTTCCACCAGTGGGATAATCAACATTGTATGGGTTACGACAAGTGCCATGATATCTAAAATTGTAAAAAATTAATAATAAAAGCAAAATATTGTTTAACTTTAGTTCTATATAAAGTTTGCAACTAGACCAAGTAAGCCTAGTCACTAGTAGAACATAATTAGCCATAAATCACCACCACGTCCTTGGTAGTACCGCGCTCAACTCGTTTCTCCGCGCAGCGGCCTTGCTCGTCAAGGTTCGTGTTTCGGAGTTATAGAGTTGAGAGAGGGTTATAACCATAATTCAGTAGCCTCCTCGTCTGTAGTGGCCTTCTTGGCCTTGAGGAGGTGAATTAAAATAAAAAAAAAAAAAAAAAAAAATGCTTGAAATAAAAGAAGTGATTATATTAGAAAAATTATTAGTTTAATAGTTATATTTTTATAGTAACACAATTAAATAAAATCTTTTATATAACTGATTCTAAACTAAAACTAAAAATATTTTCACAAAAACTAAAAAGAATATTTTCAGCAAAACTAAAAAGAATATTTTCACAAAAACTAAAAAGAATATTTTCACAAAAACTAAAAAGAATATTTTCACAAAAACTAAACAGAATATTTTCACAAAAACTAAAAAGAATATTTTCACAAAAACTAAAAAGAATATTTTCACAAAAACTAAAAAGAATATTTTCACAAAAACTAAAAAAAATATTTTTACAAAAATTAAAAAGAATATTTTCACAAAAACTAAAAAGAATATTTTCACAAAAACTAAAAAGAATATTTTCACAAAAACTAAAAAGAATATTTTCACAAAAACTAAAAAGAATATTTTCACAAAAACTAAAAAGAATATTTTCACTAAAATGAATATTTCGAGTAAAACATAAACGATGTATAAAACGAACATTTCTACTAAAACAGTATAAATTAAAATTAAATATAACAACTCTAATATAAACTGAGTTTATGCAGGCAAGAGAGTAAATTTTTTTATTCCTAAACATAAAAAAAGTATAAAACAAATTTTTCTATTAAAACTGCATAATTTATAATTGAGTATAAACTATAAAACAATTATTTCTACTAAAATATATGAATTATAATCAAATTAAACTAAGTAAAAAATGAATAACTCACTAAAATTGCAAAGTATAGTCAAATAGAAACTAACCATAAAATAAATAATTCTTCTAAAATGGTATAAATCAAACACTACCACTAAACAACATAAATTATAATTAAACTAAGTATAAAACGAATAATTCCCTAAAAAAAGTATATATTATACTTAAATATAAACTAATTATAAAACAAATAACTCCATTAAAATGGTATAAATTATAATTAAATAAAACCAAGTATAAAATGTCCAAATACATAACAAAGAACAAAACAAACAAAGAAAAACAAGGAATAGTAAAAAATACTATCGTTGCCCTAACCCAAACTTTCAGTCAAAGATGTAGCTGCTCCCTTGGGTGCTTTCCGTAAATTTTTTTTATAATGTAAATTTATCTCCTCCAGGCCAAGAAAGCCACTACTAATAAAAAGACTAATTATTTGTGGTTATAACCCTCTCTTAACTCTATAACTCCAAAACACAAAGCTTGAAAAACAAGGCAGCTGCGCGGAGAAACAAATCAAGAGCATGTAACAGGGACGTTGTGGGGATCGAACTCCAAACCACTTACTTATAAAACAACTGCTCTACCACTGCACCACTACCAAAAGTCAGTCATTGAATGAACTAAAGCCCTTACAGTTCAAAATCAGTACTCCCTTTGGGTATAATCAAATGTAATTCAGTTATGACCACTTGTGCCTCTCACTTAGCTGCTTTTAAACTGGACTTTTGTCCAAACATCTTTATAATTACTCACTTAACACTTATTCTAATACAATCTTTTTTGAATTTATGTCTAGTCAACGTCCTTATGTATTCCAAATGGTGGCTAGGTATCTGCTCTAATTTGAACAATAATAAACTCTAGTCACTAGTGGAAGATATTTAGGGCTATACGACTAAATATCTTCCATTAGTGACAAGACCTACTTTCTCTAGTTGGGAACCTTGAGAACAAAATATTGCCTTGACTTTTGCTAGAGCTACAAACTATAATAAAAAAAAGTTTTTATGTAATTTTGTTGTGATTTTGGCTTGATTCTAAAATAAATATAAAGCAAGCATTTAATAAAAAACTTAAAAGACCAACGTACTGTTCCATTTTTCTTTTTTTTAATCACTTGCTATAACCCTGAACACCTGCTCATTATAAGAGTATAACTACTAAGCTAACACTTTTTCTAATATAATATATAATAATCAATCACTATATATAATATAAATAATCAATCACTTTTTAATAATATAAATAATCAATCACTTTTTAATAATATAAATAATCAATCACTTTTTATCTCTATAAAAATAATGGCTTTTTTATGTGATTTTTATCTGATTCACTTTCTTTAACTTTATATTGCAATCATACAGACACTATTGCAGGACATATTTTATATTGCAAATCTACAGGCACATATTTAAACCTACAGAAACTAAATAGCAGTTCACATTAATAAAATGTACAACTAGAGTAACTTGTTTTCTTGATGAATTTTTTGTTCTTTATTAACTAAATATACATTAACTGTTAGTTACTAACAGTTAATTAGTTATTAACTGTTTATTTTTTTATTTAGAGCAAATATTTAAAGATATTTTAAACAATTTTTTTTAGAAAAAAAAATTAAAAAAAAAATATTGGTTTGAAGTTTTATTGTCATTTCTTACAAATTCGCTGTTAAACATTCGTCTTATAACTATTATCTTCTGTCTCCTCAACCCAACTTTCTTTATTTTCTTTAGAGTTGTATTATTCTCATTAATTCACATTATCCTGTCTAGACAGTAAATTACACATATAACTATTATACATACACACCGTAATCACTTTTTAGTTTTGCGATTTGACCCCAGACATTGTCATACATCTTTGGATTCATTAAGACGAGTAAATTTAGGATTGATATGTCAATGAAATTACAAAATTCCTTTTACCTAAATATGTATGTATTTCGGGGTCCATAAGGGCTTTTAAAAATTATATATTTTAGGTTGAGGATTTTTTGCCCAAAATGCACGGAAATAAGTTTTTTATTATTATTTTTATTTTTTACACAAATTTATAAAAGAAAATTGTAAAAGCTTATACCCAAAATGAAACTTTCATAATATTGGATACATCATTTAGATATGACTGTTATGAATACTTCATTTA
Source organism: Hydra vulgaris (assembly GCF_022113875.1). NCBI lineage: Eukaryota > Metazoa > Cnidaria > Hydrozoa > Anthoathecata > Hydridae > Hydra > Hydra vulgaris. The sequence continues at coordinate 18,030,759 of NC_061158.1, read as the reverse complement.
TAAAACAAACCCATGTCATGAATATTAAATAATGTATAACATAATTGAGATACTGTTTATTAATGAATACTTTGCAACAATAACAAAGTTATAATTAAGTAAAGATAAAGTTTATATATTTTCTCAAGAGCATTTGCAATATTTACTAGGTTTTTTCTGTTAAAACTGTTTACAGATTTTGTCAAATGTTCAGCAAAGGAACTGTTATTTTTGAAACTTTGAATATGTTCAAAGTTTCAAAAATTTTATTAAAAAAGCTGAATTTCTTCTACTGCTCAGAGTAGTAGCTTAATCCACAACCTCTTACTGCACAAAAAGTACCTATATGTTTTAAAATAACATGAATTTTTAATAAAATAGATATTCCATATTTTTCAACAAGTGTTCTCTAGTGATCCTCAAAGTTTTTAATGTTTTGAAAGTCATGATGTAGTGCTAGTCCAAAACAAGACTTGACCAAGTTGTTTAAAACTCTTAGCCCCTCTACCAATGGTTTCAAGTTAATTGGCAATGCACGCATTTACTTATTGTAATTATTTAGGATTTTACTGGAGGCATTCTCATTAAAAGTATTGTTCTGAACCTCTTTTGAAATGTTTAGAGTTAATGAAATTTTAGCAACTCATTTTCACCACCACTTTTCTATATGATTATAAATATGAATAACAGCTCCCTCTATTAAGTGTAACTCTGGTGGAAAAAGATAATCTACTATTAACTGGTCACTGGTTTCTGTATATATCTATGGAGGATTAATAACATTGCAAAAACCTTTAGCATCACGTTTGATTGAACCTGATTCAGATAACTTTTTGTATTGCCGCTCTATTCGTTTCCATTTGCATATATGTCAAGGTTGTGAAGCCATAGCGCTTGGAGATAAGCCACACATTATTTGACAATGTTTAAGATCAGCTACAAATAAGTGTTTTAAGTTAATTAAGATTCTTCTTTAGAAACATTATAGCTAACCATGTAAACATTCATCATAATCAAAACTCAAAGAGAATTTAAAAAAATATTGGCAAAAAATTAGTGTTTCAGGTCAGCATTAAGTTAGACTTAAATCAAAAATATTTAATTTTTTTATTTAGATTACCCTCAATCACTATGGAAAACATTGTGCAATTGTAGTGACTTTCATAAGTTTTGTTGTTTTATCTCAATAAATATTTTTCTCAATTTCTAAATCTTTGATCTCACAATTTGAGAGTTAGTTCAAACAGATCAAAAATATAAAAAATATTATTTTTACAAAATGTTGTACCTATTATTTTAATTTTTTAGCTTAATCAAGCGCACTGAAACATATCTGCATACATAATGATAGGAAAATTTTCCTTTACTTGCAAATTTCCTTTCTTAATGTCAAATTCTTGAAAATCTATCATTAAAAAAATCTTCAAGTGCACCGTCAATTATTGAAAATACATTTTTCAGGTTTGTTTGTATGGAAGTTTTTCCTTTAATTGATGCTCTATTTAAAATAAAATTTGCCTGAAACTAAATTTAGCTACATTACTTAAAAAAAGTAATAGATAGTAATCTTCAAAAAATTGTTTTTAACTGAGTTCTTCAGCTAACTGTATCAGCCTCTTGTTAGATAAGTCTTGATTGAACCTTTATTTATCAATCAATGTGTCTAGGTTGATTTTTAAAAGTTGATTTAAAAGGTTTTGCACCTGTAACAAATTTTATTCTTTTTGATCCTTGATCATATACTTTTGCTAAAATAACTTGAGGAGCAATCCATTTTTTAACTTTAACTGAGCTTTAAAGTTTTTCTAGTATTTTTACAGCTAACATTTAATTTCCTCACTTGTGTTTCTTAGCTTTTCCAGTGTTTGAAAGGCAATGGGGTAAACGCGACTAGGAAAACTTACTACTTCTTCTTGTTCGAGTTCTTCCACGTAAACTTGTTAGCTTGCAAATTTTGCAGTGACAAATTGCAGAATTTCTGGTTAGAGCTGTAACAACATTTTTAGATCAGCCTATCATTAAATCTGGCAAGTAATTTTTTTGACGTATATTGTTTCTACATTTATCACATGTGTATATATGCCGAGTGGATTTAGATTTTATCTTTTAAACAAAGGTTTATTTTTATTTATTCATTTTTTTTTTTTTTTTCTTTTTTATTTTTTGAACAAAGGTAGAAAATAATTTTGATATAATGTTTGCCCTAAATTACATTTGGAAAAAAAATTCCTATATTGACCCCAATGGCCACCTAAAAATGTAAATATTTTGGTAAAAGGAACTTTGTGATTTCAGTGACATATCAATCCTAAATCTACTCATTGTAACAAATCTAACAATGATTGGCAATATCCGGGGTCAAACCACAAAACTAAAAAGTGGTTAGAAGCATGTGTGCATACATCTATACATAAAATAATACATAGAATACACATATAATTATAATAGAAAATCTTATTAATAATAGATCTTTTATAAAAAAAGATTTAAAAAAGAAAAAAAAATTGTGAAGTCTAGAAACACATACATGCTTGGGTTAATTCCAGTAACACCAATCCCTAGTTGGTGCATATTTGCCATACCAATAAATATAGCACCACCTTCTCTAAGTTTTTTCACCATCCATCCTTCATCTTGCAAAGACTTTACTTTACTAAATTCTTCAAGTGGCGTACCACTACGACTTGGGTAACCAGCCTAACAATTTTAATAAATAAAATAATATTGATGAACTGAAAAAGATATTGTATCAAAATTTTATGAACTAATTTCAAACATACTAAATGCAAGTCATCCTTAACTGCAACAGGAATTCCATCAAATACAGACAGAGGTAAGTTATTTTTCCAACGCTGAGTTGAATCTGCAGCTTGCTTTAACATAAATATTATATAAGCAAATAAATTGAACATGCATAAATTTACAATTAATAAATTGCAAGTTTATAAAAAATTACAGAAAGAATATTTGATGTATGATGCTCTATAATAATTCTCATTTTTGGTGTTTTGCTCTCTGAATCCACAATTGCATCAATAATTTTATAAGCCACATCAGTTGGTGTTCTTGTTCCATTCCTAAAGCAAACAAAAAATAATATGAAAAAATATTTTTTACAAATAGCCATATGTCATACTAGAAGTATATGACAATACTATGAGAGTACTGTCATATACTAGTTTTAGTTCAGTACTTGTGTAATTTTAGACAAGCTTTCATAATGCCATTTTCTTATTTAAATAGGACTTTATGGAAGAAAAAAGCAAAATTTTAAAACCAGAAACCCTTCCTGACATTAACCTGCCTACAGATCAGGACTGAGTAACTCATAAAAAACTAAATAAATACCTATATGCTTCAATATAATTTGATATTGTGTTGAATGCAAACCCATATGATGTGCTAGAAAAAAATTTAACATAACATAATAATTTTTTTTTATCCAACAACCCATGATAAATTATGACTTCTAAAACCAAATATAACATTTAAAAAAGACAACAAAAACACAAACTAAAAAATCAACTTTTTTTTTTTATAACTATATTACAATAAACTTTATTATTATATATTATATTACTTGTGAGTCTTACTGCTCAAAAAAAAGTTAAATTGTGCAAAATTGTTTTTAAACCTGCGTTGTTATTAAACCTGCGTTATGGGCTGATTTGACTTTAAGCTATTACGATTAATTGGCTATAGAAAGGTAAACAAATTGAATGTTGTGCTACTTTATATATGAATATATATATAATGCCTATATAACTAGTCAGTAATATAATATATGAAATATTATGTCTATAAAATTAGTAATACAACTTTGACCTTTAATTCTTTTTAACTAAGATATTTTTAAAAAAAGAGAGATCATTTTATTTTTACCATGGTTTTAAAAGTTTCCAACAGTCAACAGGTCCATCTCTTGATGTATCTTCAGTAGGAAGAATAATTGGAAAAAAAGTTGGATTATCTGGTAGACACATACTACTGAAGATATTCATGCGACTTCGACTGGCAGTTAAAAAATAACATAACCAATTATAGTTAATTATTTTATTATTAAAACCTAAAAATGAAAATTTAAAGTAGTTTCAAATAACAGTTTAAATTACTATGGTAACATTTTCACAGAATCAATCTGAGATTTATTAAAACTTGTTAAAACATTAAATCTAATCTAATGAAAGAAAAATGACTCACTGCTTGGCTATTTCAATCAGATAGCGTCTTCCAATTACCTTAATATGAATTAACAATTTAGTTTGTAAATACAAATTTTTTAACTAAAAACATCATTAAAATAACAGCATAATAAAAATATGGTCAAAAAACATTTAAAAAGTAATCAATCTTTACCATTTTTTAAGACAACAAAATTCATCAAAGATGTTATGTAATATTGCATTAAAAAAATTATAAGTTTTATGACAATTGAAATTTCCTTAAATTTATTTAAAAAAAAAATACATACTGTTCTTAAAAGTTTCCTGTATATGTTTGCAGCCCATCCTGGCATTGCAGGAGCATTCTTAAAAATAAGTAAAATAACAATAGATATTTGGGATTGTTTTTACCTGTCAAAGATTATTTTTGTGAAAAATAAATATTAGGGGAGTTCAGAATGAGTAATGTGAATATGTGGATTATGTCACATTTTTTGCATAAAGACGACAAAACAATGTAGAGAAGTTTTTTTCATATTTTCAAACAAGGTCTTCTAATTATTCAATATTTTATATAAGTTATTTTCTGAGGAATAGAGTTTTTATCAGAGGAACCATATTATACTATATTTTTTATTTTAGAAATAATAAATAAAACTTTTAAGTAACTTAAAAACAACATGTAACTAAAAACAAAAAAAAATAATCAAATAATAAAATAGCATTAAAGAGTTTTATAAGTTTTCTTTACAAATTTAAAAATCTTATCAAATAAATTACAAAATAATAAAGTACACTTTTATGCGTAAACTATTTCCTTAAATAATTAAAAGCAGTTCATAAAATCAAAATTGCTAATACTGTAAATTTATAATACACTCATCATTTACACATACATATATATATATATATATATATATATATATATATATATATATATATATATATATATATATATATATATATATATATATATATATATATATATATATAATATACCTGATAGTATATATATACATCTATAAAAATATAATACCTATAAAAATAAGTAAGCTAATAAAATAGTAGTAAAAAATCCCTAATAAAAAAAAATATATTGAAAAACAGAAATAAACGATTCTAAAGAATTCTTTTTACAATATCAACTTATTCTGAAAATGTGTAAAATTCCATTTATGTGTTAACTATATATATATATATATATATATATATATATACATATATATATATATATATATATATATATACATATATATATATATATATATATATATATATATATATATATATATATATATATATATATATATATATATATATATATATATATAAGTATATAAATATAAAAGATCTTTATATTATCATGTATAAAATTGTATACTTAAAAGAGTGCTCAATAGGTTTAGACTAGAGCTATAAATTGTATATGTTACTGTTACCCGCAGTACCAGGAATTAGCTAAATGCTAATGTTTATAATATAGTTTAATATTGCAACTCTGAGTTTCATGTGTTACCACAATCATCAGGCAAGTAGTAAAAATTTAATTTTGCTGCGATTTGTTTAGTGGACGTTACGGTTTATATTTGTATTATGGATCATAACGGGACAGAAATTGATTAGTAGTTAGGTTATAAATATTATTAGTTTGTTTTTAGTTTGCTAATAGTTGTGAAATAGTTATGTTTAATGTTGTTTAAAATAATTGTTTATGTGATAATGTGCATTATTTATGTACTAAAAAATTAAAACTAAAATTGATATAAAAATATATATAATATTATAAAATATTTTACCATGTGTATGTGAGTAACTTATTAGTTAGCTTAGAGATATATGGAGTAGATTAATATAGTTCTTTTTAGTTGTTATTTAGGTTTGTAGTGAGCTTTGTATTTTTTTAATAAGAATTTATTTTTATGGCAGCACTTTGATACAATTTCGGTCCTTTTATTTAGTAATTCCTCAGGTTTTTGATACAATATAACAGCATATTTCTCATACAGACATAGCGGGCACCTTTTGGAAATATTTGAGTAGGGAAATTGAGAATAGACCATGTTAGCATAAGGGTTTCATTAAAATTATTTTTTAAATCCCAGATGTAGTTTGATAGGGCAGTAGACTTTTTGTATTTAATATTGCTGAATGATGATTTGTGGTTGTTATATCTGGTTTTTCTCTCACCTTCCGTTAATCCAATATAAACTTTGTTGGGTTGGTTTTTTGCTGTGATGATGCATTTATATATAATATTTGTGGATTTGCACTTACCATTCAGGGGGCATTCTGCTTTGTTTCGACAATTGCATTTTAGGTCATTATTTTCAATTCTTGGGAAGATAATTTTTGTTGTTGTGGTTTTTTATAATTTTTTCTATATTTTCAGTGCAACTGTAGCTTACCTTTACAGTGTTTCTGTTTAAGATTTTGTTGAAGTTTGTGTTTGTCTTAGAGAAGTTTTTTCAAGTAAATACAAGAACATTTTTGCATTATTTGTTGAGACATTTTTATTGAATGGGGGGTTGAATCATATGATATTGCGTTTACGATTTGGGGTGTTTTTTGTTTGATATTTAAGGGAGTAGTTTTTATATCCGATATTTTTTAGTGCTTGTTCATATTCATTTTTAGATTGATTAAATATAACTTGGTTGGAGAAATTTTGTGAAAGCCTGTTAGATATTGAAGTAGGTAGGTGTTTGATAATTTGTGGTGGGTGATTAGAAGTTGTTTGGATGTATTGAAGGTTATTGTTGGGTTTTTTGAAAGGTTGTGTTTTGGGCTAAATTAAAAGTGACATCAAGGAAGTTAACTGATTTAAGATTTGCTTTTATATCTATTTGAAATCCAACATCTTTAAACTTTTGGATTATATTTTTTCACATTCGCTCCATTTCTTGGCCGTTTGATATATATATATATATATATATATATATATATATATATATATATATATATATATATATATATATATATATATATATATATATATATATATATATATATATATATATATATATATATATATATATATATATAGATAGATATATATATTATATATATATTTCTGCTTAGCTATATACTCATTTTGGCTGTCTTTTTGCATTTTTGTGTAACATCTAAATTACTTAAAAAATAAAGAAAATAATATTAAAAAATTAGAAAAAAAAATCACCATTTCTTTAGGAACATATAGTTTATCATCAGGATTTAATTGATTTGTTAGCTGAGGTCTTTTGGTGTCTGTAATTATAAAGCCAGTCTTTTTCCAGAATAACAAATACAAAATAAGAAAGCCCAAAAATAACCAGACTAGTTTGAAATTCAATTCTACCACACTACCCAATGGTAATAATAAGATTTTATCAACAATCTCATAGAGAGCATCCATTTTTCTAAAACTTTGTTTAACTGAAAAATATTATTAAAAGATTTTTTGTATAACAAACAGCTGTAAAAGCCAAAAAAATGAAACTGACTAAAAAGTAGACAAAAACAATAATTTATCATTCAAAATGAAAATATTAGCTATGTAATGTCAAATATATACACACACACATACACACACATATACATATATTTATTTTTTTACTGTTCTATAAACATTTTGAACAAAAAAGAAAGAATTATCTAAATTACCTAAAAACTACATTTGGTTGAGAAATATATTTTTTAAACAAGTGTTAATAAGAATTACTATTTAAATTTCCTGTTTTTATCCTATTAAAATTTAAAAAAAAATATATATTTCTCAACCAAGTGTAGTTTTTAAGTATATTTAAATTAATTTTTCTTTTTTTGTTTTACTTTTTAAAATTATCCTTTCTTTTTTTTGTTCAATATGTTTATGGAGAAGTTAAAAATAATCATAAACATATGGTTTAGACTCTATAAAATTGTCTCTGACTTCATTAAGTAGTGAAAAATAAAAAATCCCATAAAATATTGCTTTTTTTTTTTATAAAATAGCAAAATGGAAAAGGGGGTCAAAGTTGCTCTTTTTGGTTGTCTCATACTTGTGAAATTAGTCTAAGAATAAATAAATGAAAATTTAAATATTAAATTATAACATATATAAAGTATAATGAAGATTGTCTGATTAGTTTGTTCATTTTTGTTACTTTATCTTTAATGCTTTTTTTTTTGTTTATTTATTTGTAATAAAAAACATGTATGTAATAATTAATTTAACAAATACAAATGATAATTGATAAATAAATTTTTTGTTTCTTAAATTTTTTAATTTTGCATGGCATAGAAAGAATGACTTTCATCCAACACATATAAATAATTCTCTTATTCTAATTAAATTCCTTTCTCTTCAATTAAGAACCTTTAATCTTCAATTAAGAACAGCCAGATACTAGGCAACTCAAGACTGTAGAAGAAACTTGGAAAAACAACTTTTTTTTTACGTAAAAGTATAATGCCTCATTTTATGAGGCATTATACTTTTACGTAAATAAAAAATTTGCAAAACAGAAAAAAACATTTTTAAAAAACATACCAATTTCAAGGTTGTTTTTTTTATCTAAAATTTTTTTAAACACAACTACTGGTGTAATTTTGGTTCAAAACTTGTGTAATTTTAGACAAGCTTTCATAATGCCATTTTTATATTTAAATGAAGAAAAAGCAATATTTTACAACCAGAAACCCTTCATTGCATTAAACTGCCGACAGATTAGGACTGAGTATTTTTTAGCATTTATTATCCTCCTATCCTTACTTTAGATTAAATTAGGTGTTTTATACTAAAGTTTTTCTCTTCTAGGTTAATTGCCATCACCATATATAAAAAAGCCTTTCCCAATATAAGGTCAGTTTAATTTTATAATAAGAACGTCAAGGAGCTACAAAGTAATAAAAAAAGGATTCACAGGTCTAATAAAATAGTTTTTCAAAATGTCCATGAGGCAGAAGGAAAAAAAAAAAAAAAAGGTTGAAAAGCAATTTTAAATACATCTCTGACTTCATTAAATATTGTAAAACAAAACAAAAAAACCCTGTAATATCGTATAGTATATGAAGCAAATTCACCAGCAAGTAACTCAACTTAAAATGTTTATAAATATTCATTTGAAATAACATTTCTAAAATAAAACAATCATTTTAGAAAACCTAGAAATAATCTGTTCTAAGTATATAAACAACTTTAAATTTTTTTCAATTTAATAAACTAAATTTCATATTTTATACAAAATGAAAATTTTATTTTATTATAAAATTATCATAATAATTCTTTTAATAAACAATTGATTAAAAAGAATTACCATTTCTTTGTGGATTATTATAGAAAAAATAATTTATCAGTAAGATTTGGCTGATCAAATAATTGAGGTTTTGCTTTGGGTCTTCTATAGTAATAAAGTCATTTTTCAGAACAACAGATAAAAAATAAAAAAATTTAAAAAGCAGCTTAATTAGGTTAAACTCAACAACATTTTTAATAATCATTTACATTTTTAAAACTCTAAATTTTATTACATTTATAGTCCCTTTTTAAAAACTTTGCTTTTTTTTTGATTTTCTCCTTCTTATGCAACCACAATTTCTAACCGTAACTATTCCTACCAAAATATATTTTAAGTCAAATAAGTTTTTACCAAGAAGTTAGGTTCTAGAAACTTTTGAAAAATCTTTAACAGTGTCATAAACAAAGACAAGTCTGTCATTCCATCTCTCATACATAAATCATCATTAAGGATAAGGCAGAACTATTAGCATAAAACTTATCCTATAATTTATCTGATAAAATTAATGACCATATTTATTAGAATCTTCTGTACAACACTAAGAAACAGGTGAATCCATGGGTAAAAGTCTAAATCACTCCAGTTTCTGATGAATAACTTATTTCCTAAAAGCATTCTTTTTACCTGAATGGTGTTTTCCAAATGGCTGGAAGTGACATCTGTGGTTTTCATTTTTAAAAACTTTAGGGATGGCTCTGGCCCATTAAGTATAGTTTTATCTAAATCAAAGTTTTTTAATAATTATCTTACAAACTTCTAATATCTCATCTTGGAGTTAAAAACTTACTCTCTGACAAAAAATATGAACTTTGATCCTTTTATTCTTCCGTTGACGGAAATGACACAAAAATTTTAAGGTGCATTAGATGGAAGCAATAGGACTTGTTCTTGACATATGAAAGACATTTAATAAGGTCTGACACAATAATATTCTTTCTAAGCTTTTTTGGTATGCTGTACTATAGAAAAAAAAAGGTTTTTTCATTACATTTTTACTTTGTATGGTGTATCATATGCAAAAAAGTCATTACCAACATTGTCATACTTTCTTTTTTTTTGAATTGATATGTCCTTATCTACTTACTTTGTATGGTGTAGCATACAAAGAAAGGTATTGTCATACTAAGGAAAGTTTAAGAAGTTACTTAAAACTTTCCTTTCTAATCACATAATTAAAGTCCTACTCTCTAAGACATTACTCTCATAATTTTCTGGGAAACTTTGAGGTACTAGGTACTAGGTACAAGGTCCCATTTTTTGCTGCATTTTGTTACTAATCTATATTAATAATCTTCTTAACAATTTTAACTTTAAGGTTGCTTTATCTACTAATGATACAATCTAGTTTTGATAATAAGTCATTACTTAAAATAGAAATTATTTTTTAAAAACTAAGATTTAGAGAGAAACAAGCATCCAAATGATACTGACTAAAAAAAAGAAGTAAGACAAATAAGACAAGTAGGTGATTGTAGATGTGGTCTCTTTTCTGTAACAGCCTGGAGAGCACCAAATAGGAAGTTACCCTTTAGTAACTCCCAACTTAAATAGTGTTTCCTTGTAGCATTGTTTGATTGTTAGAAAAAAATTGTTTGTTAATTTAATTGCTTGACACAAACTATACAAACCATTATATCTAAACAAATCAAGCGAAAACAATAAAATAAAAAAATAAAATTTGTGAGCAATCGAAAAAGCAACATCAAAACAAAAACAGAAAAACTTTTCAAATAAATTATAAAAACTTTTCAAATAAAATATAAAAAGTTTTTAAAAACATTACAAAAACTTTTCAAACATATTACAAAAACTATTAAAATAAATTATAAAAACTTAAGTAACTTGAAGAATATAAAGAAAAGAAAAATATTTTTTTATATTAGGAGAATATTTTAAAACTTTGAAAATAAAACATACAACTATTTTTAATGTTTCATCTTCAAAAAATAATGACAATAAAGATTTAAGTTTATAGTTATATAAATCCACTAATGGCTATATTACAATAACAAATTTTATCTAGCAACAACATGTAATTATATGATTTTAACAATATTACTAATTTCCATGTTTTTATGTTTTTCTAATATTTATTTAACATTGTCAACATGATTTTCATTCAACACATTTAAAATGTTTTTAAAAGCATAACTCTCTTCTTCAATTAAACAACCTTTCCTCTTTAATTCAGAGTAACAAGATACTAGACGACATAAAGACATACTATTTGTAGAAGAAATTTGGAAAAACAAGCATCCAAATGAAATCGACTAAAAAAAAATTCAAACAAGATAAACAAAGCATTAAAAAATTAAATACAGTTGCCATAATGAAAAATTAAAAACTAACTTAAATATTATTAAAAGTAAAAACATTTTAAACAGAAAAATACCTCAACTTTTAATGCAGCTTTATTTAAAAAAAAAAAACAATTAATTTAGACATCATTTTATGAAATATAATAAAATGTTTAAATTTACTTTCATTAAAATAAATTCAAATGTCATTTACATAATAAACATAAAATTTGTTTTTATTCGAAATCAGTTTAAATAAAGATATATACATTGAAAAGAAGCCATATAGCTTAACCACTATTTTATTGAATATATTTATTTGATTAGTATTTTATTTCAATAGGACTTTATTTAATATATTTGGAAGATTTAATAAATTTAATAAACAATGATTAAAAAATAATTTTATTTTTATTTTTTATTTAAGATACATTTTTAAAACACAAATTAAATTTTTTTGAGTTTTTCATTGTAATTAGAATCAAAAACAACTTGGTAAATTAAATAGCAAATGAAATTGTCAAAAAAATTAAAAATGACAAAAAATGGTTGTAGATTTAATAAAAAATAATTGAGATGAAATTCTATAAGTAACATAAAGTTAATACTGTTATGAAAAGTTTAACAAAGTTAATTTATAGTATATAAATATTATTAATTATTATATACATTTATTATTATTTTTTAAGATTATTGTTTTTATACTAGCAAAACAGTAACCAAAAATGGGGTTATGAGATCTAGGTATGTCAAATATGTAAAGTCTATCAGTTAGAAATTTTTTTGTAAAAACTTTCTTGTAACAAAGAAAATGAGCAAATTTTCATTATCTATTATCTTATTATCCATAGAATAAACAAAACAATCTACAATAAATTCTTTACAAGAAAAAAATTGTACATGTTTAACTCTATATATGATGATAATAATGAATTTAGATCTTTCTTTTAATTTTCAAATAATTTAATGTATATATTAAACAAATGCAATGCAGGTTGCATTACATTTGTTTAATTAATAGTTGTTGAATTAATATATTTAGTAAACTTGACTTATGTAATGTTACATTTTTTTAAAAAACTTTACTTTAAATAACTGGATTATTTTGCAATAAAATTAGATTTTAATTTGATGATAAGAATTGAATAAAAAAAGATTTTAAAAAAGATAATTTAAAAAAATGCTACCTAATAAAATGACATTGCTCTTTCTGTATTATTTATAAAAGCTAAAAAATGGTATATCCTACACATTACCTACATTTTTCTGTGTAAAATTTTATAATCTTTGCAAATGAAAAAAAATCAATTACATTTATACTAACCAAATCTACTGCTAAGCTGTTACTTTGTTTGCTAAACCATTGATCTCTCATAATCAAATTTCCAGAATGATCTGCAGAAAAACATATTAAATATAAATTTTGATTATATCATTGTTTAACAACCTGTCTGTATAACATAAGAAGTTAAGGTACTGTGGGAACCCTACTTCTTCTGTGCAAAATGTCACAAAAGGTAACCCAATATGCTCAAGCCCTTAAGTTTGAGACAGAGAATACAAAAATAAAGTTCAATCTTCTGGTTTAACCCGCTTCTGCGTATAAGAAGTTCAGAGGGATTAAAATATTAAACTGCAGCAAACAAAGCTATTAAATAACTTTTACTTATATTTTATTGTTTGTTTAATAGTCTGTATTAGATATTGGTAACACAAAATAATGATTTTTCCTAAACCCAACTCTATGTGCCTTGAACTTTAATTTTAAATAAATTAAAGTGAATTTGTTAAAAAAAGATAACAAGTTTTTAACTTTTTTTTTTTTTTTAACAAATTCACAACCAACAAGGCCGCATGCAACCACTAATTAAGTTGGGAATCAACAGAAAACAAAGGAAGTTAAAAAGCAACAAACAGTTTACAGAAGACTTAAAAAACTGTGAATTGCATGTGTCAGGAAAACATCAAGATGGGAGAGAATTCTAAAGCTCCAATGTTCAAAGAAAATAACTAGATGAATATAAGTTTTTTGAGTATGAAGGATAATACAGTATAAGCGAACAAATTTTATAAAGTGATAGAGTTTTAGTTGATGAAACAAGTGATGATAGCACATGAAAGTACCTAAAAGACTCTTTAGAAAAACCATAAATATTTATTTAAATTACTATTTAACTTGAAATTAATTTTCATTTTGTACATTTATATCCTTGCAAAAAGTATAATCATGTATAACAATACAAAATACGCAAAAAGTTAAAAGAAGTAAAAAGTTAGGAGCAAAAAATGCAAATTAAATGTGAAGCACAAAAATGCATACACCTCCTAATGTTCAAGAGAAACAATGTCTTATTTATAATAATGCTGCTTCATTTAAATATGAAAACAGCATAATGAAAATTTGTCTGAATTACACTTAAATGATAAGCAAACAACAACAAAAAAATAATCTTTATATATTTGTTATGCATAAATTTATGTATATTATTGTGTAACTCACATGGGATTATTTTCAAATGTTTTTTTTAACCATTTGACTCAGACTAATTTTTAATTTCCATTATTTCAAAAGAACATTTGTAACTATTTAAGTTTTTTTATTGTATTACTAAAATCATTAACTAATATCTGTCATTAACTTTTAAAAAAGGACCTTTTTCTGTTGAGTTTAAAACTTCATACCTTTAATCAAGTTAACCAAACATAAAGCATCAGATAATGTTTGACAAACTTCTTCTGGGTTGATTAAAAATCCATCAACAAGTTTTTCATTTAACATCTTTTTTACAGTTTTTTCATTAAAAGCTTGACTTGAAAAAATATAGCAACTACTGGACAAAGCTGAGTGCAACAAAATGTAACTTGAACCATCCTTTAAGCATAAAATTGCACAAAAATATATATAAAAAAAAACTTTGCAAAATTTAAATTACCTTTAAAAAAAGTATAATGAAAGAATAACAAAAAAAAACAACTATAAAGCATTTGAAAGTTCTTATTATTATTTATTTTCATTCACAAAAATTTTTCTATATCAATTAAAAGTTTATAAAAAATTATAAACTATTAGTAAACTAGTAATCTTTAAAAACAGATACTCATTTTTTGAGGGGTTTTGTATAACTTTATCATTATTTAAAAAGTATACACAAATTTTACAAAAAAAAAATTACATTAGCATGGAATGGGTCAATAAAACCAATTATAGGATAAAGCTCAACCCAGGATTTGTACATTTGTAAGAGATCTTCTTTTGTTTTTGAAGTTCCAGCACTTATTTCATATTTGTTTAGCTTCTGAACAAGAATGATAAAAACTAGAAAATCATTAAAGTATTATCTTGATATTTATAAAAAAAACATTATCTAAACAAATCAAGGTAAAGTTTAAATTCAACAAACCATGTCATAAAATTCATGTGCTGCAAGATGCAAGATTATATCAAATGAAGGTTGGGCATTTGGTGAAAAACTTTTGATAGCTGTCATGATAAAGTCAAAAAGTTGTTCTGGTTTATCAAAAGCTGGTGTAAATTCGCCAGAAAGAAAACTCTTCAAACAACCAGATACCTATAATATAATATATAAAAGAGCTAGGCAGTATTTATTATTTTAATTTTTTTATAATGTAAACTTTTTTTGAATAATTAAAAAAACTAAGGTTATTTTATTTAAATTTTTTTAAATTTTTTTATTTCAAGTTTTAAAAAAAAAAAAAAACAGTGATTTTCTTTTAAAATTTTCTTTTTAAATTGAAATTTAAATAATAAAATTCAATTTTAAATAACAAATTTAAAACCTACGTTCTTTTTTTCAGTGAATTTATTTTTACTATATTTTTTTTTACTATTTTTTTTGTAAACCTCTTGTTTTAGCAAACAAAAACAAAATAAAAACCGTTGAAAATGAATAAAAACTGCATATTTTCAGATTTTTTAACCCTATTTCTAAAAATGTCAAACATAAAAAAAAAAAAAAAGGAAAGTGGGTTCTAAACTTTATATAGCCATATCTATTGAGAGTTAAAATTAACTATGATACAATTTAAAGTCTTTTTATAAATGATAAAATTCCATTAAAGGTAAAGCAATCTTTTACAAAAAAAAATTCTTTTAAGCAAGGGATCAAATTGTGTTTTAATTGCTGTAATTTTTTGCTAAAAATTATAATTGTAATAAATGTTAGCGCAAAAAAAGTTATAGCTTTCCCATGCTTGCCAGAATCCAATTAGGAATG